>OZ005651.1:256418979-256763979 GCA_963930645.1 Salticus scenicus | reverse complement strand
TAGTTAATGATTTGTATATTCAGTATATAGGGTATACATAGTTTTATTGTATTAGTTCATAGGCTTGAAACATTCGCTTAAAAAAAAAAAAAAAAAAAATTAAGCTACGAAATATCATGCACTCGCATGCAGTTATCACAGATTGGTATGAGCCCACTTTTTTGTGAGGAAACTTCCACCTCAATTTTTATGCATTTTTTTTTTTTTTTATTTAAAATTATAAGCCGATATTATGACAAAAATTGCTTTTAAAAATAAGTGGTACGTGAGGAACTATCAACCTTTAAACTGAACATTTAAATTGCTATATTTGTGGTCTAGCAGGCTTTGCCCGCTTCGCTGGTCACTATATTTAAAGGAATTATAAACAGAATAACTCATTTTTATATCGCTTTATAAACAAAAAATAATGCGAAAATGCATTGGAATTGCTCAAACGCTCGCTTCGGAACTCCGCTGTCTTCGGAAACGTCTTCCTTATCCATTAAATGGGTACGTGTCCCTACTTCCTGCGACAATGCCTTACCCATGGGTTTCAATTTGATTGCTTATCGTATGACAGTTTCAAAACGGACAGTATGAAAAATATTGTAATATCCGTTTTATATGTAAATCCCGATTGCATATGAGCAACTCTATACATACTATACATAATATTTACATTAACGTTATTCCCTATATTTTATTTTATTTATTCGGTTGACCATAAAATGAGAGTAATTGCACGCCAAATATAATAATACGATATGCTATAAGCGCCACGTCTACCATATGAGACAACTAATTATCTTGTGGTTATATATATATGTGTGTGTGTGTGCGCGCGTGTATTTTATATTTTAAATATTTTATGGTTAGCTAATGGCGGTTGGTATATAGAAAAATAAATAAATAAATAAATAAATCTGATCATATTACAGCTTTATTATAGCACTCCTTGGCGACTTTTGAATTTCTTCCACCATTTTGGATTTTTCGATAAAATAGTAACACTAAAAAAAAAAAAAAAAAAAAAAAAAAGATAATTTATGCAAATGTTGTTTCTGTTTCTTTTTTAGTCCCTGGCGAAAAATATCCGAACTACTTCAGCATCAAAATTAAAAAAATTGTCCAGATTACCTATAAGTATATTATTACTATTATTTAATTTTTAATGTTATGATGACGTCATTTTGTGATATGCATAAACAAATTTATTTATTTATTTATTTTTTATATATTTATTATTATTATTATTATTATTATTATTCGCGTGAAAATATATTTCTTTTTATTTCGAAAAAAAAAAAAAAAAAAAAAAACAATTAACTTGTAAATATTTTGGAAACAATTAAATTTAAAGATAATATTTAGATCGCTAATTTTAAAGCTATTATGAAGTTTTCATTTCCATATTTTAATTAATAATAATAATAATAAAATCTAATAAATATCTGGAAATCGGGCTTCGAGGAGCATCAGGAGAGGTTAATATGAACGTCCATGCAAATTTGTGTAACTCTGCGATCAGCCGTTTTTCTAAAAAGCGACGAATATATATGCAGTTACACATCTTATTTTATTATGTACAAGTATAATGTTATTATTACTATGGTAACGTAAATTTCGTTGCCAAGAATGAATAATAAGCAATAACAATATTTTTACAAATGCAAACGTATTTTTTTTTTACAATTCGAATCACTGTGTAGCCGCAAACCAAACATCCAATATAGAATCTAAAACGTTAACTTAATACTGAGGACAGAAAAAAAAAAAAAAAAAAAAAAAAGAACAGGATACTGAGGAGACACCGACAATTTTTTAAAGCCGCCATTTTGTCATAAGCATAAGCAAATGTAATTTTGATATTTTTTCATTATTCGCGTGAAAGTATATTTCAATTTATGTTGAAAAAAAAAAATTAACTCGTAAACTTTTTTGGCAACAATTACAAATTTAAATGGCTAATTTTATAGCTATTATCAGGTTATTATTTTCATATTTTAATTAATTTTTAAAAAATCTAATCAAAAATTTGAAAATCGGGCTTCGAGGTGCATCAGAATTTGTCATGACGAAACATCATGAAATTTGTGTAGCTCTGCGGTCAGTTGTTTTCTTAAAAAGCTCCGGATATATACACACACATTTTATTATATACTAGCAGGCAGGCGTTGACAGCTTCGCTAGTCTAAATGTATTTAATTTAATTTATTTGAATTTCATTTAATTTATTTAAATGTATTTTCAAAAGAATTGAATCACTATTTTTTGTATATAATATATATATATATATATATACCTACGCTGCATCAGGTCGTGGTTCCTACTGCCTGCAGTAAGACAAATGGATCTGCTATTATTTAATAACTGCGATTTTAATTAAGCTTAATATATTCTATTACATAAATGTTGACCATAATTAATTAGTTATGAATGTCTTTTTATACAAAGAATGGAATATTTTTTATTCGACTCTTTTTAATAAAACATTTGCTTATTAAATACTCAAAATACAGTATATAAAATGTCACTCAAGGCAACAAATATCTGTCGAAAATACAAAATATCATAAACAATTAATATTTGTACCAACAGCTATATTATATTATTTTTAAACAAAAATTATGTAGAACTTTTTTTTTTTCCTGTTCAGATTTTGTATTCAGCTGAAAGTATTTATATATCTAATGTTAATGTTGCCAATTTCATAAATAACACTGTTCGGCATCAAAATTACCTCTGACACCATTTCAGCATATTCTTAAGTAAAATGACCTCCTAAATCCGAATATGACGCCCATTTTGCCCTATCACTCACCGTTTTTTAGTAATGGCCCCCTATTTTTATCATTTTTCGGTGATTTTGTGGCTATAAATTTGTTTTTTAGGAGGGGGAATTATTTTAAACGTTATATATGTTCTGAGGGGCAACAGAGTTGGAAAATTCTAAAACATGGACATTTGCGTCAAGTGAAAAATTTTGGAGGGGGATTTGCCACTGAAATTAAGCATTACATATCTTATATTTTGTTAATCTGTAAATAATGCTAACATTAACTTTATGTATATTTTTTTCTCTTTAGGTGTTAAATTAATTACACTAGTCGACAAAAAAATTTTTTGAGGGGTAACATAAATGAAATTAACTATTTTCAACTAATTTTGTATTGCAGAATTAAAAAATAATAGTGAGTAACACGTACAGTTTTTTTGTTATGATTATTTAATCTGCACTGGAAGCAATGTACAAAAGTGTTTAGAAGACATGCATTATTACTATCAATATTATTAATTTAGCATGGAATACTGTTAATATGGAGATAATATACATATTGTAGACTAAGTAGAACATAAAAACATGGAAAATACACTAAATGATTGCATTGTTATTATTTGTTATTTTAAAATCGAAATACAAAATTATAAGATAAAAAAAAATTTTATATACCATGTTTTTAAATAGCTTAAACTTCTCTTTAAAACGCATTAAAAAGCTCCAATAGGCAGGTAATGGATTTGGCGCCAAATTTGATAACTTTTTGCCCTTGGCGACTTTTTTGGCGATTTTTGGCGAGAAAATTCTTATTATCGATATTCCAAAGATGGACGTTCTAATGTGATTGGTTAAGGAGTTACCGGAAATTTGAATTAAAAAAACAAAAACTTGGTTTTAAAAATAAAATATTAATCCTTTCCGAACAACATATATTTGCATCATGAACTACATTAGCACTTTATCATTGTGTAGAAAATCTTTAAAATGATAACGACGTCAATTTTTGCCAAATGCATAATTTAACTTTTAACAATTTTTTAACGCTCACGTTTAATTAAATGTATTTATTTTTAGGTCGAAAGAAAATGAACTCGTAAATTTTTTTTGGCAACAATTAAATTATAGTTAATATTTTAATGGCTATTTTTATTGCTATTAGGAGCTTATCATTTTCACATTTTAATTAATTGAAAGAAAACTATTCGAAAATTCGAAAATCTGACTTCGAAGTATTGTGTTGTCATTGGGTTTTGAGCTATTGTGAAAGTTTCAAATGTCTAGCTAGTCGGGAAGTTAGTTAAAAATCGATTGCAAGATTTGTCCCTGACAAACACACAAGAATCGAAGTTAATAAAAACATGGTAAAATAGGCTTTTTTACGTCTTGTGTTAAATGTCTACCATGTGATTTTAATATGAATAGTTTACAAATACAGCAAAACTTATCGGGTACGGTTTTACAAGTTCTACACTGAAAACTTGCCATTCTGAACATGAAACTTTAACTATAAAACAGCCCAATCATACTTAACAAAGAATATCTCTTAACTAGAATACCAGAAAAAAAAAAAAAAAAAAACAGATAAGATACGAAAACAGGGTTGCCAAACAGGGGTTACAAGCAGAGAAGATGGCCAGGAAGCAGCGTTGATAGTACGAAAGGTTACCATGTGTGATACAGTCGACAGCAAAAGTATCTGAGCACTAGCAATAATCCCTGTCTAAAAAAAGTACACTTAATACTGCTTTGTTAAATGAATCCTTGTCGAGTCATGTTCTTAGTCAGTCTAAGAACATGATTCGACAAGGAGATATTTAACAAAATAATATTAAATGCACTTTTTAGATATCGGAATTATTGGCTAGTGCTGGGATACTTTTGCTGTCGACTGTATTGAAAAAAAAAAAAAAAAAAAAATTATTTGCCATTTACTTGCCTGATACTTTAACAAAAAAAAAAAAAAAAAAAAAATGGAACAAACATGGTTGCCGGGACTCTGAGTTGCCATGATTCTGGGTTGTCAGCAGGAAGGGTGATACTGTGAAAATGATAAAATAATTAGTGAAAATTGTCATTTTTTGATACTCTAACAGAAAAATATGACGGGGTGGGACTTTTTTACTTGCAGATATTTAAATAAAAATTGTAATTAATAATAAAAATAATAATTTAGCCGTTGTTACCGAACCACTGTAGACCAGTGTTATTTTTCATTCTTCAAATCAAATTCATGGTCATCAAATTATCGAACAGTGAAAGAAATTGAGTGAGGGGTTGTGTATCTAGAAATCGGTGGGTGACTGGGCAAAATGGGAGTCAGATTCGGATTCAAGAGGTCATTTTACATAAGAATCAGGAAGAATGGTATCGGATCTCAATTTTTTTTCAGGCAGTGTAATTACCGCACAAAAGATATACAAAAGTATTAAATGAGTCATAATTTTAAATAGATGCTTTTAAGGCGACATTGCTCTTTCTAGCTGGAATTAATTTACTTATTTGTAATTTAAAAAAGGAGTTGTTTAAAAATTATTTTTAAAGTAAACATATGTTCATAAATGCATTCCGTTTTCACAAAGAGTTTCATAAAAACATGCATTTTTGATAGTTCGTATAACTTACTTAATACTTCCACCTACTCATATATACAAATGAGTAGAATATCATGTTTTCGGTAAACACTGTGACTGCGTTCGTATAATGCATCTTTTGTCTGTTTCTAGATCAGTGAAGGAGATATTCAACTTAAATTGATTTCGGTCATTAATATTCTAAAAATGGATGCTTGAGGGAAATGAGATCATTCAGAAGAAGAATACCGCATATGATAGAAAGGTATGTTTGAGAATTTGAAATTCTCTGAGAAAGATTTTAACTTATGTAAAAGGAAAATACATTTATTAAATCTAAGTTTTCAGATTTCCTTCTAAATCATATTGAAGCGTGTAGATTTTTCAATACGTCGGTACTATTTTATATGCGTGAAATTCTTCCCGAAATGTGACATTTCTTTAAAATTTCTCAAAACAATCTTTAAAATTTACGCGGTCAAATAAAAGATTCCTTATCAAAACTGTTCTTACGCGTACATTTAGATGCGAGAGCGTGTCTGTTTGTTTGCATGCATATGTGTAACTTTATATGTAGACAGTTATATTGCTTAAGTTTATTATACGTACATAGGTATCATCTTATATGAATATTTATTATTAACTGAAAATAATTTGTAAAGACGCGACCTATAAATTACATTTTATAAGAAGCAAAATGCTTTCAATATAGAATATTATACTAATCTCATAAAGCTTAATCTTAATAAGTTAATCGTTTCAAGTTTATGTTGTTGAGATTGGAAATATTCTCTTCGATTACAAATATTGTGAATTAAACTGTTTTGGATGAGCTATGGAGAATAAAATTGATGGTGGTTACGTAGAAGTATTTCTTTGTCTCATTTCTTGCTATTTGTATAAAAATGCCATAAAAATCCTTATTTTATAATAATCTTTTTTAATGAACATCCGAAAAATTTAACTTTGATAAAAAAGATACAAAAGCATAACTAAAAGCATAACTCTTTTTTCTTTTTTGGTAAATTTCATAAAAGTTATCTGAGATGACTTTTTTTTTTTTTCTTCTTTTTTTAACGAGTGAACATATCGTAAATTTTTGCATAAACTGAATTTTATATATTTCTCGCCTTTTTATTCAAAAGTAAGAAATATTTACGGTTTCTTTTTCTGCATAAGACATATATATCACAAAACACTCAGTATAATATATTATCGTCTCATATGATCTGGAAAATATTTGATCATTTTTATTTACTGTTACTTAAATGTCAAATTTCCGTGACTGGAAGAATGGTAAGAAACTTTTTTTTTCCATCTTTTGCGTCATATTGACGACTTCTTTTGTATTAGATCGCATGGAAATGAGACATGAACAAATCTCTTTTGTCGTGTGTTGGCGTTCGACTTTTCACTATTCATCCTTAACTGATAAGGCGTTTCCTTGCTTGAAATTTTTTTGTCTTTAGTCGGAAAACTGATGGATGCGGAAGGGTTCAGTTTTCTTCAGTTTTCTTATTTGAAATATTTATCTCTTGTACTTTTGGAAATTGTTATGTTATTATAACTGACTTGTTGTAATAATGTTTTGCATTATTATAACCGATATTTTATATGAGTATTGGTTTTTAATATAACACACAATGGATTGTATATCCAATAAATTACGACATTTTTTTAAATCTAAAACTAGAAATTAATTTGGATTCAGATTTTTTTTTTTCAAAATCTGTAAAATAATAATAATAATAATAATAATAGTAATAAAATAGAACAAATGTAAAATACATATATTTTTTTTTTTTTTTTTAAATATAAGTGACTTTCTTATTTAAACCATTAGATAATTTTCTATTTGAATTCTAATTTAGAAGGATAATAAATATTCAAAATCTATCTCATAAAAATTTTAGTTCCATCTATGATTTTAAAATGCGCAATAATTCGTCTTCCTATAAACATATGTACTTTAGTGCGCTTTAAAGTAGCATGTTAAAAAAAAATGAACGTAGTTATAACCGTAAATTTAAAAAAAATTTTTGTTTGTTTCAATTTATCCAGGTTAGTTTAAAAAAATAAGGTACGCATTAAAAAAAAAAAAAAAAATATATATATATATATATATATATATATATCTAAATTAACCGTAATATTTGTCCAGAGACTCTACAGTTTTATAATCGTTTTCAGTTAAACTCAAACTTTTTTTTGGTGTGTGTGTTTGTGTCCGAATAAAAGTTTAAATTAAAGCTTCCGCTCCATGAAAAATTATTATAAATCACTATTATATATTCGCCACTAAATAATTAAAATATTATTTACATACATATAACAGATTATTTTAATATTTCCGCTTGCGGTTTTCGATAACTTTATGTAAGACAATAATATATTAAAGTTTGTTTCCTATAATTTCTAACAATGCAATACAAGAAATAAAATATTTGTATATCCTTTAGTTATTGAGGTTTTAACCGACAAACTTGCTTGAAAATCACCTCTTTACATTAAAAAAAAAAAAAAAAAAAAAAAAAAAACTAATACGCTTGAATATTCTTTTTTAATTTTTCTTGGTTTGTAATTTATCAAAGGGCATGACAGTTACACATTAAAGAAATTTAACAGTGCGCTGATGCGTGTCATTCGACATTTCCTGTCTTAAATGATGACATTTTATTTCAAAGGAACTATTTAATTTCTACTAATGATTGGTATGTGCGTGTTTTTTTTTTCTTTTTCCGTTACGTAATATTGTTTTATTATACTTTTTGGATTTTTAAAATTATACAGAAACCGAATTTTGAGTTATTAATATTCAGTGTGTACTTAAATGCAACATAAAATTTATTTTACATA
This sequence comes from Salticus scenicus, assembly GCA_963930645.1. NCBI lineage: Eukaryota > Metazoa > Arthropoda > Arachnida > Araneae > Salticidae > Salticus > Salticus scenicus. The sequence goes on along the minus strand of OZ005651.1, from coordinate 256,755,792 downwards.
GCGTTAATATATCTTTTATTTATTTACTTTTTTTTTTTTTTTTTTTTTTTGTCACTTTTGGATCACTTTGTATATATACATACATATATATATATATATATCTGTATTGTGCACACAGATATATGAAAAAAAAATTAAGATCATATATCATAAAATATATTTCCAAGACTGGAAGTTTCATAATTTAAATATTAAACATAGCAATTACAATTAGGAACATGTACACTGAAAAACGTAAAGGAGCAAAAATACTCAAAAATGAGTAAAATTGTGCCAAATTTGAGTATGTCACACACTCAAAATAGCTCCGAAGCAAATATACTCAAATTAAAAACTCTCATGCGCTTAATTTTGAGTATATAAAAAGATGCTGAAAATTGGCATCGACCATCATGGATCCCAATGTCCAAAACATAGATTCTTGTACGTTCTTCCACAAACCGCCACGAAATTCGAGAGATTTGAGAGAATAAATTTTTTGTTTGATATCTTTCTGCTTAAATTTGTAGAAATTATTTTAAAGAACTTCTTTTAGTTTAGCGCATTTATAATAAATTATGAAGTGAACAAATATTATTTTAAAAACATGGGATAATTCAGAAATGAGACAAGCATGTTTTCCTTAATTTTAAAAATCTATCATTTTAAAAAGTAAAGAGTAAATTTTTTTTTAAAGTAAATTATTTTTTCTCTCTTCAATAAATAAATAAAACATTTTACGTATTAGATAATACATTAGAATATGTATTAAGGTAAATTTCAATATTTTAATGCGTTGCTTAAAAAAAAATATATATATATATATATATATATATACAAATATCATTATTACAACTTCGTAATTCATCTCAATGGATTTGTTATGTATCTTTGTTGGATATTTTTATTCTGTAATGTAATTTTCTAGTTATTTCGAAAATATACCTAACTAATGACTAAAAATAAGTTCCTAAATTAGAATTAGAATTTTGCATCAGGAAATTCTTCAATAAATCATTATTACTGTGATTAGAACTTTCAGCTATTTGTCAATATTCTAGAACTACTAAAACTCCGACTCTAATAATATTTTTTTCCTATAGTACTTAAAGATAACGAAATTTCTTCTTTAATGAGTTTTTAATAGTGCTCTGACATAACGCGTTTATCATTATGATATTCTTTCATCCATCATTAATTTATCATCTCTGTCAAATTTATTCATACTTATTCACATACTTAATCAATTTTATTTAGATATATCGATTCAGATAATCAATAATAATATTTGATTTCCATAATAAATAAGACTAAATTATTTACTTTAATCTTAATTCTTTATTGATGAAATCGTGAAAATTAATTTCTTAATCATGAACAAATTTATTTTCTTTTAATTTAGATATCACAATTTAAATTTCAGAGAACATCAAAAATAATCATTTGTGTATAGATTTTCTTAAGATTATAATTTTATGTTATTGACATACGAATTAGCAGTAATATCAGAACTATTCTCTAATATAATTTCAATGCAGAAAGTAGTTTATTTCTAACTGTATATTGATGTAGGAAGGTAAAAAAAAAAAAAAAAAAAAAAAAAAATCACGATGTGTACATCTTAATTAAAGTAAGTGCAGTAATCTTTCGTTACGTAAGGAAATTCAGTATTTTGCAACAGGGATTTTTGAAACTTCTGGCACAGTTTACATCGCTTTTATTGCAGTCTAAATCCTTATCTGTCGCATTAATCTCAACTCTTGCAGACATAGCATTAATAAGAAAGAATGAAGTTTAATAAGAAGGAACAAGTAGATCAAATTTTATGTCTAAAATTTATTTTATTATAAATGTGATTTACCTGAAGTATCTCCATCTACATCACAGAAGACGAAATATAGAAAATATAAAATAAGATTATAACAAAAAAATCTGGAGTGACTCCACTCGACTTTCCGAACATTGAGTAATTAACAGTTTTGTAGATAAAGTAAAGAAAGAGGAGTTGTTAAAGAAACAAAAGAGAGAAAACCATAATAGAGTGTTTGAGTATTTTTCTCCATCTATTACACGATGTTTTATTTAACGCTACTGAACTTTGAGCCCGTAGATCATAATGATAAAGAATTTTTCGTTGTGTCCCTGTAAAAACCTATAAATGCTAGATTCACCAAAATGCTTATAGTTAGTGCAACAGTGATTTATAATACTCATATAAATTTTCAGCTCAATTCAATAAGGCGTTTAGATGCTATCGTACTTTTAAAAATTTAGTCTCATAGGCCATAATGATAAAGAATTTTTCTTTGTGTCCCTGTAAAAAAACTATAAGTGCTAGATTCTCCAAAATCTATACAGATTGAGTATTTGTGACCTATAATATGTGTATAAATTTTGTGCTCAATTGAATAAGGCGTTTAGATGCTATCGCACTTTTAAGATTTTACTCCCATAGGCCATAATGATAAAGAATTTTTCTTTGTGTCCCTGTAAAAAAACTATAAGTGCTAGATTCACCAAAATCTATAGGGTTTGTACTATGGTGACTTACAATATGCGTACCAACTTTCAGGTTAATCGAACAAAGCGTTTAGACGCTAGCGTGTTCACTCACAGACATACACACATACATACACACATACACACACACATACATACATCATCGTAAAAATAGTGAAAACGGACTCAGGGTACCTCAAAACGTATAGAAACATCAAAATCTCGAATTCGGATTTTTGACATGATTACAATACTTTCCTCACTATAGTGTTCGGAAAGTAAAAATGTGTTATTTATATAGACGCGAACAAAATGAGAAAAGGAAAGGGATTGAAAGGAATATGCGTCTAGAAAAAGGTGATATTGTATATGAATAAAAAACATATAAAATAAATTTTCAAATGTGAATTTCAAGTGTATGAGAGATGTGTCTAATCTTTTTAGACAAAATATTTTTCGGGCGACAGAGGATTTAATTTTTGTTATTTTTCTTAAGAAACTTTTCTTTATAAGTATCCTCACTTGACTTTTACATTTCATTTCATTTTCATATTTTATATTTAACAAACAATGAGGTGTGTCACTCACACGACTTTTTCTTACCCTGCATGTCTATAAAGACGGACTGCAGATTAAGGCGTAAGAAAACAAGTACATGAACCTACTTTAAAAACAATTTAAAATAGGTTTTGGGACAGTTTTATATTTCATATATAATTTAGTAGGGATACTGTCCCCCTGAACACACCGTTTGAATATAGTATCTACATTTTTTAAAATAAAAAATAATGTCAAGCTGTTACTAAATTTAAAAGTTTATTCCAAATTACTGAAACAACTTTCGCACACACCAGTCTTTGAAACTTACCAATCTTCCTCAAATTTTTCAAGTGGCTACCTCATACGGACCTCAAAATACCAAATTTGAATTTCATGAATTTATTTGTTGTGTTAAACTACATTGATAACAGAAATGCATACAAATCGACCACAAAACACTTGAATTTCGCGTTCCTGAGAAATTAGAACGCGATATTTTACTAAAAACCAGAGCTGAAAATTGAATTAAATTATTAAAAAAAAAAAAACTTAATTTACCGTATGGGTATTACAAACTAATTTTCATACTTGAGCATTTTCCGCCAACGTGATAAAATGCAGTAACACACTTCCGACAGTTACATGCAATAGAAAGGGAAGTTGTCTCTTAACTTTAGGTATAACCCAGTATATTATTTATAAATTATGTGTACATCACATTGTGTACATTAATTAACATCTATGTGAAAAACACATAATACAATCTGAAATATACTCCCTGCAATTTCCAAGTACAACACAAGTATATCTCAATTCTTTAGTATTGTCCGGTAAACTAATGCATAATTTTTATACCTGTATGATTTGTATACCGTATTCTACACAAAACATGTTTTTATTTATATGAAAATAAATATGCTTATATCTTACACTGAAAAAAAATGCTTTCTCAAAAGTGAGCAAAATTGTGTCATAATAGCTCCAAAACAAATATATTCAAATTTGAATATCCCATGTACAGTGCAGCCACATATCCGAATACTAGCAGTGAGGACGCGTACAAAATGTTGGAGGGATGCCAGCTTGTCCGACAGTTTGAAATTCGGAAAACATCTAGTAATTCCGCGCTCTGTTTATTGCTCAATTTCCCTGAGTCAGATGACTGTCACCCTTATTTTAGCATTGGACTCGTTGAGTTAGCACTTGCGCAGATGCTTCCATGGTTTTATCAAATGCAGTCGAAGAATACTCATTTTCGTGTATATTGACATGCTCAGAAATGGGGTTGACCATCGTGAATCCCAATATCTTTATCATTGATCCTGATTGGTGATGTATTCTTCCATACACCAGTATAAATGTCTACAAAGTGGAATTTTTGAAGATTTAAGGAAATGAAATTTGTTTTTAAACTCTTAATGTTTAAAGATGTAGAAATTCTATAAAAGAACTTATTTTAGTTCGACATATTTAAAATATATTATGAACTGAACAGCTATAAATTTGAAAACCTGCGATATTTGATTATAATATAATTATACAAAGTTTGTATCAATATTTCGGCATAACAGAAACAAAAAAAAAAAAAAAACTTATTTATTTCAATTTAACAAAAAAATTATTTTTCAATTAATAAAATTAAATTTTTCCAATAACTAAAATTTTATTTATTGAGACATTGATACAAAAGCTTGTAAGTAAATAATAATAATATAATTATACAAAAGTTTGTATCAATATTTCAATATAATACAAACAAAAAAATTATTTATTTATTTTATTTTATTTTATATATATATATATATATATATTTTCAATTTAACAAAAAATTTATTTTTCAGACAAAAAAAATTTAATAAAATTTCAATAATTTTAATAATTGAAATTCTAATTCTTGAAAGACTGATACAAAAGTTTGTAAATAAATACTGGTATGTGATAGAATATTACACTAATGAGAATCTATGAATAATATATTGGAATTAACAATGGTCAACCCTTTTTTGAGCATGTCAGTATACTCAAAAGTGAGTACATGAGGTTTTGAAATTTGAGTATATTTGTTTAGGAGCTATTCTGACACAATCTTGCTCATTCTTAAGAAACCTTTTTTTTTTTTTTTCAGTGTAATATATGTAAATTCTTTTGGGTAATCCTGTAAATGAATGACGAATGATTTCAATACCATATCCCACACAAAACGTACTTTTATGCATATAAAAATATGTGCATATTTCCTATTGTTCAGTGCAACCTCTATAGATGTTAAATATGCTTATTACCAGAAATTTCCCTCATGGACGTAATGTATTTGAACTATTATGGATAGCCCTGTGCACGGTTGTGTGATCTCAACGAAAAGTTTTGTGTTGCATCAATATATGATACAAATTTAAAATACCACATTTGGTCATTCTGTCACTATTCGTTCTTGATATATTATAATAATAGACAGACAGTTACACTGACCAATCGCAAAAAAACTTTTCTTAACACGCTTTTATTAGCTTCACCTGTATGTATGTTTGTATGTTTGTTTGTATAATGTATGTTTGTAACCGCTCTGGGAGCAAACAAAAAATCTATATTGTAAAAAAAGACTTTCCCTACGTGAACGCTGTGGCTGTGAGGTAAAGCTCCGCGCTAAGAACCTAAAGGTCTAGCGTTCGAGCCCAGTCAGGGGAGATTTTTTAAAAATGGTTTTTGTTTAATTCTAAATTATTTTAATTAAAGACTTAAATGTAAGTAAATATTATGATGTGTCACTCACACGATTTTCTCTTACCCTGCATTTTAATACTAAGATAGATATTTTGTGCTTTTTAGTTCACATTTCTATAAAAGCGTGTTCTTTAATTTTTTAAAACTATAATATTATTTTTTCGGATTCAGAGGACCTCAGAACGTGCAAATAAAACAAAAATTTAATTTTGAAACTTTGACCGCAAAGCCATAACTTCTGTATCGTATATGGGAAACAGAAAGTAAAAAGACTTTTAAATAAACAATTTTTTTATTTAATATTTCAAGGAAACTTTGCGTTTTTATTTATTATTATTATTATTTTTTTCATGTTGTTTCTCCTCTAATTTTTAATAATGCAATATATATTCGATTAACCTAAAGATAATTCTATTGTTTTATTTCTTTCAATTTCTTTTTTCAATGAATATATATATCTATACATATATACCAAGACTGACGGTAGATTAAATGAAGTGAGAGTAATTACCCTATTTTTCTGAATGCTTTATTTATTTATTTATTTTTCCATTTATTTATTTATTTTATTTTTTTTTTCTGGGGTTATTTGTGAGTCTCATTTCATAACTTTAAAAGATTATACTTAGACCAATTTAAAGTAGATTATTTACTTATATAAAATAACATATATATTTTTGCGAAATAATGAATTATAGGAAATTTTTGTTTTAAACAAATATGGAATTATTTTCAAATTGTGGCCTAAACAATATATATAAAATGCAAATGAATTACTCTATTTTGTCAGTAAATATTTTAAGCGCTTTTTGTCTAATCAAAATTTAAATAATAGTTCTTTTTTCTTCTTTTTTTACATAGTGAAATATAAAGTGTAATAAATATGATACACCTATGGAAGAAGTCTATATGTCATATGAAAAAATAAATACAATCATTAGAAACATTTTAAAAAGTTGAAAACATAAAAAATTACATTCAATTTTTACTTTTAACGTATGACTTTAAATTTTGACAATTTTGCTTTCCTTTATATATATATATATATATTTGTCTGTAAAATATGGCATTACATTTAACGTAAGACTAGTTAACTGTCAAACATACAAATAGATCGTTTTCTTATCCGTAAAAAATAAATCATTAAAAATATTGAAGCATAAAATTACATTTACAAAAAAAAAAAAAAAAAAAAAAAAAAATATTTTCACGACTACATTTTTAATTCATCCAGCTAGAAGTCCTTAGGCGAAAAACGTTTATGTCAGACGTTTTCAAATATTATTTTATCATAGATCTGTTTGAAGAACTTCTATAAACATCGTTTGAAAATTATTCTTGCACTTATTTTTCATTTAAATTATGTGTTGTTAAATATATTATTTGAAGAATTTTTTCTTACCTTCTTTAAATATTGAAACTGGCAAATTTCTGAAGGCGATATATCACTCGTGAATTCTTTTGTAAATAGAAATAGAAATTTGAATGCCGATTTTTTTTTTTTTTTTTTTTTTTTTAATATGCTTGATTAAATGGGTTTCTTTTACGATTTCAAACTAATTTTCTTTTTCTAAATCAAATTTTTATTGTATTATTTTAACGAATTAGTCTTTTTTTTTATTCTGTGGAGGGAGAGGTCTGTAAAACAAACTGTCAGGTATTTTGTTAATGCAAATGTGTATATTTTACTTCATTAGCATGTGGTGAATCTTCGTTATTTCTTTTCCGTGTTTAAACAGCCGCATAAATCTTAAAATAATATCTTTTATTAATCTACATTAAAGAAACAGCCTGTGAACAGACATAAGGGCAATATTAACAAGTATTCCAGAAAATTCCCAATGTCTTTTACTTTTATTTTACAAAGTGAAATGCGACAGAAAAACACCATGTTTATCTGTTACTAAATCCTGTGGCCCTCACAAAACTTTCTTCTATACCATACATAACAGTGCTGTTTGGAAAAAAAAAATTAATTATAGCTTCTCACAATAAAGATTTTAAGTATGGAGTTCAGACAATTTTAATCAAAAGATAGTGACACCAGAAATAGTAGAAATAAATTTAAATTAAATAAAATTTACCAAAGTGTGGAGAAGACCGTCTGCAGGTGGGCCATTTCAATTGTCGTCGTTTAGGCCTTGGCATCTAATACATAGTTAGGATTAAAAAATCTACCAAAATGTATATTACAGCCTTTTTTTTTTTTTTTTTTTTTTTTGTTACGAAACCTAAAACTTATTTAATTTTCCTAATTTATTCAATAATTTTTCGATAATTAATTATAAAATTTTTATTGTACTTCAGGGAATTTATGAGTTAATTTTGCTTTTTTTAAAGATTTATTTCTGTAGAAATTATATAGGATTTTTATTTTAGTTTAACTAAAAATTAAATTTTTCATTAAAACATTACTATTTCCAAACTAACAACCATATTTATTGTCGTAAAAAGTTATTGTCCAGTTTAGCTTCACTGGATACCTCACTAAAAAACTGAAATACAGAATACTAGTATTCGTGTGCAAATACTCTTGTAGAAATTTTATTTTCTGAAAAATGACAACCTGAAAGTTCGATATATACGACCTAATTTCTTTTATTTTTGCCATCAGAGCTGATTCTGAGACACCTAATTTTTTTTTTTTTTTAGAATAATGATACCTAATAAGATTGGTTTTTAGACATTCCATCTCTAATCGCTATGCTGGACTTGAATTAACTATAATTATTTATAGTAATATTTTAAAGTTAAAAAAATCATAAAAAATTTATTTTAAAACATTTTATTTATATTAAACAAATTAAGAAATACTTATATTTCTTAAGATATTTGTATTTTTGTATTTCCTTCTGATTTAAAGTGTCTTAATTCTTCCTATCTTTATCGAAATAATCACCTCACGATTTTTTTTTTATTATTATGGATTAATGCTTAATTTTGGTAATATTTTAAATTCTAGTCCTTTAATTTTCCATCTAAGCCGGAATTCGTAACGATATTTTAATTTCTATTATTAATGCAGCGGAAACCAAATGCATGTTCATTAATTCCAATTAATACAGGGTGACAAGAAATAACTTGGACGAAGTTTGAAACGAAATATCTGTAACTACCACTAAAGTTATAATATTTATTTCATTAAGTATTGATCCTAGAAAGCTGCTAAACAGGTGTAAGTAAGTTAGTTGTGATAACCATTATGGTTAACAAATAATATGCCATACTTGAATTACATAAGCAAGGAAAGAAATAATGTGAAATTGTTCTACTATTGAAAGTGTCTAAGCAGACAGTTTTATACACAATCAAAAGGTTTTAAGAACTCGGAAACGATGGTGACAGTCCAGGAAGAGGAGGAAAGCGCACAGTTAACACTTCAAGAAACAGGAACGTTATCAAAAACCGAGTTCAACGAAATCCTAGGATTTCAATGAGAAAGGTTGCTAGAGAGATGAAGATCAAAAGAGAAACCGCACGTTTGATGGCAAGAGTAGAGCTTGGTCTTCGCCCTTACAAAATGAAAGAGGCTCAAAAGCTAACAGCAGAGAATAAACGCACAAGACTTCAAAGGTGTAGAGAACTGATGAAGCGGGCCGCAGATGATCGATGGCAAACATTTGTCTTCACAGATTAGAAACTGTTCTCGATTGAACAAACTCACAATAGCCATAATTATAGAGTTTCGTCAGCAGAAGCACTTGGACATTCTTGGATTGTTAAACGGCGTCAACGACCCCAATCTGTAATGGTTTTGGGTGGGATATGTGCTAGTAGGAAAACACCACTTGTTTTTGTTGATCAAGGGATAAAGATTAATCAACAAACATATCGCAAACTCATTTTGGAAGATGTTGTCTTACCTTGGTCGCAAAAGTTCTTTGGAAACAAAAGATGGACCTTGCAACAGGATTCCTCACCTGCACACAGAGCTAAACGCACTCAAGATTGGTGCAAGAAAAATTTTTCTGACTTCATTGGAGCTCAAGAATGGCCACCGTATTCCACAGATTTGAACCCAATTGATTATTCTGTTTGGTACACCTTGGAGACAAGGGTGTGTGCTAAACCTCATAAAACTTTGGCATCCCTAAAGAATTTCTTATGCAAGGAATGGGATAAAATATCAGTAAGTGAGTTGCGGGCCATAGCCGAAAATTTTGTGACACGTTTAAAGCTCTGTATTAAGCCTAAAAGTAGCCACTTTAAAAATTTGTAAATATATTAGACAAAATAATGTATTCATATTTATTTTGAAGTTTGGTCGTAATATTTTCATTGGCATTAAAGTTATAACGTATTATGTGTGTCCAAGTTATTTCTTGTCACCCTGTATATATATATATACCATTGGCAGACAATATTTCCCTTTTTGGGAGTTTATTTATAACTAGTTATTAATATAGGATGGTTTAAAAATCTCTGATACCACAAAGAAATTCACGTTTGAAAATACAGTTTGTACTACAATCCCTCTTACGACGAAAAGTTTTGTGTTTAAGAAATGAAAATATTTATTTCAAAATTTTACAGATAGATGGCGCTGTACCGTAAAAACCGCAAGAAAAGCAATTAAAGAGCGTTTTTTTTTTTCTTTTTTTTTTTTTTTTTTTTGTAAATTTCGCTACAATATTTTGAAATGTACGCCCTGAAATGTACGCCCAAACGATAATCGAATCGAACCATATTATCAGTAATTGTGGAAAGCTACTGGATTTCACGATTTATTCAATTCTTCAATTTTAGCAAAAGAAGAACCATACACCTTTTTATAGATAATACCACAAAAAGAACTCAAGATGAATTAAGTCTGGGGATCGACAAGGCCGACAGCTAAACTATAAGCAAAACTACATAAACCATATACAGGTAAAAAGAGCACCATCTCAGCGAAAAATTTAGAACTAATACTTAATCACAACCCTAATATCATCTTTTTTTTTTTCCTTCTTTTTTCTTCATCGAGATCATTTTAATTATGTATACGTATATCAATAATTTGTTTTACTCAATTTAATGTAGGGGAGACTGGGGTTCAATAGACCATGGGGTAAAATGGACCACCCCTATTATTTGTTTTATTTATTTATTTTTATGGTGCGTATTTTGGTACATAGGTCAGAGGACTGCAGTGATGAAACTTCAAATAGCAACTTCATGCCTAACTGACAATTTACTCATTTTATTCGTGAAATTTAGTTTGTTGGCCAAAAGTAAATACTTTAGCTAGACACTTTTTTTTTTTTTCTTTTCATCATTCAGGAATTGCGATTTGGAAGAGGTCATTCAGCACAATAAAGAGTCATCTATTATTATATTTAATCTATAACAAAAAGATTTTTAAAAAAAATATGTTATTGTTTTTCAACATTCGTTGTCAAAGTTCCACATGGGGTCAAATGGACCACCAGGAATTGGCAGTTCTCCGCTATAATAAAATGATTCACGAAATGTATATTTTTTGTGTTAGCTATAAATTATACTCAAAAAATTTCAGAGTTAACCTTAATTAGATCTATTATGTCTTTAAAGATAAATAAGCAAGCAATTTACTTTGAGGCTTCTTCTTATTTATTTTTAATAAGTATTCACTTACTTTTGTGCTTTTGTGTTCTTAAATTTTTACAAATATCATGCAACTATAATGAACTGAATTAAATAATGCAATTAAAAAGTAATAATACACCTAAGTTATATATATATATATATATATATATATATATACGAGGGTTGTAAATTAAATAGTGGCAGTTTAACCTTGAAACTCGCAGAAGGGCGGGCATGCGCAAATAGGATATGGGAGTGGTGAGGTGGCGCTGTTGTCGATGTGTAGAGTGCAAAAAACTGTCGATCTGCTAAGAAGGGTAGTTGTTGTGTGGCGTTAAAGTTAGGAGTTTCGTTTCCATCGCTCTAAAGCATGCTTGTTGTTGCAAATCCGCAGTCTCATTCCGACCCAAACGAAATGCCTGAACCCATCATGCTACTGTCCTATACGGTAAAGCATTTGTGCCACAGGCTTCCACTAATACTCGATAGCATTCTGTTGCATTTTTGCCACGGGCAACTTCGATTTTAAGCCACGACCGCTGATCACCTTTTGAAAACATGCTTTAGAGCGATGGAAACGAAACTCCTCCCTTTAACGCCACACAACAACTACTCTTCTTTGCAAATCGACTGTTTTTTGCACTCTACACATCGACAACAGCGCCACCTCACCGCTCCCATATCCTATTTGCGCATGCCCGCCCTTCTGCGAGTTTCAAGGTTAAGTTGCCACTATTTAATTTACAACCCTCGTACATTTAAAAAGTTTACAATTATCACATGAGAACAGTTTCACGGATCATGTAAAGTAAAAAAAAAAAAAAAAAGAAATATTCACCTATGGAGCGGGAGATATAAGGATTTGTGAATGTTAAAAATCATTTCGAAATTTTTCGGCATCAGGCATTTCGAAAACAACTCTTACACGCTATGTACAAGGCATAATAATTCTAAATTACCTAAACTAGAAAACAATAATAAATCAACTATTAGATTTAACCCAAATTATACATATAAGCAGATACTTTCGAAGGATGAAGAAGAAATGGTCGAAAATTATACAATAGATGCTTATACAACGAAGTACATTTCAATCACTGAGTGAAATATCCCCAAATTGCGTCCCTTGCCGATAGCTTCCTTGCGCAAGGCGACAATTTAATAAATAAATGTACATCAACAATTTTATTTGATACACCAGCAGAAGCATAAAATAAAGAAAGGAAAAAAAAAAAAAATGCCACTTTAGCTTGAGCGAGAAGAAATTAAAACAAAAGAAATAAAATAAAAAGTTTCAGCTTCTGTTAAAGATAAAAATAAAACTGAAGTCTCACATCATGTTCAAAGCAAAAATATGTATTAAAAAGTTCGAGTGTTTCTAAGAATATGTCTCTTTATAGTCATACTAAATTCAGTGATAAGGATATAATTTCACATCATTATTCTAATTTTAATACTAATAAAATAGGTGTAAATAAATTTTCGTCTAAAATTTGACGAAAGAAACAGTTTTACATTTTGTTGATTTAATCACAGAAATAAAAGATAAAGAATTTTTTTGAGATTTATGCAACGAAAACCTAATCAGGATCTCTACATTTTTCCTGAGAGTATTGATATATCTCTTGTAAATTTTCAAGCTATTGTAATGATGAGTCTTCTAGACCCTATTCATAAGAAAAGAGACATTCAGTGATACAAAATTCTTTTGGTGTATCATTTTACAATTTTAATATATATTATTTGTATGAATCAAAGACATAAATAAACAAATATAATATATTCTACATTTTATACTATTACAGAGTTGCCAACTTTTATAATTTATTCCGGAGCATTGTTAGCCCCGCCCTTTTCTCATACCGGAAATATTAAAGAATGATTTTCCCCTTATTTAACCGTTGTCACATATTAAAGAGAAATATTCTATAGAATTTCTGGTGCGGAAAGAAGGCGGGGCTAAAATTGCTCCGGAATAAATTATAAAAGTTGGCAACTCTACTATTAAAAAGCACACTACATTAACGTATTTTTTTTATTTTATCTGTGGTCCATAGTACTCCGTGCCATGGACCATTTTACCCCGGGCTTGGGGTAAAATGGTCCACTTTGTCAGTTGCTATTTAAAAAAGTATATTAAAAAAGTATACGTAATCATTACTTTTGACTGTGCGCTATGAACGACAATATATAGTTAATATGCAGATATATTTTTAATTGCTAAAAATCCTTACTTTGTAAGTAAGTGGTTTTTCAAAATTCACAAACGTGGTCCATGTTAGCCCGGTCTTCCCTACTCTAGATTTTATCGTACTACTACTATTTAATATACACCCCAACAGAATTTCAAAAATGCATTGAAATACCTTGCTCTATTAGTAAATTTTTAATCTCCTTTACCATAATCATTCTTAGTTAAATATTATTTATCCTTGCATCACTTTCTTCCATATTTTGTCAGATTATCATGTTTTGTGAAATTTTCTTTTAGGCATGATAATAAAATTTATAATTATCATAAGACATCTTAAAATTAGTTCTTCCAAAATAATTTTGAAATACTTTTAATATATTTTCTAATATTAAGTTTTATTATATTCAGCAACGACCACCAGTTTTTGCTGGGAAATATCTTGCCGTGTTATTTGATTTTAATCTGCATTTTTATTAAATTTTTTGGTTAAATTTTATTTGCTTCAGTTGATTAATTCTTTTTTTAAACCAAATTTTGCTAACTTTCTTTGTTACAAACTTACATCTCGTGCTCTTATCTTCTTTCGCTTTTACTTTCTCTTACTATCAGGCTAGTAATTTATATTTTATATCGTGAACTAATGAGATTTTTCTTTCTCAAGGCTATTTATAATGTTCCGAGCACGATGAAACTTTAATTTTATATTTTATTGTAAAATTCAAAGTTTTCAGATTATGTTAAAATCTGTAAAAAGAAATCTTCTTCTGTTTACTCTTAAAATATTACTTTGAAACATAGTTATGCAATGTTTAATATATAATTTAAAAACATTACTTTTAATGTTGAGTCATGCATTCTGTTAAATTTAAATTAAATGAAGGAACAGTTTCTAAAAGTCCATTAAAAAAAGTGATGAATCAAAGTTTATAATTTAAAAAAATATTAATCATTTAAAAATGTGGGTTTTTATGATTCAACTTTTATAAGTTAGTGGTAAAATTATTTTTTTTTCTTATAAATTGTATATATTATAATTAAGAACTAAAAAAGTTGCAACTGCAGTTATGTTCTTGTGAAAATGTCACAAAATTATTTAAAGGAAAAATAATATATGGTATATCGCGTGTGTAAGTTTCTAATAGGTATGTGTGTGTGTATATATATATATCATATTTCATCCCGAGAATGAGAAGAAATCAGGAAACAAATATCAATAAAAATTATTAAAAAATTGAAATACAACCATAACAAGTGAAGATTACATATTGAAAAATTCATGATTTAATTAAAAGATAGTAAGAGAATAAAGGCCGTTAAATATTTGCGAAAACAAAACCAAAAAAACACCCGTAATGAGATCAGGGGTACTTATGATTGCAGGATGATAAAAATAGCAAGGTTTCTATCATGGTGAAGGCTTTTAGCAACAATTCACCATCAGTACTTAACAGTTTTATCAAATAAACATAGAATATATACTGTATGAGGAAAAACAACTATTAAACATAACAATAGTACATAAATGGAAATAACAAGATAAAAGTACAATACCATGCATAAATATGTATTAGTTACGTGTAAACGTTCAAACGTATATTAAAGAGTTAAGATGCACTATGATTGAAGTACAAGTTGAAAAATAAAATTAATTTAAGGAATATAGAAATGATAAAAAAGTATTTATTAAGAATCAATATTGTAACGTAAGATTCAAATTAATAAAATTATATAAATATTTCATAAAAGACATTATCAACTGACATTTTTTTTAATTATTATTCAGACATTTTAAAAGTACAAGAAATTTAATTTAACAATTATATATATATATATATATATATATATATATATATATATATATATATATATAAAGTATTTATTAAGAATCAATATTGTAACGTAAGATTCAAATTAATAAAATTATATAAATATTTCATAAAAGACATTATCAACTGACATTTATTATTATTATTATTATTATTCAGACATTTTAAAAGTACAAGAAATCTAATTTAACGAATATAAAACTAAAACAAAAAAGTATTTATTAAGAATCAATATTGTAACGTAAGATTCAAATTAATAAAATTATATAAATATTTCATAAAAAGACATTATCAACTGACATTTTTTTATTATTATTATTCAAACATTTTAAAAGTACAAGAAAGGAAAATACTAGTAATATAAGAATACATTGATTCATTTAAATTAATTAGTAAAAAAAAAAAAAAAAGCGATTTTATAACAAGAAAAGAACGTTTATATTAGATTAAGCTATGGAACATAAAAAGTATTTCGATTCACTCAAGTTATTTCACAATCACAGTATCTTAACTCTATCTGACGGGCAGGCATTATCAAAAGAAAATACATTAGGAATAATCAAGCACTTTAAAACATATTTTTAATGATTAAAAGTTATATTGTATGATATTTAGACTTATATATTTTACCAATGAATTACAATGTTATTAGTGTACACTTAAATTCTACCACTTAGTACCAAATTGCTTTATATCATAAATTTGTTGCAATATGGTATTTAAATTTATACTTGGGATCATCAGAATTAATTAAATTTGATGTTTATAATATTTAATCTATAACACAATACAGTTATTGTACTCTTACTTATGAATTAATAAATATTTATGTTGATTAATACATTACAAATAATTATTTATTTACTAAGCAATTATATATATATATAGATTAAATGTACATTGATATAAAAATGATAATAATAAGTTTGTATTTAAAATTAACCAGTTTTAAAGTTAACAGAATGTTACAGATCTTTTACTTTTAATTTATTTTTTTATAAATCAATATTATAAATATATTGATACATTTATTTAATAATAATTTATACTACAGTTATAATAAACATATTATGTCATGAATATAGAAGATAATTTTAATGTAAATTGATATTAAATCCGACAGTTTTTTGCATTCAGTCTTTTAATTACAATTTAGATTCATATTGGTTTTAAACTACTATGAATCATGCACAATTTATATACTTATTCAATTTATCCTATTGAAAATGGAGTTAATAACTCTAATGGCTTGTGTGCAGGGACACCCGAAATCATTCCAAAGCATTGTGTTCTACGAGAGTTATTTCTATAAATCATATTGTAATCCCTTTATTTTAAACAAATATTAATGAAATTGAAATAAGTTACTCAGGTTCACTATCGGATGTTCCCCATTAAAAATTGAATAAATACAATCACTGGTTTTTATACAGAGACATCCGAAAGTGTTCCCACGCGTTGTGTTCTATGAGAGGTATTTCTATAAATGAAATTTTATTGACTTTACTTTGAACAAATCTTAATGAAATAGAAATATGTTATTCATATGCACTAAAGACTGCTTTCTGTAGAATATAGTATGATTAGCGTTAGATTTACAGGGCCACAAAAAAATATTTATTTGAATTTAATGCTACTATTGAAAATTTGCTGGAATTGCATTTTCGTTTATTTATATTAAACGTTTTTAACACTTTATAACTATTTTTAACTGTGAATATGATTTCAATTTGTGTATTTGTGTGTCCGACTGTCCATCTTTCTAACTATCAGTCTGTCCATTCCGATAGTCTTTAAATATTTTCAAAATTTAAAAAAATTGGTATATGTTATTCAAATTCACTCTCGAATTTCGCCTATTTAAAGTAGTATTATTGGGTTCGATACAACTGATTTGTGTGCAGGGACACTCAAAAAAATACCAATGCATTGCGTTTTATTACAGACATTTTTATAAATCCCACTTAAATAATTTTCTATTCTAAATATCATAAATAAATTGACATTTATTGTGAATATGCTAAAATAATTTCTTATATACAATATAATATCGTAAACCTTCAGATTTACAGGGCTACACTAAAACATTCAGATACATTAAAGTCTGCAATTAGAATCTCAGGGCTGAATTTTCTTTTGCGTTAAGCCTTTTTAATACTCTCAAACAATGTTTAAGAGTGATTTTGAATACAATTAGTTTATTGGTATGCCTTTCAGTCCTGTTGTCTGTCCGTTTTGTGATAACATAGGCAAAGAACATAGAAAATTTTGCGATGCAAGAAGTACTTACAGCTGGAAAGTGTTAATAATCAATGTGTACCGCATGTTTTTTCGTCCTTGTGTTATCTTTTTGTTGTTATTTACATATTCAACAACTCACTCAAACATTCAATGCAAACAGTGCCCACCTGTCTCCTTAATCGAACATATGTACACCCATCTTCCATATTTTTATTAAGTTTTATTTGTTTTATTAATTATTTTGGATATATAAATACGTGGTATCATTAGATATATGTTTAGAAACTGTGATAAGCACACGTATACTTTTTAGAATTTATACGTCCCTTCGAATACCTAGGTAAATTCTTCATGGACTTCTTGTGGAAATTTTAGGGTCTACAGAAAATGTTACACTAGATGTATTTTACCAAAAATTTTATCAAGAAGTTAAAACAAAGAGCAGTAACAAATAAAAAAAGTGTTTGAGAGCACACTGAAAAAACAATGCGTAAATTATGTATGTTTATCTTTTTGAACAATGACTAAAATTTCATAGATAGATGACTGAATAAACCAATTTTGTGGAAAATCTAGAATGTATAGTAGAAAACACACAATTTTATTAATATTTTTATTTTTATAGTGTGGTGAATACAAACTTATATTGTAAACATATTACAAAAATTATATTATTTAAAGTAAACAATCTTAAACTGTCGAATTCTGTAGAATGCAATTATAATCATTAACGCATTACATGTTGCAAGAGTCATGCACAAAATCGGTATATCAGATATTTAGTTCCATTGTAAAATGCTCTATTGACGCTGTTTGACTCCTTTGTTGTGTAGAAAGAAATGTTAATGCACAGTCTGTCAATAAAATAACAACAACATCTCACAGTTTCTAATCTTGTAATTATAACATAGATACAATAGATACCATTAGAATAGGCAGCATAGTTGATTCCAAGGAAAGGATCAATAAGGTCATGATCTTTATCGTAAACCAACAAGATCTTTGAAGTATAAGGCATATTTTATATAAAAACACACGTTATCATTTTAAACAATGCTTCACTGAAACTTGTGGGCTTCTGGTATATCAATTGCTGAATTTGCTCCATATAGATGCTATGTTATGTATATATATATATATATATATATATATATATATATACACATATATATATGTGTGTGTGTGTGTGCGTGTGTAAAGAAATAAAATCATTTCCCGTTTGTATAATGAATTTAGAATGCATCTGTTGAAAACGTTTTGGTATTTCACCCATGTAAACATTTTCCATTTTTAACTTTCGCGCTGAGGATTCCTCTTATATTGCAAAATATAAATATAAATATGAAATAATAATAATAATAATAATAATAATAATTATTATTATTATTATTATTATATTATATATATATATATATTCTTTAATTTATGGTTAAATATTTTGAAATGAAACCTTTTTCTATAGATTTTTAATGCGTGAAATGGAAAATTTCAGCTTATTTACCTCGAATAAATTTTGGTTTTAACGAAAAAAAATCTATTAAAGTGTCCACTGACGACTTTTCTTTTTCTTTTTTCTTTCATCTTCTTCCTTTTCTTCTTCTTCTTCTTCTTCTTTTTTTTTTTAATAGTTACTTGAAACGTTTAGTATATTTAACAATGGTATAAAATAAATAAATAAATAAATAAAAGAAGAAGAAGAAACATTTATTAAGCATTTTTCTTGAAATTACCTTATTTCGTGAGAAAAATAGATGAAATTTTAAATCTAAGTCATACAGAATCAGATGCTTTTCGAAAACTTTTACTAAAATTAGCAAAATTTTAATACTATGTCTTGTTTTTCTGGAATGATCGATTTGTATTAATCAGAATTATTTACAAAAAATTAAATCTAATCGAATTTAAAGTTCAAGAGTAATTTTTCAGTACTGAAATTATATATATATATATATATATATATATATATATATAAAGTTTTTATTTAACTATATTTTACATTACCCATTACTATAACAATGTTTTACAGCCATATTTTCCATTAAATGTAGAAAAGAATCTCCAAATATTTTACTTTAGTTTTTATTCAAAGATAGGAAAACCCACACAAACTATATATAAATATGTGTGTGTCTGTGTGTGATTTTATGTGTGCGTGTGTATCTTTGAAACAATTTATAAAAATTGTAACTAAACATACTTCGTTTTCTCTTCTCTATGCTTATTGATTGTATCTTTAAAGTAAATTATGTCATAAAAATTCTTATAGTTACAAGTAAATATGAAAGAAACATGATAATCAATATGATGGAGGATAAATATTTTAATGTTAATAATAGCGCCACAATTTACACGCTAGGAATCCATCTTACAAAGAATAAAGAGATAGTTAAATGGAAAATGTTCAAAAGAGTAAATGAATTAGTTACTTTAAATCTCTTGTGAAAAATATTTTTAATCTTTATTTCATTGTATGGCGAAGCAAGTTTTGTGTTTATAAATATGTTTTGTGCTCTTATTGGAGCATAAACTGAGTCTTTTAATGCAGTAATATATATACTAAATAGTTTGTTAGTGAGAGGTGCACTGTAAAAAAAAAAAAAAATCTAAAGTAGGTAAAAGTTTGTAAGTTATTTGGATAAAGCAATGTTCCAAATTGGAAAGTTCTGTTTATAACCCAAAATTTCAACCTAAATTGGATACGAGACCAATTTTGGATAGAATTATTTTGAGGTTTATTTTTTGCAGTGTACATACGTATACATACGAAATCTTCACATTTTTTTTAGATCATCTACGCACGTTAGATTTGTTTTTCTAATTTTTCTAAGAGGTGAGTGGTACAATATTTTCTACAACGTCTTTATTTATTATAAACAGAAATATAAAATAAGATAGTGAACTGTACATAACAAGTGTGTAAACTCAAAATAGATAGATTCTCAGACCCATTTTGGGTTATAAACAGAACTTTCCAATTTGGAACATTGCTTTACCCAAATACCTTACAATTTTTTACCTATTTTAGAAATTTTCTTTTACAGTGTATTATACTATAAAAAAAATATTACCGTGGAAAAAAGGAACATTCTTACACAGAAAATGTATTTCTATTCGTTTCAGTTTTCTTTTAACATCAAATAAAATACTTTTAAATGCATGCATATGCTCAAGTCTGAAAAAATAATGTGACACTTTAAAATTTATACGTCTTGTCAAATACAGTCGGTAACAGAAGTATCCGAACACTAGCAAAAATTCCTATATAAAAAAACTAAAGTTAATACTGTTTTGTTAAATAAATCCTTGTCGAATCATGTTCTTAGTCAGTCTAAGAAAATGATTCGACAAGGATTTATTTAACAAAACAGTATTAACTGTATTTTTTTATATAGGAGTTTTTGCTAGTGTTCGGATACTTTTGTTACCGACTGTACCTCGGTAAATTCTTCATTGGTTTCCTGTAGAAATTTTAGGGTCTGAAGAAAATGTAACACTAAATGTATTTTACCGAAGATTTTGCCAAAAAGTTGAAAAAAAAAGAGCAGTAACGAATAACAAAAGTGTTCGAGAGTACACTGAAAGAGCAATGCTTGAAGTGCGTTGTCGATGTAGCATATGTGATTATGAGAATACGCAGTTGTAAACAAAATTTCTTTTGCATGATGTATTGACGAAATATATAAAATTGCTCTGAGAAGAAAAAAAAAAGAAAACAAGAGAAAAGATAAAATTTCAGAAAGATATCGTCGTTGGAATCAGTTAAATTTCACGTATTTGAGAAAAAAAAGACAAATTTTACCCATATAACACCCAATACCAAGTTTTACCCAATAACAAGTTTTACCCATCTAACTATCACTGCTCGGCATCAATGCAGCATATTCATATGTAAAATGACCTCCTGAATCCGAATATGACACCCATTTTGCCCTATCACCCACCGTTTTTTAGGAATGTCTCCCTATTTTTATAATTTTTCGGTGATTTTATGGCTATAAGTTTGATTTTTAGGAGGGGGGGATTATTTTAACCGTTAAATATCTTCTGAGGGGCTACAGAATTGGAAAGTTTTATAACATAGACACTTGCGACAAGGGATTTTTTTTTTTTTTTTTTTTTTTTTTTTTTTGGGGGGGGGGGGGGATTTGCTACTGAAATCATGTATTACATAGCTTATATTTTTTTAATCTGTTATTGATGTTATTTTTTAAACTTTACATAATTTTGTTTTTAGGTGTTAAATTAATCATTTTTCATTATTCAAATAAAATTCATTGTTATAATATTATCAAACAGGGAGAGAAATTGAAGGAGGGGCTGGTGTTTCTAGAAAACGGTGGGTGACTGGGCAAAATAGAAGTCATATTCGGATTCAGAAGGTCATTTTACATAAGAATCAGCAAGAATGGTAACAGACTTCGAATTTTTTTTTTTTTTTTTTTCAGAGCAGTGCAATCTATATATATATTCTTTTTTGATTTGATTTGGGCAGTCTTCGCTTATGATCCGAATAATTGTTTTAATACTGAAGTTAAATCATCTTTAAATTTCAAATTTTTGCACTGATATTATTGTATTACTATATATATATAATTAACATTAACTGTATTGCTGATTATTTGTTCAAAACGAAAACATGGATAAAATCTTTTGCATCAGTGTAAAAATCTTTCACACCTTTGAGAATACTTTAATTTTAAAGAATTATTTCGACGATATCTTTCTAACCTTTTTATATATTTGCTTGGGAGTTTTTTAGGAGTTACTCATTTAAAGGGCGAGTCCGTGCTAGTATATCACTTAGTTTTGTAGTTTTTTGTTTCTGTTTCATTTAATCAGAATACAATTTGTTGGAAAATAATAAAAATAAGTGACTGCTTTATTATGATTGCTCTTAAGTAATTTTGGGGTTGTTTATCAGTAGTAGAGTTAATACATCTGCAAATGTGTTAAAGTGTGATAACCTGACTACTATTGCAAAATGTGCCCAAAATTGTGGATATTACGATCAATTTAAAAAATCTCGCATGCGTGTGCTTACAGCTCATTGAATATTTTACTGTTTGGAAACGGGTTATTATTTTTACATTTTTAGAGCTGCCAGAAAATCTAATTTACTCCGCAGCATTTTTACTACCAGACTTCATTGCACACCACTTTTTTTGTAAAGTATTTTTCACTAATAATGACGATTAAATAAGAAAAAAAATATTACTTTTCCAAAAAATTCGTATGAATGAAAGGCATTGGTATAGAATAAATTAGATGTGTTGCCAGCTCTGTATCATTGTTGCAGTATGTTTTGTGTAAGTGTATGTTGTGTCTAGATGTATGTTGTGTGCATATTGTGTAATATATCTAGTTTTCTAAAAATAATATTCCGTTGGTTTGAAAAATCTGCATATTATAAACAAAAATTGTACTACTTTTTTTTCTTCAATTTTGTTAAAAAATATATAAATAAATAAATAAAAAAGTTTGTATGACTTTAAATTTGCATACTATTGCCATAGAGACGAATACTAGATAATTAGTAAAAACCTGACAATAACATACTCTTGCTAAAAAGTTTTCAAACATTATTTATCACAGGACATTATTTTTACAACGCATTTCAAACATTAGCTTTTTATTACTCAAACACTATTTAATTTGTTACTAGTTACTTTTTTACCTTAAGGACAAAATCTTCACTGAAATATATGTAAAGTAATATTTTTTTTTTTACCCACAAAATTCTCATAGAATCCATTATTTGTGTCTTAAAATATTCGACATAACGTCTAAATTTTATCAGTATGTAGTTTGTATAAATAGTTAAATGTTTATTAAAAATATTTGTAAATATTTTAAGCTAAATTAAATTACATATATTGGATGTCTCCATTTATAGGTTGTGGATGATGAAATACCTGCCATGTAGATTTATTTATATATTAATTGATTATTTTAGTGATTTAATTTTTTAAAATATTAATTGTTTAATTTTTTATTAATTTTAAATTTTAAATATTTTAAAATATTTAATTTTGCTTACAAGTAAATAAAATTAACGAATATGAAAAATTTCTTAAATTTTCTTTCTTTTTTAAAAATTATTTTATGTATTTACAAACAATGTATTTTTATACGTTTTTTATTTAAATCTTAAAATTAAGGCCTAACTTAATGAGGTTCTCTATTCATTCTTATACAGAAATAAAACTTATCCGAAATTTAAGTGTCCACAAGGGATCGTGAATCGTCCTGCAGTTCTGCAGTAATTGTTGTCTCTGTTCTCCTTAATCCTTCTGATTGACTTGTCTGTTTGTTTTATCAGGCAGCTACACAATCTGTGTTTGTAATTCTGACATAGCGTTTCTACTCTCCTAGGGGCATTTTAGTGAATAATAGGCTCTATTCTCTTTCTTTTTCTGGATACAAATAAAGATGTTATTCAAAACGCTCACAAAATTGCAGTCTGCTCTAATTCTTAAGATTTATTCATTCCAACAATTACGAATATGAAATTTCCGAACAATTGAAAAGATCTATCGTCTACATTTAAGAAAGAATACTTTCTACAACTTATTTTCTTATCTGAATAGCGAACTTACGATTCGATCGTTTGTTTCTTTTCTTTTTTTTATACATTTATGAAAAGACACAAAATTACTTTGTTGAAAAAAAATAATGAAAAGATCTCTTCAACAGATTCGATCGGCGGTTAATTGCTCTCTTGTTCTCTGACTGTTTTGCGCTTTTATTCTTATTTTTACTTTTATTTATTTCTTGTAGTCTGCATTTTATTGTGTTGATTTTTTATTGTTAAAAAATATTAGCAAAATTTACTCTTTCTTTTCCGAACGTTATCTACAGTTTCCTTCTTTCAATTACATAAACAGAGACTATAAAGTTATTGATTACTGAGCAAGTTAAGCTAAAGATGCCTTAAAAAATTAAGCTAAATTAATTTATATATATATTAAAAATCTATGTTGTAATGGAAAGTAATATTGATTTAAATTATGTAAGTTTAAGTAGCCTCAGCTTATAATTCAACTTATAAGCTTAATGCATTCCGAATAATCATCATGTCTAATTTTTTGAACCATTGTTTGTTCTATCTGTTTCCCGGATGTAAAGGACACCATGCCACAAAGATGTAATTTTTTAGGAGAGCACCTTTTTTTTTTTTTTTTTTCAACTTTAAATGCATGTTTAAATGCCTTTCTTCGCAACTACCAGTAATCGTTAGCAGTAATCAAGTCATAAGCTGAATATGATCCGAATAATCATCATATCTATCTGATTGAACCTTTATTTGTTATATCTGTTCCCCGGAGGTAAAGGACACCATGTCACAAAAATGTAATTTTTTAGGAGAGCATCTTTTTTATTTTTTCAACTTTAAATGCATGTTTAAATGCACTTCTTCGCAACTAGCAGTAATCGTTAGCATTAATCAATTGATTAACTGAATATTATCCGAATAATCATCATATCTATCTGACTGAATATTTATTTGTTATATCTGTATCCCGGAGGTAAAGGACACCATGCCACAAAAATGTAATTTTTTAGGAGAGCAACTTTTTTATTTTTTCAATTTTAAATGCATGTTTAAATGCACTTCTTGGGAACTAGCAGTAATCGCTTAGTGATACTTTAATACATTATTAATGACACAATGTACTGATATAATAAAGCAAAAAATTCACGTCAAAGACATGGTGCTCTTTTCACAAAAAATAATTGGCATCGTGTTCTTTATCTCCGGGGTATAGATATTTAGACTTAGGAATTCAAATCAAATACGAAATATAGTTTTAGGAGTCTTAAAAATGCTTACAATTTCTCTCTTCAACAGAATGACCCTATAAAAATTGAAAGTTTTGGCATTACTGTACTTGTGAAGTAACCTCAGAAGGTTTTTGGTTCGGAAACTAAGTTTTGTACGAGGTCAGTGTCGAGCTATATACATATACATGAATAATCAGAAACATGCATATATACGAATAGTCATGTGAAGGTTTAAAAATATTTAAATAAAGATGTAAAGCATTTTGATTTCTCTTAAAAGTTATACTTAATCAAAATATGTCAATACTCAAAATCAATTATTTTTAAAATACATGTATTTATTTATTTAATAATATTTCTTTTGCCATGGTGCGTGTGGGAAATGTAAATGTGATTTTCCACGGTAATCGGCCAGAGACAGAAAAAAAAACTGTGCAAGGGGGAGTCTTTCTTTAAGACGACCTTACTTTTACGAGTTTCGTGAAAGTTCACGGAAAACTCTAAACTGCTATGCCGTCGAGCACAGTCTATGTTTGAATTTGACACTTCTCGTGTATTACGTTTGTTATGACACAGCATGATAGCTTGTGCTTAACTATAAAATATAAATCAATATAAATGCGTATCTCACTTTAAAATAATAATATTCTTAAAAATTCTATTGAACACACAAAATATATTTATATGACCATACAATTCTTATACTATCTACATCATAACTTTTGTTACATTTTACATTAATGGTCAAACCTTCTATCCCAAGAAGATGTATTTATTATAGATTGTGTTTAGATATAGTTTATATCCTTTCTAATGGCCCGGTAGTTATTTTGTTCTACTTATTTTTTTCTCTCTCAATCTCTCTTTCTCTTTCTCTCTCTCTAGTATGTCTTCGATTTAACGATAAAAAGTTGATTCTAGTGGTGAGGAAACGAGGTCAATCAATGACACTTGTTATCACTTTGTCTACTTAGGAAGATGGAAAGAAACAACGAAACACTAGTAGAACAACTTTTGCACTTCGTTATTAATCGATTATATCTTATATTACGACTTATGATAAAAAAAAAATTGGATTTATGCTGAACATTAATGATATAGTACTCGCGAAGCTTCAAAGTATTTCCACATAAAAAATATTCGTAAACTTTCAAGCGAAATATTAGCTACCTTTATTTGAATAAATGTTTACGAGTAAGTTAAAGTAAAGATAATAGTCGAATAAAACGAAACGATTGATGCACAGTTCAATGCATGTTTATGAAAATATATTTATTTATTTGTTTATCTATGCTGATTTCGTACTAAATTGGGGCTAATTAAAAAAGCTCTAAACCGAATGTTTTTCAGGAGATTTTATAATTACCGTTTTTTACGTAAATTTAGGTTTTATAATATAGTATTGCTGCTTTTGATTGATGTAATGAAACAAAAGCATAAAATATTTATATTATATATCTAACTTGGAGTACATTATGCGTGTATTTCTATCCCTTTCTGTTTATAAATATAGGTAAATATTGTAATAAAGGAGTAGTTATTTAAAATAGAAACATAAAAAAATTCCTTACCATGAATTCAAAAAATAGCAAAGTGGTATACAGGACTTAGTTTAAAACAAATAAATAAATAAATAAAATAAAATAAAATGCAACAAATATGTATATAACATATCTATCGTGGACTAGTTTATGAGTAAATTTTTATCACCCTGTCTATGTAAATATAGTTAATTATTATATTAATGTAGTAGTTTACATTCATTATAATAAAAATAATAATAATAATACTGAATTATAACTTTTCTTTCCTTTTCCTTTATATACTTGTACGAAATAATTTTAAATTTACATAACTATAAATTTTTAAAAAAATGTAGCAAAGTGGTATTCACTACTCAGTTAGAACTGGAAAGTGAAAAATTCCGTGATCAAATAAATAAACACTTAAACTATAAAAAATGCAGTAAAGTTAATAATTATAAAACTATGGATAAAAAAAATAAATATTAACTATTATGCTATTACAAAATTAAATTTCTTTAATAAACCTTAAATAATATTTTTTTTCCGTTCATTACCTCTCTCTCTCTCTCTCTCTCATATATATATATAATTTAAGATCATATATTTATCTTTTGAATGAGAAATGCAATACATGTACACAGATTGCCTATAAAAACCTATTTTGTTTTTATTATTAATGCTTTCCAAATTATAAGTTGTTATATGAATATTTTTATCTAAATTTTCAACAAAAACTGAAACTATATTTACAGAAATACATTTCATTACATTTACAGTTACGTTGTGATAACGATTTGGAGAGAATGGAAATTGTCGCGTTTCTTCCCAAACACTAGTCCCATGTCTTTATTATTTAGCTACATCACGAAATGTGATTTTTTCTTTCTTTCTTTCTTTCTTCACAGCAGCCAATTTATTCTTAGCTGATTGTAGGCTTCAGAATTAACCTTAGTCAAGAAAATCACAGATTGAAGTAAAAATAAAAGGAAAATATCTGAAGTAGGTTAGGTTTATATTTATGAAACTATATGTTCAGATTGAAATTAAATTTGAAATACCGTAATGAAAAAGATCTATTTATTGGTGATCAAAAAATATAATAATAAATAGTTATACAATAAAATCGAAGTAATGGAAAATATTTATTTTGACTTTTCGGTTAACTAATTTTAGACTTGTTGTATTAATTGTATTTGTTGCTACATTGCTTACTAAATTTGCTCACAAATGAAATTAAAATATATTCTTTAAAGATGATAATTCGTGATACATACATGCATATTTACACTTGAAAGAATATCTGGGCTACGTGTAATTTATATTCGTAGCGATAGTTTCCACTTCAAAGTGCATATAAAAACACCGTAATAAAATTAATTTGTTTAATGACAATGAGATGAATAAAATTGTGTAAAGAACAAAACATAATCTGATAGAAGTAATTATATAAATAAATATATTTTATCTAAACTTTAAAAATATTGCAAATTAAACATTTTGCTTTTATTTTAATACATATTTTTGTATTTATGAAAAAAATAAATATTTTTTTCCGTTTTTTTTTTTTTTTTTTTTTTTTGAGAGAGAGAGGGGTAGAGAGGACGGGTTGAAAAATATTCCTTAAGACATAACCATCATTCCGAATTTCCAAATTTTCTAACAGTGAGATAAAAGTGTTTCGTTTTGTTTAGGTCAATAATATATATATATATACATATTCTGTTTACTTTTATGAATATTGCTTTATCTTTGCCTGACGCATTAATTTAAACAGCGTCTCTACATTCATTCAAAATGAATCGTTTTCTTCTCAGAAAAAAGATTAATCAAATTCTGATAGTTAATTTAGATTACGTGATGCGTAGGCAGATAAATAAATCGTTAAGTATTAAATAAGAAGCCATTTTTCATTGTTCAAGTCTCTTAGTCTTTTCATTTGAATAATTAAGACTTTCTCACTTTTATTTTTGAAATTCTTAGAATGAAATTACATTTATTTTTATAAGAAAATCTGGCTCTTTATGCCTTACTTAGAAAAAAAAAAAAAAAAAAAAAAAAAAAAGATCGTATGTATATGAAAAGAGTTGCATTTGTACTTAAAACGATTCTTACTCAAAGGAGAATTATACATGTCTATCTAAGTAGAATAAAATTTTACTGATAATAATTCCTTTATTTATTTATTATTATTATTATTATTATTATTATTATTTTACAAATTCTTGATAAAAAATGCGTTTGAATTGTAGGCATCACTGTATAGGTGTGCTACTATTAAAGTTACAAACTACCTAGAAAAGGATTTTTGTTAGCCCCGGGTGAGACGTCTATTTGCGTAACAAAAGAAAATCGTCAACTAAGCTTTTTTTCAGTGTAAAATTAATTGCTATAAATTTTATTTGCATGTACTTTAATTACTATCTAATGTAAGTGAACCTACTGGTTATTGACCATTTAATCAAAACTTTCTGAAATTTACTATTATGTTTTTAATATAATTATTGTCGACATTTTTGGAAATTTTTTCTAAGTACAAACCAATACATGGATATTAAAAACTGAGAAAAGCACTTCTTTATTCTCTTTTCTACAATTTATATTATTCACAATAATTATTTCGAATTGAGATTTTGAAGTAAATGACCACTTACATCCAACAAATAACCATAGACATATTAAAAACTATCGAAATATTAATTAATAAATATATTCAACTTTTAACCTCATTACAATTTGTTTTTTAAAAAGCCTTTAATTTTAAATATAGTTTAAAAAGAGTTAAACATTTTTATATTTATTGTTTAGTTTCCACCAGTTTTTCTCTGTTTCTCTATGAATGGATTTTAAAATTGAACATTAAAGATAAAAGACATTGAAGTAAATCAAGATGTATATACTAATTGCAATATATTTCATAATATATTAAAGTCGGCTATCTTGAATATGTATGTATAACAAATGAGAAACTTTCACTTAAATGTATTTATGAAACATCTTTTCATTCATCTACGTATTAAAAAAAAAAAAAAAAAAAAAAAAAGAAAAGAAAAGAAAAAAAGAAAGAAAAAAAGAAAAAATATATATCAAATTTAAACCTTTAACTTTCCACAATGATTAACTGTTGAAATCAAAATTTGTATAATATGCTAGCAAAGCTGATCGTCATTTGATGAAAAGTATTTCTTAAAGCCTACATTTTTATTCAATGAATATTACTTTAATTATCGAAAAAAGACAAATGAATATTAACTACCCTTTGAACAAAACTTTGTTTAAAGCATTACATTCGCTTTCAGAAATTTTCCCTCGCTTTTTAAATTACTAGATTATTATTTTAGGAACTTTAATTAAATGTTTTCATTTTTTTTATTTACTATTTGCATAAGAATATATATTTGTACAACCAGTCCGGCATTGCATTTTTAATAAGATATTATATATCTATACATATTCGTATTGAAAAAGCCTTGACTACATTTGTAAAAATATTTTGCTTTATAAAATAGATTGTTTATGCGTTTTTTGAAATTTATTTGAGACATTCAGAGTATTATTTTTATAAGTATTATTAGCTTCTCAGTGTATGAGTAAATAAACATGTTTTCTATTCAACAATTACTTTTTATTCAAATGACAAATACAAATACTTTTTATGCTGTCATTTTCTTCATCTTATAAATATTCCTCACCCCTTTTATTCTATTTTGGAATGAAAAAAAGAACTAAAGTAAAGTGTTTCGCTTGCTGTCCATTAGCGTTTCTTATTTAATGAGGCCCAAATTATTTGTTCTTCCATTAATCATTGTTTATCAGCACAAGTATCTTTAAAAAACATGCACTGTACAAATACATCTCTAAGAAATGAGCGAAAATTCAAAATTAAAGTTATTTTTTAAGACGGACTACCAAAAAACGGTAACGATTGCAACGAATCCTGAGGCAGTAATTTCTTTATTACAGAAACTTTCCCTTCCACTTGTCAACTCCATGTTTGAGACCACTTAAGAGATTACAATCAAAGTGCATTGTTAAGTTTTAGGGGAAAACTTGACTGACGATAAAGAAAAATAATCTCACTTTACTAGCATTAGAATTAAACCATTCTTTTTTATTATATACAATGTAATAAAGAAGTTAATGTACAAAATATATTTATTTCAACTTTTACGTCACATTATACATCTATAACTACACTTAATGTTTATGAATGTGCAGTTTGGGTAGGAAAGTATTTAAGAGAGTTGTATGTGTTTGAAAGATTGTTTCTCCTTCTTCTTCTTCTTTCTTTTCTTTTCTTTTTTTTTTCTTTCTTTTTTTTAAAAGTCAATTATTCTTTTAAGGAAGAAATAGTGATATATCTTTGTTTAATTTTATGTTACATTACTCTTTAAATAGATTTAATAATAATAATAAAAAATTCTTTAGCTTGTATATAGTATAAATTCATAATCAAATTGAACAGAATTTTTTCTTATTCGCAGTTATTTTTACTTAGATTGTGTTAATTTTTATCTAAATTTTAAAATTACCTTTTATCAATCTTAAAACTTTCTTTGGTTAGCGTTGTAATTATTTGTTAAATTGATATGTTCAACATTACTGTTTCAATAACCATTTTTATTACATTATATTTAATAAATTGCTTAAAAAAAAAATTAAAAAAAAATCTGATATCATGTTCGAAATTTGCAAAATGCCCCATTTGTGTCTTAATTTTCTTAAATACAAACTTATTTTCTGATATAGGTGCAACATAATTAATATTCACTTAAATTTTTCTTTAACAGACTTAAAATTAATTGCATATGTATTTAATTTTTTGTTTGTCATTTTATAACTTATACTGTAACCTCTTCAGAGACGGTGGGATATAATTTATACCACCTTTTTTAATCTCCAACTACAAAAATTAATCCAAGATTTTTTTCAAAGAAATTTATATTTTTAATTCAATTAAAAAATCCACTTATTTCTTTTCTTCTAATCTTGTCCTCAAATTCTGCTGGTTCACGATTTTAAATAATCTTAATTATATTGTCCCTGAAAGGGTTAATAGACAAAGAATACCTTAGTAGATAGCTTCGAAAAAAAAAACAGTGAATGCTACCATAATGTTGTTATATACGGTAAAAAGTTTTTCATAGTGGTCACATATTAACAATTCATCCCTTAGTTATTTGAAGGCAGGAGTCTGTGTAAACATTGAATTACACAAAGTTTTTTTTTTTTCCCTTTGAAAAGAACTTTGAATCGCAAGTACAATATGCTGTAATTAATTGTATTCTGACTTCGCAATTTTTTACTGTAAAGAAAAGATCAATGTTTATAAAGTATCTAGAGAATTTCTTAAACCTCACATACACTACACCAGATCAAACATACAACAATTTAATTAGAATTCTTTTAGGAATGCGGAGAAAAGAAGCTGTAGTGATAAGTATTAATCCGTGTGCACTTGTTTCTTCAGTTAGGTTCATCAGAGTCCCATTTTTCTGTTCTTTAGCCCTATCTTAAGACCTCTAATGAGATTAGAGCCAAAGAGCAAATCAGAGAGCATTGCTGCGGTGTAAGAAAAGGAAATTTAGAGAAGGAAAATTATCTTGTTCTGTTTTTCGTTTTGTTGCCGACTTTATTCGATTGAGATAGACCCTAGATTCTTGTTAAACGGGAAGTGGCAATGCATGTATAGTGCAATTGATAAAGATTCACAATGGTGTTTATAGAGCGTAGCGAATCGCTCTGATTTTCGAAGCAAGTAAGAATCATTTAAGAAAACGGAACTTTAAAACCCTAATAGGCTTTTGAATGAGATTTTGGATATTTGGGGAAAAAAAGGATGTATATATATATTTTTTTTTGTTTTGTTTTTAATTCTGTATGATTCTTCGAAGTTTTAATGTTATTGCTGGAATTTCAAATAAATTCATTTCACATGTATGTCACAATAAACCTATAATACTTAAAATTTACTGTTTCTTTTTTTTTTCCTTTGTAAATTGCTTTACACATTACATGAATGGTATATAATCACGTGCTAATATTTAGTCTCACGTTACAATATAGAATGGAGGTACACTGTATTTCATGTATGTATTATATTAGCTGTATTCACATTTTTTAATGTATACTTTCCAGCGGGAAAAAGTACGTTTTGGGTAAACCATTATTTTAACATCTAAATAATATATACTCTCTGGTGTTTAAATTTTATAATAGATTAATCGTTTAAATTGTTATTTAGGAAATATGAGATGCGAGACTTTTTATTACGGGACATGAATTTATTTCTCTATTTAATTTTTCACCAATTTGAGATTAAATGTGCATTAAACATTTCTACTTATGATTCTTAAATCCTTAGGCAATAAACTTATAAATTGCACAAAATATCTGAATTATGTTTTGTAAATGAATAAAAATGAATTTGATAGCAGTTAAACACAAATGAAACCTTAAAAATACTTAGGGTAGCAAATTCTGTCATGTGCACACTACGGATTTTTTATCGATTAGCAGAAATAAACCTTAAAATTATATCTTAAATGTTAACCAATAATTATTAACGATTTATCAATTTTTTATGACAAAATTAAATGCAAACGAAAAAGAACTAAACAATTTTATTTAAATGGGTCAACGAAAATTTTTAGTACATATAAAATAAAAGAAAGTTACATATCATACTTTTATATACGATATGTCTTAAAAGGAAACATTCAAAAGGTATCATCTTCAAAAAATATTGAAAAGAAATATATATATATATATATATATATATATATATATGTGTGTGTGTGTGTGTGTGTGATTCTATTCTTCATAAAACACCAGAAAGTGAAAAAAATTATCGGGTGAAATGAATTACAGCGACCACAAAACGTTATCAAAATTAAGCATTTTTTGGCGATTTAGAGCTGTCAGGCGATAAGTTCGCTAGCACCGAGATTGCCGTGTACGAACAGAACAGTGTTTTACTTCTCCGTCAAGTACTCAAAATCAATCACCTAACAGTGTGAAATCGCCAAATATGCTTAATTTTGATAATTTTTTGTGGTCACTGTAATTCATTTCATCCGGTAATTTTTTCACTTTCTGGCGTTTTATGAAGAGTAGAATCACACATATATATATATATTTTTTTTCAATATTTTTTTAATGTTTTCTTGTTAGAAAGTATTTTCTGATGGACTGTCACAAGATGAAATTTATGTATTTTTGGGTTTGTTTTCTTATTCATTTAAGAGTGTTATATTTCAAAAATCCGTAAGGTTATTTTTTTTTTCTGGATAGCAATATTTGTGTTATATAATTGTCAAAAATATAAGAAAAAATTGCTCTTCGGAAATATTGTGGTTAAAACTTACAAACCCATGTAGAATTAGTGCCTAACTGTCAAATATTTCAAGATCACTAACATTAGAAAATTCTGAAATCATAATGAAAAACAACTAATTAGTATTTTTTTTTTTTTACATGTGTAATTCTTATTACCAAAACTTGAGTCCCATTTCTTCTATTTTAACAGGCTATTGCCTTCCTAATCTTTTACTGAAATATTGCGCTTATTGCATTATAAACTTAATCTGTTGTGGATGGTAATTTTTTATTCTATATCTAGATTAAAAAAAAAAAAACTTTTATTCAATACCATTCAAAAATTTATTTTAAATGTTTACATGTCTAATGATTATAAACATAAACCTAGATGCATCTGATTCAATATTATATTCAAATCAGATTTCGCAGTTTAATAAATCTCTGTCTTATTAAATATTTGCTCGTTTACAAAACTTACGTAAATAAATTAATAAATAAGTTGGTATGAAAGGCAGAATTCATAGTCTCTCTTAAAAGAAAAGTTATAAGTTTGCCTAATGGTTATATGATAATTGTACGTTTACATGCATAATGATTATTACTATAAATTTAAGTATATTTTTATATCAAATGTAATTTGAATTTCTTCTTAATAATAAGCCGCTATCCATCCAGATTTTCACCCAAATAACAACCTGTCAAATGCATTAAATGTTTATATGTGAAATAGGCTGCAAGTTGGCTTGTTGAATTTTTTTTTTTTTTTTTTTTTTTACCGAAATGAGTATAACAGAAGAAAACATAAGGTTGTGCAAGAAAACATAACTTGAAATGTAAGATCTTAAAAATACCCATAATACAAAATTGTGAAAAAGTTGATATTTAAATTAAAAGACTAAAAGATCTGCGTTGAATGTCTAACTTAATAAACTGATTTATTATTATTATTATTATTATTTTTGGATTGGGTTGGGTTGGTTTGTGAGGTTTAAGGCCGATTGGTCCTATCCTAAGGGGGAGTACCCTCCATGGGAGTCTTTTTAAGGGGTCCTAGCCCGTATTTACGCAAGTTTCGGAGAAACCCACGGAAAACTCTAAATGACTAGGCGGACGTGCGCGACCTAGGATCGAATCCAGCACCTCACGCCTACCAGCTTTGAGCGAAGAATCGCTCGGTCGCTGGTGGGCCTAGAAATTATTTTTGGAATAATTACAAAAAAAAAAAAAAAAAAAAAAAAAAAGTAAGAGCGTGATATTTCAATGATGTATCATTTAATTATTATTATTTTTTTTTCATAAATAAAATTTTGCGTTTTTATTTTTAAATCATTATACTTCTGTGGCTTTTGGAAAGTAAATATACTCTCATTCCATTTTTAAATAACTTAAAATACCTAAAATCAAAATCTTAAATATCTCAAATCAATATCTCATCAAAATCTTACTTACAAAGTTCCTTTTCGCATAAAAATCCTGTTAGTTAACCGTTAAAGAGAAATCAAAATAACTGTAGAAAAATGAGAATCGTGCAATATTTACTGTTCATTTTCAGTATTAAATTAAACAGCATTCACTAAATGTAAACAGTAATCAGCAATTAAAAATAACTTTAATGAATGCATGAAACTTGCATATTACATTATTAGTATCTCACTAATTAGTGAGTTTCTTTTCAAATTACTAGCTAAAGTGACTATAGGAATAGCTGCAAATCCTTAGACACTAATTTCCTAAGTTACGTCGTTACATAGCCTTACAATTCTTTCTTTTATTTATTCATTTTTTTTATTTTATTTTACTAGCCAACTTAATCTTTAGGAACTGTTAAGAGATTATAATCAAGGGACATTGTTGTGTAAGAAAAGGCAGGAGCTCCTCTACCAGAGAAAAATAATCTTGATGGAATTATTCGATTTGTTAAGATCTCTTAAAGTTTTCTAGCTCGTGTTTAAAGAGTAATTTGTTAAAAGAAATACCTGCTTAATATTGCATGCAGCATACTTACGTATGTGAAAGGCGCTCTACAAAGCTCGTTAAAAAGAAAAACAAAAGTTAATAGGATTGTATTTGAACATAACACGCATTTTACTTGTAAAGGAGAATAATATTCCTAATTATTATTATCATTTCTTTTACATAAGCTTATGATATTATATTTAACAACAGTTTCTTATTTGTTATAAGACTGTTAAAATTTAGTATATTGTTTATTTTGTTTTTTATTCAGTTATGATTCATGAGTAATAAATTTAAGTTTAAATATATATAAAGAAGATTAAATAAAAAGGAAAAATCTCATTGAATGTAACAAAACTTATCTGAAAATAACAATTAATAATTTTTCATAAAAAATAATGTGGAATTCCTTAGTATCCTATTAAATATTAAGCTTACTTTATAGCTAATTTTTGTAAGAGCTATACAATAGAAAACTCTTTTTCAATTCTACTCATTCTTGTAAAAATAAAACAAAGCAAAACAAAATGTTTTTGGAAAAGAATAGGATAGTCTGGATAACGACAAAAATATTATTTTCCGTAAAAGTTCTTAGGGGGTGATTTTTATCATAAGGCAGTCTATTAGACGGTTTAAATCGTTTGTATTTTGAAATTATAGGTAATACTGACCGCAGGGTCATTTTTGTACAAAAATATAGCATCACAAACAACTTAATCTAATATAAATGATAAAATTATATAAAAATAGGAAGTTCAAATAATTATAATTGTTTATTATTTTTTTTTATTATTATTATTTATTTCCATCCAATAATGTATATCCGCAATAAGCTAGTTATTTAGTGTAACTATACATATTCTTAAAGCGTTACTGTTTTCTATAGAATGTTAATATGTTTCATCAAAACTTATAAATAATTCAACAACCAAAATTCATTCTAAATTGTAATAAATAATTAATAGGTCTCATTTGTAAACATTTGTAAATATCAGTAATAATCTATAATAATAGCTAATTATTTCAATAGAAATTAGTTATGCCAACAAAAATTTCATAGCTAGGATGCTTTTTAAAATGTCCATCACTTTAGTATTTTTAGATTTCAAAATAAATTAAAACTCTTTCTTTTATAATGTAAGCTTTTATTAAGTCATATATGTTATTTTTCCATAAATCTATCAAAAGAAAAAAGAAATATGACGTTTTACAGCTATATTAATATTCTTTATTAATTTACCTATGGCATTATTCACATAACTATAAACAAAGTAATCTGGTGTGTCACTCATACGACTTTCTCTTACACTGAAATTTAATACTATAAATGTAGGCTGGAGATTAAGAGGTAAGATAACGATGTCATGTAAACATATGTTAAACAAAACAAATTAGGCTTCGGAAGAGTTTTATATGATAATTAGTTCTGTGTAAGGAGGGCTACCGCCCCCCTCAACCCCCCGTTCCATTAATGCACCTACATTTATATAGAATTTAATTCGGATATTAAAAAATAATTCTGTTTTTAAAAAATAATTTATTAAAATTATCATTTAAAAAAAATTATCTTTTGTGATAATGCAGATGATTTCCATATTAGAGAAGTCGTATAATACTAAATAACCAAAAAAGTCCATTTTATTCTCAGTATTAAAAAAAAAAAAAAAAAAAAAAATAATCGATAAATTTGTTTTAAATTATCGCAGATCGATGGTTCAACCATTCGTTTTAAAGGTATTGGCGAGCTCTTTTGAAAATACCCATCATGAAAATTTACTCCCCTCGAGGGGGGACTTCCACCCCAGGGGGGGGGGGAGGCGAGGCTCCTACATACACAATTTTTTTTCCCAGTTGGCTATCTCTATTACAAAAAATATATATTCGTTTCATTTGGTTTAGTGCAGTCTATATATGTTAAACTCTACTTAATGGAATTTCCCCCATAGACGTAATGTATTTGAATACTTTTGAGTGTCCCTGTACACAAACCATTTGCTTGATCTTCACGAAAGTTTAGTGTAGCATCCTTATATGATACACATTTAGAATACCAAGTTTGAACTTTCTGCCATAATTTGTTTTTGAGATATGCTGATAACAGACAGACACACACAGAGACCATTTTCTAAAGACATGATTTTCGTATTCAGGGGACCTCAGAACATGTAAATATAACAAATCTCTCTTTCGAAAATTTGACCCAAAAGCTATACTTTCTGTACCTTATGTGTAAGAGAAAGTAAAAATATATATAGCAAATTGTCAAGCAAATGTTTGCTTAAAGCATACTTTTTCTTTGCATTTGTGAGTTTTAATAGCTGTATTTTTTATTCACTTTATATCAAAAATAAGACATTTCATGAACTTGTATCAAAATGCAGTTAGGGATCAAGGATATTCCTAAATATTTCATCAATAGAATGACAGAGTAAAATGGAGTACAATAGAGTAACCTTAAAAACACAATCATTTACAATAAACATTTATTTATTTTTTATTTTTTCCAAGGAGGCTCTTAATTTAATTAAGAAAAGTGTTGCAAAAAGTGTATATTTAGAAACTGTTAACTTCTAATATAATATATATTATATATAATATAAATATATATATATATATATATATTAGAAATTAAAAGTTTCTATTTGTTTAGGCCTGCCAGATTCCTTTACATGTAAATGAATGTAAACCATTTAGCTAATAATCCAATCTGTGCAGTGAGACACACACAATATAAATATATATTCAAATGCGAAAACTTCATTAAAGATTATATTCAACTTCACAACTGGCTGAGTAAAATC
The DNA here is from genome assembly GCA_963930645.1 of Salticus scenicus. Taxonomy (NCBI): domain Eukaryota; kingdom Metazoa; phylum Arthropoda; class Arachnida; order Araneae; family Salticidae; genus Salticus; species Salticus scenicus. The sequence continues at coordinate 256,716,863 of OZ005651.1, read as the reverse complement.
ATCAGGCAAAAGGAAAAACAGCTCATTTCCAGTTTTTTAATTTATCCGGTGTGTTAATTTCAGACATAATTCATTGTTGAGACAGTACGATAAACTTCAAATTTTATTTAACCTGTCCATTTAAATTCCTATCAGAGACGCTGCATTTACCTGATAGCTAATAGACTTAGAATCTGGTGAATATTTACATTGTTGTCAGACAAACATTTTCCTTCGAGTTTTGCTCAGGTAAGAATATTTTGTTTCAAATGTCATATGATTAAATAAATGACTTTTTTTTCAATCATTAATAATGCATTGTCCTATACTTTTCAAGGCTTAACTTGACACAAACGATAAGAAATTTGAATGTTTTAGTAAAATTTAACAGTGTCTTCTATTCTTATAGATTACCGTCTTCTTTGTTACATTTTATTTTTATTTTAAAAAACGTAAGCATTTTAGTTTTAAGTCCAAGCATTTTAAAAGCTGTTTAAAACATCTATTCTCCGAAAAAACAAATACAAATAGGACATGTTGTAAAACAAAGGAAAAATTAAAATAATGTTGTCCGTGTATAATCGTTTACGATTATGCCAATTAAAATTACAAATTCTTCTGTTCGTTCCACTTCATCGCAAATAACAAACATTACCTTGCATTTAATCGCAAAAGAAAGTATTAAGTCTTAATTACATGTTTGATGGAAGATTACGCTTAATCCATTCATTAGAAGTTATTATGTGGTGAGCAAATTATCCTAAAGTTCCGTTTAATATTTATAACGAAGTAAACGTGCCGACCACACCCCCTTTATGACCATATTCACTCGATTAACTGTTCTTTATGACTCTTTTATTCACTCTTTCTACAAGTTGCTTTTTCATTATTAAAGAGTAATTGGTGTATGACAAATGATTTATGGCGTATTTAAAACATTATATAATCTTGTTTTGTAGACATATTTCTTAAAAAGGCTTGACATAAAACTAAATCTGTAAATTTACATTTTATATATGTAACATCTGATAAATTGAAAAGGATTCTAATCTTTATTTATTTATTTATTTTTTAATTATCCCTTTCTCTCATTTTTCGTCTATTTATTATTTGATTTGATTATTATTATTATTATTATTGTCTTTTTTAAATAATGCTAATTATTAAAATATTTCTTGTTAAATTAATAAGCTAATAATAATAAATTTATATATCAAAATATTTTCTTGAAGAAATACTATACGACCACTTAAACTAAAAGTCTGATGTTATTTTAAGTGATACTTCAACGACACCCAGTACTGAAAGGTTTATTTATATTAATAACTATTGGTGGTATGTTTCTCAACTAATAAAATAAACATAATGAAAGGATATAAATATTGTTTTCTAAAGAAGTTAACGTTCACAATCAATAACAGTTTTACCTTGTTTTTCCTTAAACGTAATTGCATAACAGGAAAGTTTGAATATGCATACGGATTGTGAGTACATTCTGAAAGATTGCAGTATAAAAGTATTGTTCGGATTCCAAAAATATTCTGTCTTAGAACCTTTAGAGTTGTCAGAAGATTTAATTACACGTTACTATATATTCATTAAATTCATCATTAGCGAGATAATTAACTTAAATCAGAGGGAAATCGGTATGTCTTCCTCAATATATGTGTTATAGTATATTTTAGTTTTAAACACAAATAATTGCTTCTTTTAATATATTTTCCGTCTTCTTAATGTTGTTTTTAATAGTTCCGAATAACACGCTGTTATTACATTTGCATTTCATGATATTAACGACATTGGTTATTGGTTATTGGCGACCACAATCCATTGTGATTTTATGTAGCGATTTTAAGAAGAAAGTAACTAATGGATAAGAAGAAAAAATATTTTTAAGTGGGGAAAGTTCTTAACACAACAGTGATTTTCATCATAAAAGGCACCGATTCTCTGGTATTCCATTTATTTTAATGCTATGAATTGTAAATTTGTTAAGGTATTTATTTCCTTTCTTTTTTTTTTTTTTTTTTTGTTTACTTAAATTTCTGGCACTGCATGGATATAATTGTTTTCCACGTTAAAAATTTTATGTTTTAAAAAAATTCAAACTCTCAATTCTTCTTTGCTGCTAAACCAGAGTACAGAATGTACTCGATTTATTAGCATTGTATAAAATCGTCTTACATACTATTTATTTAATCCTTTCTTTGGACAAGTCAAGTCTTCTTAAGGTAGAACTTTAACAGGATTTCTATGCCAAAAGCTGACTTGAAAGTTTTCTGTGTGGATTAGATGCTACCTCGTCTTCTTATAAACATTTTCTTTTTCTTTTCTGTTTTCTAGACGAGTGCGATATCTTTCTTGTATTTGATGTCTTTTTTTTTTTTTTCTTGTGTATAAATGATTTTTATTTCTGTACTAACGTAAGCAAAATGCTGTTAGTAAACATAAAGTTATTAGTAATGTAAATTGATGACGTCATGCTTTATTTATTAATTTGAATGGGCGCAATAATAGTTCTTGCCTATATTCATTCACTTCCATGATATTCATCTTTCAAACAGGCTTGTTATAATTTTGAAACAGGATTTAAACATGTAACACCTCGAGATCAACTACTAAAAAGTAAATCTATATCTAGTTCTCAGTACGTTTGTATAATTTTATATAAGACAACGAATTATAAATAAAGAATGACAATAAGACGAATAATTACTTATCAATTAGTGATAAAGTAAATTATATTATCTTTTTGAAAAAGCATTATCATTGAAATATACAGAATATTATTTATTCCTAAAATATCCCATCTTGAAACAGCATTCTTTAGAACAGGATTGGGTTTTGTTACTTCCCACACATTAAAAATAATTGTCGTATACATGTAAGTAACCATGTACTTTAAAATGTATTTAAGAAATAAGATGCACGCAACAATTGAAGCAATATCTCAGATATAGGGAAAATATTCAAAATAATTTCTATAGCTTTATAAAGGTTACATAAAAGTGAAATATTTTGTACTAATCTTAGCCTTTTTCTATTAGTCTAACTGAAACCTGTAATTAAAAAATTCCCCCTTTCTATCCTAGGTCTACCTCCCAAGAATCATTGGCCTATAAAAAGTCTCTTTAATTTCTAAATTTTAATGCAAAGTGAGAGTTCTACAAATAATTAACAGTTAATGAGACAAAAAAGACTCCATTTTCCAATTTATGAGCATATAAAACTTCCTATTCACAATGTTTTAATGCACTTGAACAAATCTAGAATTTTAGTTTCAAATTAAAAAATAATTATTGCAAAATAATGTCTCTTTTTAAATATAAAATAAGTTTTAATTAAATTGATAATTTGTCACAGTCATGAAATGAGATTTATAGTAAATTGGTAGTTATAAAAATAATTATCTGAATAGGCCCATTTGAACTAACCGCCAAGACGGATTTTGCTATATTTACATTTAAAATGGCGTTTTCTTTCAAAGTAACTATAAAAATTTATTCATATTATACTGTTGAAATAAATGACCACAAACGTTCTTTCATTTTACATCTCTGCAGGTGGGGGGGGGGGGGGATCGACGGAGGAAACAAACTGTAGTTGTATCTACATATCTAACTTTAATTGTATCTACCAGTGTACATATTATAACTTTTTTAAACAAACTTGTGGAAGTCTATGTAGAGCAAAAAAGTTACATTTCTATATGAATAGAGGAAATATTTGTGAATCGACAGTAATAAAAGTATTGATAGCTTATATTTTTCTAACGCAGATTTCTTTATTCATTTTTCACTCCATACAAATGTAAGAAAATTAAAAGAATATATATGCTTGGATTTTTAAATAGTATCTTCAAACGAAAATATAGGAAAATCTTGTGTAGGAAATATAAGCAAAACTATAAAAATAATCTAAGACTTGGGATATAAAATAAGATTAATTTTAATTAATATATATATATATATATGTATATATTTAATTTTAATCTTTCTTATAGATTTAAACATAGAATAAGAAAAAAAAATAACGCATGCGACTTAAATAAATAAATAAATAAATAATCTGAATTTTAAGATACAGGCAAACATATCTTATTTCACATAACATTTTAAGCTCTTCTTCTACAATCTTTTTTTTCGTTTTTGAAAACAATTACACTAAAAAGCAAAGTTAACGTGTAATGTATTTAAAGTTTTTTCAATGTATCTCAATGCTTCGTATTTGTATTGCAATTGTTAAAAAAATAAGAAAAAAATAAACTCATTTTGTCTTTCGTCTCTACCGTCTATTAAAGTGCTTCTGTGAGAACTTTGATGACCTATTGATTATTTCTCTTCATACTATAAACTTTCCAGTAACTTAAACTTTCCTTTTTTACCGTATTTTCTTTTAGTATTAGGGATTTTCAAGAGAATTAGATTCTACTCAACAAATTTCATTTTAGAAATTGAATGAAGCTAGCCGAAGAGCATTTTTTTTCTCCCCCCTTCGTTTTTTATCGTGATACTTTCAATGAATTACTACAGACAAGAGCTTTCATTGTATTGCCATATTTGATACACTGTCATAAATTAATTTAAATTGGAAGTCCAGAATTGCCTCTTTTAAATTTCCTTACATTTTCTTAAGCAATTTATTAGATTTTCACGGTTGTAAATAGGTTAAAACTCCAAAAGAAATATTTCAAATTTTAAAAATCAGTTTAGACTTTCATTCTGTTCAGCGTATCAAACTTACAGTCGGTAACAAAAGTCTCCGAACACTAGCAAAAATTCCTATATAAAAAAAGTACACTTAATACAGTTTTGTTAAACAAATCCTTGTCGAATCCTGTTCTTAGTCGGACTAAAAACAGGATTCGACAAGGATTTATTTAACAAAACCGTATTAAGCGTACTTTTTTTATATAGGAATTTTTGCTAGTGTTCGGAGACTTTTGTTACCGACTGTACTTCAAAATTAATTATTAGATTTCGTGAAATGAAAAATATTTATTACGTTTAGCCGATCTATTTATTTGTGTATTTTTTTTATTTTATTGTTTTGACTACAGAACATCAAATTCGTTAAAGTGAATTATTTATATTATTTTATATCGATAATTTTATACCTATTAAGAATTTATAAATTTCGTAATTTTTTATTATTAATACTAGTGGCTTTTTGTATAGTTAATATTAATATATATATATATAGCAGTGTGATATAAATAATAAGAAAGCATGTCGTACGACTTAAATTGCAAAATGTTAACTAAGTAAAAAATAATAAAGGAATTTTCCTTCCGAGTTATTGGAAAATGTATTTTCTCTTTATATAGCTTAAAAATAAATAAATAAATAAATAATAAAAAGCTAAAGGTTTCAAAATTAAGACTGAAAGAAGAAGAAAAGTCTCAATTATTTGCATGACCTTCGGAATGCGACATATTCCTTCTTTTATGACAAGGATACATAAACTTTATAATTTTTTACTCGACTTCTACATGTCGGAAATGATGTAATAGCTTTGTGGTGAGATGACAGGTGATTCTTTATTGTTGGCCACACCTGCACGTTTGTTTTACGTGAAAATATTTTCCGTGCAGGTAATTCACTTAGAAGGACAACATTATCGCACTTTATTTTCTGTAAAGTAAAATAAAATTTGATGATAAAACCAGCACCAAAATTAATTTATTTTTATTAACTTATTAAAAAATGTCTGTGAAGTTCGCACTGAATACAGCATGTTCTCATTAAATATTTTTACTTCGCGAAATGAATTATTCAAACAAAATGCACGTTTTTTTTTTTTTTTTTTTTTTATGATCGGGGAACGGAATATGGCGCAAAGCTCATAACACTATTTATGAAAAAAATTTTCTTCTTCGTAATCCGCCGACTTTATGAAAAGAGAATTTTTTTAAAATAAATACCGGTATGAATTCTGTGTGATATTATCATCCCTGAATATGATTCAGGGATTTCAGGATTCAAATTTTAGGAATTCCTAAAATTTATTCAAAAATTCCTGAGATGTCAAAAACACCAAAGGTAAAATATGCTGGGAAGAATGCGTACATCTCACACCTTACATCATATGAAGTCATAATATTGAACTGAAATTTATATAGGCATTTAAAATTAGAAATTCGTTTTAGAATAAAATCTAAATAACTCATAGAATTATTGGTCATTAATGGTTAAAATAAATTTGTTATCGATATAAACAGTAGATGACACTTAGAGGTAACCACTAATTATATCTTTCATTAGACACATACAGAATTACCAACTTTTAAAATTAATTCACGAGCATTTTTAGCCCCGCCTCTTTTTTCATACCGGAAATTTTGAAAAATGATTTTATTCTTATTTAATCGTTGTCACATATTAAAGAGAAATAATCTACAAAATTTCTGGTGCGAAAAGAAGGCGGGGCTAAAAATGCTCGTGAATAAATTATAAAAGTTGGGAACTCTGGACACATATTCAGAGCTAGACAAATCTATCTAGTAACGTTCTCTTTGCAACAAAATATTTTAGAATGATATATTATACGAATTAGTATTTTAACAATATTACAATTGTAAAACGCTTATTAAAGATACTAAATTCAATAATGCCAAGGATTTGACTTCTTTATTAAATGTAGCAACACGCCACAAAGTTAGTTAAAAAAAAAAAAAAAAGACAGAATAATGAAGAATAAGATAGAAAGTAACGCAAGAAGATAAAGCTAGTTAACACTGTCAGAAAAGCTTTAACTTATGTCAGAGTCAGATTGTTAAATAAATGTAATAAATTTGTTTATATATTTTTTTATTGAAAAAAAAAAAACATATTTTCATAGTTATTGATTAAGAATTTTGGTAGCACAAACAAAAATTTCTTATTGAATATATCGTAAAATAAATAAATAACTAAATAAATGCAAAAATAAAAGTTATTTTGTTCTCTTCATCACAATACTTTTCATAGGCTTTTAAATCACAATATTTACATAGTAAATAAATATTAAAAAATAAACAAAATAAAGTCTAAATATTCACACATCAAAGAATAAATTTTTTAAATATATAGCATATTTTTTCCCTCTTCGAAAATATATATATATACATCTTCACCTTATTTACAACAAAAGAAACTTATTCTTAAACTTTTCTGTACATATTTATCGTTTTTCTACTTCGTATGCTATATTTGTTTAGGCTGCAAAAGAATTTAAAAACATAGTTTATCAGTTACAATTACAAAAACATGTAAGTATAACTTAGTTTCAAAAAATTGTTCATTCAAGAACTAAAAACTTATTTGTTGAGCAATGACATTTCCTTTTACTGCTTATTTTTCCAACTATTTTTCAAATGATTCTTCCACTAAAATCCGAAGGTTTTTTTTTTTTTTTTTTTTTTTTTTAAGATCTGTTAGAATTTTGTAAAAATTTAGAAAGTGGCAAGAAAATATTCTTTTTTTAATTTTTATGAGTTGAAAATCTAGCTTTTGCATCATTTTCACCTATAAACAAGTAAAAACCAAAAGCAAGTATGTTGTTATTCTAAATATTTTTACTCTCGTTTTCCTTTTAAGCATTTTTTATCTGCGAAATATTTGTATAAACATGAGAATGAAAACAAAATTTACGAAAACTGTAACTTTTTTAAATTTAACCATATATTTCAAATTCTTGTTTCTTTTATTTTCAGTTTTCTTTGTTTGCGACACCTAGAGGACAAAATACTGCGTTTTTACTTGTTTCAAAATGACAGAAGCTTTTTATTATTCCTCTCGAGTATGCTTTGAAAATAAAAATTACAAACAAACGTGTTGGTTTCAAAAGTATTTTCAAATATAAGATTAAACTAACAGATGGTTGTCGTTTTCTTCTATCTATATATATATATATATATAGCATAAAAGAATGTTTTGTTTTGATACGTTAATCGAAAAATGTGTGTTAGTTTCCGTTTTTATGCTAGTTAAGATTTTACAATTTTTGAAATGATGATATCTGATGGAATGAATACAAACAACAAATGTTTTGCTACGATAATATAGAGTCACTTTAAACTTTGTGAAACTACCAGAAAGGAAGTGAAAAAATGTATAAGCAGCGTCACAATTTCATTGCACTGCGTCACAATTCCTTGCAATTCCATTACTACTTTTTAAGCAGGTTATAAAGAATGTATTTTATAAAACTGCGAATAAATAAAAAATGCATATACATTTAAAACCCTTTATTGATTCACAGTTAACATTTTAACTAATAATAAAGCAATGTTTGATTGTTTACATTGCAAAATATAGTGAATCACTGAACACAAATCCGTTTATGAATCTGTTGCTGTAAAATCTTTATTTGTCCTATTCAACAAAAACATTTTCAAAAAATATCTTAAAATATAAGTTATTTTTTTTTATTTATTTATTTATTTATTTATTTATTTATTTTCTAGTAGCTTTTTCAGGTTTTTTCTCCGTTTTCTTTTTAATGAAGAAAATTATTATTCTGGATTAGGCAAATCCAGCATCCGGAAGCGAAGCTCGTGCACGAAAGTTATATGTCATGCCAGATATTCTTATATCCCTTTATATATTAAAGAACGTTTTACGTGAATCGTAAGGTTACGTGAGTAAAACACCGTGATTAATTTATTGATGCTCAATAGATTAAATATATCACAGAATGATAGTTTCTGAATACTAGAATGGATTTTTAAATATTTCTATACAAAATAAAAACTCAGGATATGAATTGACATAAATATACAGTTAATTTAATCTCATAAAAATATTTACTTGAATATATCTCCATGACACATGTTATATTTGTCACACAAAGTACTTAGATTTACCTTTATTTATTAATTTTGTTTTATTTATTTATTTATTTATTCTACCACATTTTAAATACAGAAATTATTACAGTATTTATACAGCAGTATTTTACTATTAAATAGAGTATCGATTGCTGTTATAAAATAGTCGTAACTAAAAATTCATCCCTATGTACGACTAATATGACACTCTCTAGAGACACTCACCCTTAAATAATATCACATACACAAATGGATATATACAGGGTGGTTATAATTAAACTTTCCCCTATATACAACATCCTACAGCGCATACGGAATGCAACGAAATTTGGTATATAGTCTATACAAGTGATGCGCTCACGGAATTTGGGAAAAAAAATAGTTCCAAAATTTCCACCAGAGGACGCCTTTTCCGGAAAAACATTAAATTTAACACAATAAACGACCAAAACGGAATACAGAAACAATATTAAAAATCCAGAACAAGAATTATGAGTAATAAAATGTAAAATCAGGAAAAGCTGTCAGTTCTAGGAAAAAAAGTCGAGATTTGCATGTTTGCGCAGAAGAGGAAGTTTAATGCAAAAAGGTTAGAGTATTTTTTCCTTACCTTTACTTAATGTGGTTCGATGACAAGGTGATCAGAAACTAGTCAATGAATGTTAATATTGTTTCTGTAATCCGTTTTGGTCGCTTATTGTGTAAAATTTAATGTCTTTACGGAAAAAGCGCCCTCTGGTGGACATTTTAGAATTTTTTTTTTTTTTTTCGAGATTCCGTGAGCGTATCTCGTGTATAGTCTATATGCCGAATTTCGTTTCATTCTGTTTACCCGTTTGTGGGGGAAGTTTAATTATAACTACCCATTTATAACATAATATCCAAAATTTTTATTTTATGCATTATTATTTTTACTTTTTGGAATATCGATGTTTGATTTTGGTCAAAAATGTTTTAGTATATTGAAAGGCTGATGGCATGTAATATATTTTTAAGAATCTTTATTTTGTTGTAAATTATATAGGTTTTATTTTATTTTATTTTATTTTTAATCTACAGAAACTAAGATAAATGAGCTTTTGTTTCAAAATAATATGGCATCTCGAAAGCTGTTCTATTTAAGGATCTCTCTTTCTAACTTTTGATTCTATTTAGTTCTTCTTCAAGTACACTTTCAAAAAACAATTAAAAAAGTGTCTGATGGAATAGCCTCTTCAGTTTCTTTTTATGACAGTCTCAATGATGCTTTTTATTTTTTATGGGTTTTTCTGTCATTAAGAGCATAACTTAAAATTGTTTCTTAGTTTTTTTTTTTTTTTTTTTTTTAAATGATTTTTTGACACGTTTACGGGCATTGCAAGGACGTGTTTATGTTTTATTTCTCGATGTTCTAATTACCTGTCAGTAAAAATATTAACAGAGAAAAAATTTAAATTGCAGATTTATTTAATAGTAAAAAAAAAAAAAAAAAAAAAAAAAAAAAAAAAAAAATGACAAATACTACATCTAAATATATATGTGATATTTATTACATAATTTTTAGCATATAAACAAAAGAACGAAATTATAAACTTTTAAAATTATGAACATTTAGAATATCCTTCTTTTTTCTTAGCTCGCAAATTTTCTGTGCTTAATATTTATAATTAATGCAGTACTTCATAGTCATACAAACTATCTGTTTCTTAAAAAAAAAAAAAAAAAAAAAGCAAATTGAAAATTCTTTATAATTATTAAAAAGTATCATATGTACAAATATATATATATATATATATCGTTCCTGTTTGTTGTTATTAGAAAATCAAATATTTCTTCAAAATACTTAATTATTATCTTTGGTTTTCTATCATTTTTTAAATAAGTATTTTTTTTTCTCTTACTTTGAACAGCTCATTAGAAAATACTTTAATCAGATTTAAAGTGAAAAATAAATTAACACACACCTAGTGTGTCTTATAAATTCAATATTTTAGATATAGTCTATCTTAACCCAATGAAGATAAACACTCGGAAAAAAAAATGGTAGCAAAATACATAAGATTTAATTCGTGAATATCCGTATAATTAAGTCTTGCTTTCTTAAGATTTTCACCATCATCTTAATAATTCTAAATGAAAAAAAGGACTTAAATTGTTTATTTCTAACTCTCTAAAGCTATGAAATGAAATGAACTGAATGTGTAAACGGTTCTTTTTCACATTTCGCCCTTATATTTGGGGTGAAAAAGGAGTTTATTGATGGAATTTAATAGGAATAGCTCGTGCATTTTCAGCTTTCAATGCAACAACTTTTGAAAAATATTCTATCGATGCTTTATAGCTGAAGATAAAAGCCACTCCTTCTGATAATGTTTATTTCTAAGCCATCACTAAAAGATTTTGAGATTTAATATCAAATTTTACGATTCATACCATTCTAAAATTTCGGTAAGACATATCTTCTAGTAGTACGAGTTTTATTTCCATTTTTCTTCCGTTATAAGCTGCGCATATTCATTTATTTTTAGACGACAGCAGCCATTTAGAAAACCATAATACAAGAATACCAATGTTTTTCCTAAACAAAAGACTCTAATGTTGTATTTCAGTTTACCTTTCAACAATGGATAACATGGATAAATAGTGAGTAGAAAAAATATAGACTGGTGTTTTTATTCGAAGAAAAAAAAAATTAACACTCTCCATAAGACTTTCATTTAAATAACTACTCCCGATTTTATTTTCCTATAATATAAATTAATTTACAGAAAATAATACTGATTGTACAGTCGGTAACAAAAGTCTCCGAACACTAGCAAAAATTCCTATGTAAAAAAAGTGCACTTAATACAGTTTTGTTAAATAAATCCTTGTCGAATCCTGTTCTTAGTCAGTCTAAAAACAGGATTCGACAAGGATTTATTTAACAAAACTGTATTAAGTATACTTTTTTTATATAGGAATTTTTGCTAGTGTTCGGAGACTTTTGTTACCGACTGTACATGTTATAGATTTTACACTATAGTATTAAAACAAGCGATATAAATAATTTAAACTTATTAATACATGGTTTAATTGCTAGGATAAAACAATAATTAACCACTGCCGAAATACACATCCTAAACTTTGTTCAAGATTTTAATTTAAATCCTTGAAAATAATTATTGCTAATAAAATATTTTCTCATGCAAATGAAAAAGTTTCATTATGAAAATACAAATTTCGCAGAAGTTTCATTGTGATGTATTTTGATTTGCATGTATGGCAGACTAATATATAATTGTGTGTGTATATACCTATGGAATTAAGTAAATAATTTTCAAAAGGTCCGTGGATTTCGTGACTGACTTATTTATTTAAGCATGGATTCATAGATTTGTTGAACGAAAATGTGTATGGATTGATTGATGAATTATTAGATGAGTTGGCTATGGATTGGTGGCAGTGAGGAGTAAGGAGTGCATTAATCGACTCAAAAATTAAAGTTTTATGATAAAACATATTATTATGAGAGTATTAAAATAACTATTTTGAGAAAATTTATAATTCAAAATTTAAAATTTTAAAACCAGGCAAAATTTTATAATTTCCTTTATCAACGATTTAAAGCAGTTTTTACCTTTCATATTAAAACTACTAAAATCTGTTTCATTAGACAATTCTGCTGGTATCATTCATTACTGAATTGCACTATGAAAGAGAAACACTGAAAAATTGCAGACCCTTCCATAATTGCACTGCTTTAACTTGTGCATTTAATTTTGCAGAAAGAATTTATATTGGACCCTGCTCAAACAAACGAAAAGCGCTGCTTAAAGTCAGTGCGTTTTGAATTGGTATACTGTACTATATTTAGGAAACTAGTGCAAGTATTATAATTATCTTTGAAAACGATAGATAAAAGTTCAAAATTTAATGTCCCTAAAAGTATCCGTAACTTGTCATTTTACTTAAATATATATGGATATAACAATTTCAAATAAGAAAAACTCAGTCTACCAGTAATAATTAAATAAAATTAATAATATATAATTTAAAAAATACTAATTATAAAAATGCAAATTACTATTAGTTAAGGCTTTAAACGCGAGAAATAGTGCCTGCAATTACTTTTCTGTACTGTTTTGCATTTTTCTATTCTTTGATTTACATCTAGACATGAAAAGAGTAGGTTCGAGAAAGACTTATTTTTATTTAGTAAGTTATTTATTTATTTTGTTTTATTGTACTTATTTATTAAATTTTTTCCTATTTTCTTATACAAACAATTTAACTTAATATTAACTATAAAGCACCATTTTTATCAGCTTTTATTTTTATTGGGTGAATAAACATAGTTTACTTTCCTATGAACAAATCTCCTAAATTATATCTCAAGAACAGTTTTAGTAACTATTGGAATAAAAGTAAGGCCATAGTTATATATATATATATATATATATATATATATATATATATATATATATATATATATATATATATGTTTATTTACGAAATGTGATAATCATCATGGTGCAATTCGAAAAGGATGCTGAGCAATGAGCTGAATTTTTCATAGGTAGTGTAAACTAAAAATGGTTTGGAAGTACATAAATTTGGACTATATATTACAATTCTATATATTCTCATTAAAAATCTTTTTATATTATGAAACCATAGAGCTTCACATATCACACAAAGTTATAGTTCTGATTATTGTTAGTACATTAATTAATATCACACAATCAGCAGATTGTGAAGAAAATCAATATCTTGAAAATTTATTGTACCTGCGACTTGTTCTGTCGAGCTATCTATATGATAGACCAGTTGTTCTGCCTAAAGGTTACCAGAGTGAGTAATACCCACCGGTTGTCGACCTGGATAGCTCAATTGGTAGAGCGTTGACCTTGTAAGTCAAAGATCCGGGGTTCGACTCCCGGTCCGGGCATTATTTTCACTCAGTTGGAAAAATAAATTTTCAAGATATTTTTAGTACATTTACTTATAGAGTAAATAAGCTAATAGTACAATTATTGTTATTTCAGCTTTTAATTATTACTTTTTAATAAAGATTATTTTTTTTTTTCTGAAATATATTCTTTATATGTGCGTTTTTCTTCTTTAAAGATTTCATTAAAAATTCTGCGCATTTCAATATATTGATTACAAATCACGTAAAGTAATTGAAAACATTTCGCATGTAAAAAATTTAAAAATTAATAAACTAAAGTTTCTTTTCTCTTTTATGCATACTAAGAATTATCCGGTATAAAATGGCATGTAAAAGTTATCTGGCATATCATTTTCATGATGGAAAAATATATTTTTCAGTGTTTATTTTATTTCAACTGTGTATTTTTGAACCCCATAAATTTAATTTTTTAGGCCGTTAAAAGCCACCCAGACATTCTCTGCCATTCTGCTATGACTTTTTCTTTCTTTATTATCATGATATCAAAATTTTTTATCAGTCTTCTCTGTCTCTTGCATTAACAATTTATGTTAAACTTTTTTATTTTTTTTCATTTTGCGGATATAAAATTTTTTGCTGATAACCGTCTTACTACTGAAGAAAAAAGATTTATATGCATGAGATGTGCTTCCTTCATTTTATGGCTTTCTCTTTAAATTTTATTTAAGAGAATTTAATATTGTCATAGATAGATTCTACTATAAATCAAAAATCAATCAGTCTTAGTACAATAATCATTACGGTTTATCTCAAAATATCGATTAAGTTCTATGACAGTGATTAATCTGTATCATCAAAAATGAAAATCATTCCCATTTAATGACGCAATTAAAAATTCTTTCCTGTGATAAAATATCTGGATTTTCATTTTCCTCAAAAACAAATCTAGTTGATTCATTTTTCGTAGCAACATCTCCCAGGATCCAATAATCAACGAGAAAATAATGTTCTGATATGATTAGTTTCCTCTGAAATAGGTTTGGATGGAGTAATTTGTAAAATAGAGATGCTTTTCGCGTTCATAAGTTTCACCTTTTCATTTTGAAATATTAAGTAATTTTTGTACGATTACTACAGAAATAATTCGTTGTAGTTTGTCTAAAATTATTTAGCATCAAACTCTCGGTAATGCATTATATATCTATTTCATTACATAACTTTTCTTTCTGTACTCTTATAGTTATTTTATTATTTTGAGCTTTGCTTATTGAACGATAATTAAACAAAAGATCCCTGCTTTCTATTTAATATAACAATACTGGTCTAAAATACTATTTATTATATTTTCATTTGCAATAATGTTTTTTTTATACAAATGAAACGTTACACTGTGGTATTAACACAAGCAACAAATTTGAGGCGAAAAACTTTGGAAATATGGTTGTGAAACATTGACTCATTTCTTAACAAAATTCATTAATTATTGTGGTAATACTTATTGATTATTGAGACTATAGCGATTTCTCTTATACTATTTTTGTTACTACGTTTTTTTTTTTTTTTTTTTTTTTCTCAAAAATAAACTTAACAGATTTATGTACTTGCGTTAATGAAGAAGAACATTATTTGCTTTATACTCATGGTTCTTTTTTTTTTTTCCTTTTTTTATTATTTTTGCCAATTGCCGGTTTTGAATTTTGGTTAAGGCATGAATGTATGTATTGGTTGAAAATAACTTTCAGTAGTCAATCTCTGTCAAATTACTTTAGTTTTCAAAAAATGATCATAAAAGACAAAAAAAACAAAACTCTATTTTATTTATAGATTTACTTCTTTATGCAACATGATATCGCTACGGAATGTACGATCAGTGCTGTCAGATTGAGGGAAATTTTTTTTTCAATATCCACCACTAAATTTTAAGTGTAACGGTTGCCTAATTACAGATTTTTTGTAAGATATCTTGGAAACTGTTAGGAAACTTTTCAATTAAAATTTAGTGGTGGATTTTGAATAAAATATTCCATTAGTGCGGCAGAACTGCATACGGTGCCTTTGTTTGTTATATTTTCAAAAGAAACAATAAATTATCTTGAAAATATAAAATAATAATAATATATTAATCAATACTATTTGATACATTTCAGTGTGTGAAATCCTCCCAAAATTTTATTTCTGACATTTAAATAATTTTATAATTTTTCACTGTCTTATATTACATTTCATTTGACTGCGAGCTTTTACAGACTAACTTTTTACAGGCTAAACTTTTTACAGACTAAATATCAATAATTTTTATAAAAACTAATTTTTTGATACGAGATTTTAGATGATATAAAAGAGTTTAACTTAAATTTTTACAAGTAATATAAAAAACTCATCATCGCTGAATTCATAACTGAAAATTTAAGAAATGGCGTTTTCTTATCTTTATTAACTACATAAATATTCCTAATAGCTACATGTGGCTTTCATTAACGCTACATATCAAATTTTCTGTTATCTCTTTTCATCCACATTAGACTAAATGACTAACATAATGTTTGTTTCTTGTCTTGAGATAAAATGTAGTTTTTATTTGCTTAGTTAGAAAAAAAAAATGATATACATCAAATCTACATTAAAAAAAAAAAAAAAAAAATCGTAATTTATTAGAATGTCCTATTCTCTTGTTCCTCGATCTTTTTCCAATAAAATACTCCGATTTAAAAATAATTGAAATAGTTTATTATATTCTATGTTGGATGAAATGCTAAAAGAATGTTACTATTTCATAGTAAAATAAGTACTAAGTTTCATTTTCTTTAATTTACAAAATTATGATTAACGCTAAATTATCTGTTTAAAAATATAAATTTTATTAGAAGTTGTTTTTCACGGTGTTTTTGTAAATTCGAATTTTTTATTTTTATTTTTATTTTTTATTTATTTCTTATTTTTTATAGAAAGACGAATTTATTTTAATAAAAATAAAAAGTTACGGAGCAAGAAATTGAATGTAGGTTTTTAGCATAACGCGTCAGAGCTTTGAAAACTGAGCTGCATGGTCGACGTATAACTGACACGTAATTTGAATGACAGAAATATTTATTTGTTCCGCTAAGAATGACGCATTCCGACGGCTGTATTTATAAATATTTCCCTAACTCCAATATTTCTAAATGACAATGAATAATTAATATCTATCACAACAACCAAATTTTATAATTAAGCTCAAGGACCCAGGTTCAATTATTTGCCCAATAAGTAAATTATTTATCCTAAATTTAAATACTAAACTTGGTCAAAGCAAAAATATTTATTACTAATTGTTGCTTATATGAATTTCTTTGTTTATCAAACAAAAATTAATTTTATATCTAAGTATAATGAAAAAAAGAGATACGTACTTTTTGTCCAGCATTCGAACAGTAAATTATGTTTAGTGTTTTTATTATTATTCCAAAAAATTTCATACAACATATCGCTGTGTATCATGGAGTTTTGCGATTTTACAGTTGAGGAAAGTAATTTAGGCTCTTCTATTTTTTCCCGTCCAGTTAAATCGCAGCATATACACTTATTTATATATTCATGGAAATTATATCTCGCAAATAAAAAAAAGAAGTATGTGGTTCATATAAGAACAACAACGGAAAAAAGAAAAATATTTAGAGGTTTAATGTAACTTAAATTACTAATTAAAATATTATCTAAAATTAATGCTTTTTTACTATAATATTTTGAGTTTTCTTTTGCCTAATTACATATTCTACCTCTATTTAAACTAAATTTTACTCTTTGTTTTGAATTTTAAAACAAACGAGAATATGGAGAAAATAAAATTTATTCCAACCTCAATCCAAAATCTACGTTTTCGAATCAAACTCAGTTTACACAAGAACTGCGAAATAAGAGAAACAAGTAAAATTGCCAATTCTACTGTAATATGTAACAATCTGTTCTTAACTTGTAAAGCGAAGTTTTAGGTTTAGTAGGTTAACTGACTATTTAAATTAAATTTGAATGTGATCAACAGTTTAGAAGTATATTTATTGTAAATGTACGTAAGGCAAACATAAGCTTTTCAATACTAAATATTCAGTGCAAAATTTTGCTCAGTGCAAAATTTTGCAAAATTTTCGCCTAAAAATAAATTTTAAAGGCGAAAGTATCCCTAAGTTTATAGGAGGAAAGCTATTTTGTTATTTGCGTTTTTAATCCAGTTTTATTTCAAATTTTATTCAAATAGTTTCAAGTTTTATTTCAAATTCCAGTTTTATTTCAGTTTATGTCAAATATATTAACAGATTTAAACATTCTTGTTTATTACAAAATACTAAGTAACTAAATATATAACTATTTAAAATACTAATGTAATACATGTTAAACATATTGAGAATCGATGTGTTTGCCTGTCAACTGTAAAAAATATCACACTGCATAAAAGTTATATCGTATGCGTGTGGCAGGGGGGGGGGCTGATTATTTTTAAAAAGTAAACATAGGGGGAAATTTATTAAGCAATTATCGATTTTTTTTTTTTTTTTCATATTAATTATGTTTAAGAATTGTTTCATAATTTGTCAATCCATGTGTCTGTAGAGATTTACACTCCATATTACTTAACTATAGTAGGTGTTTTTATTAAGGCTTACAATAATAAGTTAAAATTACAATGAACATTCATTATTTGTATTTCTTGTTAAATAAGAATTATAAAACAGAAATAAATTTAAGAAATTATAAGTTTACCAAAAACATGTTTTATGTATGTTTTTACTGAAACAAAAGAAAAAAAAGGGTTAGGAAATATATAAATTGAATAAAGGAAAGTTATTTTTTATTTACGTTTATAATTCAGTTTTATTTAATTTTATGTGCAATTTATTAACACATCTAAACATTTTTATTTATTAATAAATATTAAGTAATTAATAATAAATACTAAATAACTAATAACTGAATAACCAAAGGGAAAAAAAAAAAAAAAAGCTGATTAAAAAAACTAATGTGATACTTATTCAGGGGTTAAACTTCTCTGGGGCCTACCCCTGAACTCGAGATTTTTGAACATTTTACTGTCTCTGAATTTCATGCTAAAATATTTTATGTTTATAGTAAATTATTATTTTAAATGTTTAATTTGCTTTTTTAAGTATTAAGAACTCTCCAAATATCATTTTATATAGCTATAAATAAGTACTTTTAATAATAACCATACCATATGCCATTAAAAAGTCCCCCTTCGCGATTCATTCTGCGTGCAAGTAGCAATTTTCAGGGGTTTTGCATATTAAGTAGTTTCGCCATTGCTTTTATACTGAGAATCGATGGGTTCTGTCAACATCGATTAAGTGTAAATTAACAAAGTGTATCAAAATTATACATATATAATATATACATATGTGTTTGTATGAGTATGTACAATTATTTTTACAAAGTATACAGAGGGGGAATTTATAGAGCAATTATCGATTTTTTCGCATATTAACTATGTCCAAGAATTTTTTCTCAATTTGTCTGTCTTTATATATGTAGAGATTCCAACACTGTTTTATTAAACTATATATTAGGTGCTTTTTATTAATGCTTAAAATAATAAGTTAAAATGGAGATACGTGATATTTGGAATTTTCTGTAATTATAGAACAGAAAATCATTTAAAGAATTAAAAATTTATAAGTTTGCCAAAAAAATGTTTTATGTGTGTTTTTTATGAACTGTTAGGAAATCTTTTTTTTTATCAACACAAACACACACACACAAAAAAAAAAGTAAAAGAAAGGTGTTGAAAAATACTATGAAGTTTATAAGGTTTAATAAATAACAAGGTATACATTAATGGTTTTTTAACCATGCGATTAAAAATACAGTAATCACTGAAAAAGATGTGACTTACTGCACGCTTCCTCTACAATTAAATTTAGAAAGTCAAATGAATAATAATATAATTAATGAAAATCTCATAATAATAACCCAATTTATTTTATTAGTCTTCATTCCTGTTTTCTGTTTAAAACGTGAATTACCGTATCCCGTTATTAAAAGCTTATGTGGCCGTGACTCCAACTCTACCTTTTTCAGGGTAACAAATAAATTTATTTTTTTCATTAATGTATAGAGAGTATGCACAGTAAGAAAAAAGAAGCAGCATGAATTAAAATCGGGTGAAAAATCCTGGTTATTTTAAATGTTTATTTTTTAATCATACTGTACCCAACATTTTTAGATTGTTTAGAAGAACTACGCTTTTTTAAGAGGGAGAAGGAGGATTAAACTTAATAAATTTAATCGTAGAGTTCAACACATTCCTATAACATAAAAATAGATTAACTACGCTATATCTGCTTTTGTCATATACTGTTGGTGTATTTTCATGTATGTACATTAGAAGTGTACAGTCAAAAGTGTATAATTTACATTCCATATGCAATATTAAGCTCTATATAGTACACAACAAAATTAAACCATTTATTAAATTTAATGCAAATGAAAAACTACGTAATTCCGAGAACTGCTCTAATTATTTTATTTACTTATTTATCTGTTCATTTTTATTTATTTATTTGCCGTTATTATTATTATTATTATTTTCTTTTATTAAAATTTAGTATCACTCTTTCCGAATGGTAACTGTCATATGCCACAGAGGTTTTGTTCCAAAAACTTTTTTTTTTTTTTTTAATATTTGCTGTAAATCATCTGTAAGAATTGACAGCTGAAAGAGCTACCTTTTTTATTGGACTACAAGCTTTTCTTTAAATTCTTTTTAAAAATTCGTAGTTTTAATTTATCCACATAGAAACACGACCTTTACTTTTACTTTTTTTTTTTATCTTACACTGGTACAAGACATTTTTTCTCCTCACTTTTTTTTAAGGTAAACTAAAAATGGTATTTTTTCATGTTAAATTCCAGGGCTACTTATAATTCGAATGGAAAAATAAATGCTCAAATTAACCTTTCTATTTTACATGCATTTAAAATTTAGAAAATATTCAAAACTTGTGTTTCTTTTGTTAAATACTTCATAAAAACTTTTAAAATTATCTTGTGTGTCACAACATGTCATATTAAATACTTAATTGGAAAAGTAACATAAAAATAAAACATATTGTTTTATTTACAGGTTTATCTTTTCTATCCATGTAAATCATTTTAAACAAATATGCTGAACGAAATCAACCACAAAGTCACTTTAAATAAAAGCCGTTTAACTTAATAATGATGAACTTAAAATGGCAGATAAATTTTCTTCGTAGCTATGAATTTACCCCCAGATTTTTATAAGTTAATTTGGAATAACTAATAATCCGTAAAGTGATCGTTCTTACTTAGAAAAGTTAATAATTAAATTACAGCGTTGTTGGAATCAAACAGCACGCACAGACTCTCCGAAAACTTCTTTGTTGCTTTCATTGTCTGTAGGGAAACTTCCGACAAAGAAGATAGGGAATAATTGATAATTTAAGACCACCATTTTTTATCTTATGTCACAAGTCATTCCCAATTTTCTTGACTTTCGAAACGTGGGACTTAGAGAATTAAATTTCGAGTGATTAACTTAGATGATTAGTTACCTTTATACTTCATAAAATAAATTATGTGGCGGTAAAATAAAATAACTTGCTATTTCTGTGTAAACTTAAACAAGTTTAGTCAGGAAATATTTGTTAAAGAGGGCATATTGATCAAAATTAAGTATTTCATCGCTTTTATGCTAATTGAATTTATTTATATTTGGATGTTTATTTGACTAAATAAATACATTTTTAAGCATAAGGCACAGGAAAATAATAGGTAACATTTGATGAAATGCGAACATTCTAGAAGAGCCATTAAAATTCAGCTGATTATTTTGCGTTTTGTCTTAATAAAATTGTAATTTATATTGTTAAACATTGTAAAAGTAAATAAAGGACTTTAAGTAGCTATAAAAGAATGCTGCATTAAATTACTAATAATAAAAATTAAAGTACATGACATGAGCAACAAAAAATATTCACGTATCTATATGTATATTCTAATTCTGTTCACTTTAAATCATTACAATTTACTAAGGCAATATAACAATAAGTAAAAATATAGATATAATGGAAATGATTTTTTTTCTTTACAGTTTTGTAAGATATTATAGAAGAATAGAAAGACTCTGCGCATTCATCGGTGTGCACATTCGTTAATAACGTCACCATTTGAAATGTAGAATAGCCATCCATTCCCCGCTATAGGGCTCCTTAGAAAGATCCGCTCGGAAGGCATTGCACCCAGTACATGTACCCTATGCAGTCAATTTAACTTACCCAACACAACCACAGCTCTTACACACTTTTTCTAAGTGCTGTATTTCATTCCAATTAAACCCAGGGGAAAATTTTGCATGCTTACTTTTGATTGAATTTTTTGAATAGTACAATACTGGGCAGTAAAGTGTTAAGAGACTTATCGGCAATTAAATAATAATAATAATAATACTAATGAGTTTCCATAAATCACAATGATCTTGTCATAAACTAATTAGTCTATGGCATTTTCTCATTTGAACTTATTGTACATTTTAAGCCAAAATAATGGATGTGCAATGTTTTTACGTCCTTCAGTTAGATTGGAAATTTTAAGATAGTCTGATATATATATATATATATATATATATCATTTATAAAATATTATTTCGAAAAGAATAGAAGAAAGCGTTAACGCACTGAGCACCTGTACTTACGCAATAGGGAATAATAAATTTTTATCATTTTTTTTTTTTTTTTTCAAGCATAATCTTGGGAAAGTATTATGTCTTAATTGTAAAAATCATTGTAATACATTTCTATATAATCATGATCAGTCGCTGAATAAACATCAAGATATCATTAAACCAGAGAAAAAAAAAAACTTGATTTCTAGGACGTATTTATTCAAAAGAAATAAAGAATATTTTCTGGTAGAACTAGATGATCCCTATCGAGGTATCGCGTATGGAACAAGAAAACTGAGTATTCACAGGAAAATATTTGCGTTCTTTAGAATTGACATCAATTTGGTTGTTATAATAATAGGACAATAAAAATAAAAGAATACGATTTTGCTCCATTTTGTAACATAAAAAATGCATTGTTTTTATGGTAATAAACCGCATTCGTTCTTTAATGATAAATATAATGATTGAATCAGTTAAACAAATTAGATTGCTATAAAAAGTTAGGTTTATTTAAAACACATTAATTATTTTAACATAGTTACGTTAATCTAATCGATTGATATATATTTTCAAAGCTCGTATTGTTTTTGTTGCAAATGGTAGTTTGTGTGTAACTTTTTTAAATCTCTAATTGGAGAAAACTATCTATTCTATGCATCGGCTTTTCCATATATGAAATATTACAATTACAGTGTTTTATCAATTCATTATACATGAGCGTAATACATTTAAAATCCATTATCTATTCCCATCTTATAAGTCTCAGTGTAATAAATATTATCCAATAGAAGAAAAATAATATACTTCCTACATAAATTATTGTAATTATTACGGGTTTAGTAACTGGGACTACATTTCCTATTCGACATTTCTTTAACTGTTTTTTCTATATATATATATATATATATATAATTTTTTTTTTTTTTTTTTTTTGTGTTACTTCATTTTTTTCAGAAGTTAGGAGGTACAAATAGTATAAATGATATTTTTAGATTCAAAAAATGAATAATTTTGAGCTCATGTGGAGATCTCTAAAAGAAAATATCATGCAGTCTAAAAAGGAGGTGCATATCTAGGTACAAAGTGTTTCAAGAAAAACTCCCCAAATTTGAAATGACAGAGCTGCGAAATCATGAGACACAGAAAGTCGAAACAAATGATGTGTTGGATGGACAGACCTAGAATTTGCTATACACCGGTTTGCAGAAATAGTTCCAAGAATGGCTAATAGGTGGCGCCACAAGCATATGAAGCTTTAAATAGTACTCAGAAGTACAGAATGTTCATTCGTTAGTTTTTTCATTGCTTACACATGTAAGGAAGTTGTATCGAATTATTTATTATAGGAAATTGAAGAACATAATGTCGTATTCCTTGGAGCAACATGCTTTATTATACTGGAATACACTTGGTCAGGTCGAAGTCTGACGAGGACAAGGAGAAGCTTTTAAAAAAATTTAATGTAAAAAATGTTCCCGACTGGAAAACAACCCATAATTTATTCATATAGAAAACTAAAATTATGTCTGTAGAACATACTACTTGTTTCATTTTTCTGTCTCTCACTGTTTCGGAGGGAGTCCTTTCTGAAAGACCCAGTATTGCAATAATCACTAATACAAAATATTAACATTCTACACCCAGCAGTTTTTGAATTATGCAAGATACACACATACGCTTATACGCACCTAAAATACGTGGGTACAAACTTCACGACAAAACTAGTCAATGTATTCAGGGTTAGTTTGGTCAAAATGTATAATTTAATTAAAATCTGAAAAGAAAATCACACTTACAATCCTACCTTTACTGTGTTAAAGGAACCAAAATACTATTACTTAGTTTTTGCATTTGATTAACCTTAATATACTCTTATGATTAGATGCACAACTAATTCTATATACATTATAAAAGAATTGTTGGATTTTTATACAAATTAATGCATGAAAAATATTTATATAACAGAGAATTTGTGGCTGTAAGCATTCTTAATTCAGCATCGATATTTTTATTTATTTATTTATTTATTTTTAGTTTTTCCTTCTTTTGTTCTAAGCATATTTATTATACGATATCAGGTACATACATGCCTCATTAAATATCGCTACCTTAAATAGTTAAAATTTGAGGATTTCTAAATCTTTCTATGTCACTTCAGCTTATTTAGATAAATAATAAATTTTTCATTAGGAATCTTACAATAATGTATCTGTCAAATTATGACAGGTAACATCACACGTATGAATCATCATTACACATACCAATATCTTCTATACCATAGATCTGATTCAGTGAACATAAAACTCTTCTCCTTGGAATCACATATGGCATTAACTCTCAATGAAAGTTATCTTTAACCTTTCTTTTTATGTCTTTGCTTCTTTCTTACCACTTGTACCATTTTTTACTAATTTATCTTTAGATGCCTTTCTCATTTCTTTGGTAATTTTTCTCTGTCATAATCTATATATGATAGCACTGATTCGATAGAATTGTAAGTAGTTTTCACTTTTTGAGAAACTTTGAAAGTGTATGGTGTAACAATAAAATTGGTTCAAGACTCTTCCTTTAAATTAAAACCGAATAAAATCAATTAGTCTTTAGCTCTTTTGCTGCATCTTATTTCAGTCTCTAATACAATACCAATGTATCCTGTTTATATACTCTGTTTTTCGATTTGTAAAATGCGATTCCATTTGTTTTTCATCAGATTTCGTCTTCGAGAGGCATAAGTAGATCTTAAAGCGTAAGTCTTTTGTATTGAATTTTAAATTAGTGTATTTTGAAAAGAGGCAAAACCTATTTCATGTAATGCCTGTTCTATGTACAGTGTTCGCATTTCTTCGGAATTTTATTTATCTACTGAGTATATGTTTGTAATATTTGGATAATCAAATAATAATGATAACATTTAAGCTTTTTTATTGAATTTTTAAGTTTTTAAAAATTAGTATGTATTTTATGTAGTTTTCAGCTATTTTATTAAGTTTTTGTTATTATTGTTTCATAAATTTCTTTGATTAAACTGTTGCATCATTCTACCTAATTTTGTTTTATCTTTAAAACTTTTCATTTTGCTTCCTTTGTTCAGTATTTTTTATTAGAAAATTCTTTAGTTGGAGATGGCAGCGAGAGATTGAAATATCTAAATTTATTTGAAAAGGCAGTTTTAATTTTATTCTCGTTAAATATATACAGGGTTTTCCCACACACCCCTCATAACTCGAAAATGCGTCGAAATTTTGAAAAATGGCGAAACATGTACTTAATAAGAGAGGGACCTCTTTTGGTGACAAAAGTTTGCGCCGGAGGGGGGGGGGAGCTAGGGGGCCACTAGGGAGGGCGGCTTTAAAATTTCAAATGTGAAGGTACGTCTTGTGATAAATCCCTGGAAACGTCTCTTCAAGACAATGAATTTAATCTAAATAATTTCGCCCTACAATGATTATTAAAGGAGATGCATGAGTTTTTAGACTTTTGAAAAGTGGATTTTATACTTATGTATCCCCTTTAATAATCACTGCAGGGCAAAACTATTTATACTAAATTCATTGTCTTGAAGAGACGTTTCACGGGATGTATCACAAGACATACCTTCCCATTAGAAATTTTAAAGTTACATTCCCTAGCGGCACTCCTACCGCCCCCTTGCCCGATCCCAAATATTTTTGGGCAAAGTATGTCTTTTGATATATACCTGGAAACGTCTCTTTAAGACAATTAATTTGGTATAAATAGTTTTCTCCTGCAGTGATTATTAAAGGGGATACATAAGTATAAAATCCACATCCGGCCCCTCAACCCCCCCCCCACACCCCCGCGGACCCAAACTTTTTTCACCAAAAGAGGTCCCTCTCGAATTCATTAAATTCGTGTTTTGCCATTTTTCAAAATTCCGACTCATTTTCTAGTTAGAATGGGTTTGTGGGACTTTTGGAACAACCTGTATATATTTAACAAGAGTAAAATTAAAACTTGCTTTATCAAATAAATTTAGATATTTCAATCTCTCGATGCCATCTCCAATTAAAGAATTGTCTAATAAAAAATATGTTAGTTTTCAATATTTTACTACGTTATTGACGTTTAATGTGACAGAATGTTAAACGCTCTGAATAAAAATAACGCATTTCAATAACGCATTAATCGTGAGAATTATAAGTATCATTTTTAATACTAGTTTTATATTTTAACTATATATTTAAACATTCGTTCCTACATTTAATAAATTTTCGGAACTTTGTAATTTAATCGCGTATATAAAATCATGAAAAAAAAATAATAATAACAATACACAATGTGTTCAGTGCTTTTCTGAGGCGTCGCAACTGACTAAAATGCAATGTTTCATTGAATAAAATAAAAGGTATATTTACTCCAAGAGTAAGAACATAATTTAAACCGGAATATATATATATTTAATGATTTACATCTTTTAGTACATTTTTAATAGTTTGAAAATATTGCGGTACGTTTGAGGCAATCACTTTTTTATAAAATTATAAATGCAAAATTTATTACAGAAAATTTATTACAGGAATTAAAATTATAATTTTATAGCATTTATTTGCAGACATTACATGCATTATAAACGTCTCTTTTATCTTATTTAAATTTAATTTTTTTATGAAGTATATTTATGTAAAAATATAAAATATAATTATGAACATTATGATTATTTAAAGTTAGTTTGTATACTGGCTAGTTATATTTAAACTTCCCTATAAACATCGTCCTGCGTCTGAAACGGGTAAACGGATTTCGTTTAGTACAGATCTCCATAGAACATATTCAGAATATTTCAGAAATGTCATTTGCTCCACATGACATCCCCAATATGTCCTGAATCTAAGGTACTGTCGTCAAATTTCATATAACATAAATATAATCAAGATGCTTTTTTTTTTTTTTTTTTTTTTAATGTTTTCTAGATGTTGCTTTGCTTTGCAAAATGACAAATTTAAGAAAGACAATGATCCACATAGGATGAAAAACTAATTAATAAATTAATAATAGGAGACTTGGCCAAATATACAAACCCGAAAAAACTACTTCGTCAGAAACGCCAAAGAAAAATATTTGAGATACAAACAGCTGTTTCGGTAGCCTTAAGCGTACCGTCTTCAGTGCAAAAAGAATTCTGAATCTGGAGAAGCTCTCGTATATCTAGGAGAGGGACCGAATTTAGTTCAACCAATAGGATTATGGAGAAGGTGGGGAGTGTGAACAATAGGAATTTAGGAATGTTAGCTGTGTAAACAGTAGAAAAATTATAAAAATTTGGACTGAATGTAAAATTTCCAACAATCAGACAAATAGGGAACAGCGAAATCACAATTTACAAGTTTTTTAAAATTTTTATAAATATGAAAAGCTTAAAAGAAATCGAATTCATGAATGGATTTAGGTCTGCAAATTATTTTAGCTGAATTAAATTTAAAATTATGATTTTCCTCCCAGCAATATTTAGAAATAGCCGATTTATTGGTTTCTTATTTGCGGACATCATTCATATGTTCTTTTACACGAAATTTAAGACTGCGTTTAGTTTGGCCAATATATGATAAACCACACTGACAGGAAATACTATAAATGCCCCAAGAATTATGCAAATCAATGGGATCTTTTAACTGAGAAAAGGCGAGTTTATTGGAAGTCAAAAATATTATTTTAAAATCATATTGTTTGAGAATTTTAGCTATGGTTTGACTGAATTTAGGAAAATAGGGTAAAACAATACTGATATTAGAAGAGACTGATTTAGTAGAAGAAATACGAGGGAGTTGCAATTTTTGGAAGGCTTTGTCTATAATGGAACGGTCATAACCTCTGTCAATTTCAATGGCTTTCAGATATTTAATTTCAGATTTTAAAAAAATAGGATTTGAACAAATATTAAGGGCACGGTTTACAAAAGTATACAAAGGAGCCATTTTTTGGTTAGGTGGGTGACATTAACGCGCATGGGGAGGAATGGAGACTGCAAAATTTTTATGATAGACAGTTGTTGAAAATCCATTTACAGTGTGAGAGACGAGGGTATCAAGAAATGGAAGGGAGCCATTATTTTCTATTTCATATGTAAACTGGTCAATTGAATTTAAAGTTTCTAAGACATGGTCAATATTGTGACGAGATATGCCGATAAGCGTGAAGGTGTCGTCAACGTAACGGGTCCAAAAAATGAAAAGATATTTTCTTAAAAACCTTGCTTTCGAAATAGTGCATGTAAATATCTGCGAGAATTGGGGAGAGAGGGGAACCCATGGCTAAACCTTCAGACTGACGATAGAATTTATTTTGGAAAGAAAAAGTGGTTTGTGATAAACAAATGCGGGTGAGAGAAATTAATTATTGTATTTCAAAAGATGTGAAATGAAACTCTTTTAATCTATTTTCGAGACAGCAGAAGACGCCACTTTTTGGAACATTAGTGAAAAGATATTTTACATCAAAAGAAACCATAGTGAGGTTAGTGTGAGGGTAGTTTTGAATATTTTCTGCAAATTTTATGGAATTCTTAACAGTATAACTATTAGCATCAAGAAGGGGAGCAAAAATTGTGGTGCGAAATTTAGCTAAATTATAGGAAGCAGTATCGATATTAGAGACTATGGGACGAAATGGAATATTGGGTTTGTGAACTTTCGTAAAGCATAAAATCTGGCACAATTAGCAATAGAAGGGATAAGATGAGATTTAGTCGAGTCCAATAATAAGGGGCAAGATTTTATAGCAGATTTAATTTTATTTAATTCTTGAGGAGAGTGGTCACGGGGCAGAGGAATATATGGGCCATCATTAATTAGTTCGGTAACACTTTCGATGTATTGTTTTTTATCCAAAATAACAATCTGATCACCTTTTTCAGCTTTAGTAATGATGATATTTTCATTAGATTTTTATTCCTTCAACGCGTTTCTTTCTGCAGGGCTGAGATTTGATTTAAAATTTTTAGTGCTGAAATTGGCATTATTAAGGATTAAATGACGAAGATTTTCTTTCCGTTGGTCAGTAGTTTAGAATTTTTGAAATCTTTCTCAACCGGTGCAATTAACTCAGGAAAAGAAGGAGGTTTAGAAATGGCAAAATTTGAATTGAGTTTGAGAACAGAATTCCTGGATTCATTGTGACAACCGCTCTCGTAAACACTGAATTAAATTACATGATAAATTCACCCGGCTTCGTAATTCACAGAGTCCTATTCATTCGAACGACTTTCCTGTTGTCAATAAAAATGCAATCGTTAATCTTTCCAATGCTGAAATTTCCAATAATCAATATTCTGTTTTCATCTCAAATATTTTTCTTTGGCGTCTCTGACGTAGTAGTTTATTCGGGTTTTAATAATTAATAAATTTTCAAATTGTTTATGCATTCAGCTTTAGTCACTTCCTTCATCTGATTGTTCTATTCAAAATGTCACCTACTGAACATTTTACAACCTCACTTTAAAATTCCTTCAACTTAATTTTAGTATAATTCCTATTAAAAATTTGGTAGTAATCCGCTCACCCGTTTTAGCTTTAGGATGATGTTTGTAGGAGAAGTTCAATTATGAACACTTTGTCTTTGATTTTTGTTGTGAGTATAAAAGTGACTCCTAAAGTAAATTTTGTTATATATATATATATATATATATATATATATATATATACATATAAAAGAGTACTTCCACTCACTCACTCACTCACTGACTCATCAACGCACATCAAAATCTACTGGAGCCACTGACTCGAAACTGGGTCAGATTATAGAACATATAATGTAAGTACCCCCTAAGAAGCGATTTTGCGAAATTCGCCCCCCAAGGGCGTGTAGGGGGCAAAATGTGATTTCACAAGAACCTTCATATCTCAAAGAAAAAACAGATATCCGTAAAATTTTTTCTTTAAAATATAGCTAATTTAATTATCTAAAAACCCATTTCTGGAATTTTAGAAGTTCGGTCCCCAAGGGGGGAAAAGGGGCAAAACGTGATTTCACATGCGCAAAACATGGTTTCACATACTCCTATATATCTCAAACAGAAAAACAGATATATGTGGAATTTTTGCTCTAATATATAGCTAATACGAATACCTAAAAACTAATTTCTGGAATTTTCGAAATTCAACCACCAAGAGGGGAGGAGAGGGGGCAAAACGTGATTTGAAATAATCTTTTATATTGCAAACAGAAAAAAAAATTACGTGTAAGATATTTTTGCTCTAAAATATAGCTCCCATAAATAAATAAAAACTAATGTCTTTAATTTTAGAAATTCGTCCCAGGTGGGGCGGGAAAGGGGGGGGGGGCTATGGGGTAAAAAAATAGAAATATAGTTAGACCGTTTAAAATTGGTACAGATAGGTTTTAGAGACCTGCAAGTCAAATGAGGATATTTTTGAAAGTGTAAAGTTATTAGGAGAGTCAGAAAGGTGTGAGGGCGGAGGGGCAAAAAAAATAAAAATAGAGTTAGACCATTCAAAATTGGTACATAAAGGTTTTTTATACCTACAAATCGATTGCGGATATTTTCGAATTTGTACAGTTATTAGGAGGGGCGGGAGGAGGGGATGGAGGGGCAAAAAATAAAAATAGAGTTAGGTCGCTCAAAATTGGTACAGAGAGGTTTTTGATATTTACAAATCGATTGTGGATATTTTCGAATTTGTAAAGTTATCAAATTGGTATATGGAGGTTTTTGATACCTAGAAATCGATTGCGTATATTTTCGAATTTGTAAAATTATTAGGATAGACGGGAAGGGGAGGTGAAAGGGCAAAAATATATAAATAAGAGTTAGAGCGCTGAAAATTGGTGTTGTTAGGTTTTTGAGGCCCGATAAACCGATTGAGGATATTTTCGAAAGTACAGAATTATTACGAAGGATGGGAAGGGATCGGGCGCAGGGGTAAAAATAAAGAAATTCAGATAAAATGTTTGAAATTAGTATTGTTAGGTTTAAAAGCCCGAGAGAACGACTGCGAGTATTTTTTAAAGTCTAAAATAATTAGGTGGGGCGGGAACGGTAGGTGAAGGAGCATGCGAACCTTGCGCGCCTATATGCGCTGCTGCAGGCAGTGGTGGCCCGAACCGATTATTCCACTGGGCGATTTTTTTTTTATGTTTTTCTCTACGATAATATAGTGATTCATTAAAAGTGTTGAACATAAATGCGCGCGCGCAGCGCACTATTGCCTGCGCTGCCAAGGGCAGTGGGGACCCGTTGCGACATTTTTTCCAATCACATTTTTTTTTCTCCTTTTTTTTTCGCATGATTAAAATTGATGCAATTTTGAGAATTCATTAACTATAGTGATTCATTTAAAAATAGTGACCAGCGAAGCGGGCGTAGCCTGCTAGTATATATATAAATTGATCGTATGCTTGTATATAACAAATATTTTTTTCTTTTGCAGGTTAGAAAATTTGTATTTCTGATTCCATTTAAAGAAATTCATGTAAGTTTTTTTTTTTTTTTTCTTCACATTGTGTGTGTGTGTGTTTCAAATTAAAACAAATACTGTAATTGTACGGGATATGGAGGAAAAGTGTTATTAATATTTTTATTTTTATTTTTTATATACATGCTTATAATTATAGTAACTTTCATCTTATCTTGAAACATATTTAGTTCTCGTAAACTGTGAACTTCTCTGCAAGAAAAATGATAATAAAATATTAAAAATTAGGAAATGCAGGTACAGCAGTAGACACTTTATTCGATCTTAAAATACTTTATACAATGTTAATTTCTTTTATTGTTCATTTAACTATTGAAAGCCTATAGCGAATCCTTTTGTTATAAGGCTGGATATAGATATCCCTACAAAAGATAACCTTTTGTTAATATTTTTTATACGAATCTAATACATTAGTAAAAGAGCTTCTGAGTCTGTTACTAACCAAAATATCAGCATTTTTATGATTGCTTCTTTAAATTCTTTCGAATGTACCATTGATATCATAAGGATCTCTCCATAGATATAGTGAATATAAATATTCATTAGCTCAGTGAAACTTCTATAAATAGTTTCATCATCTAAGTAGCGGAAATTTCAGAAATGTTTTCTGATATATATATTTTTTTTTTCTAATTGCATTTCTATATTATTTAACATCAAGCGTTGCCTTTGTATCGGTGGCAGCTTTTCTAAAAGGATTAATGGAAAAGGGAAATAATTAATTCATCTAATTAGTGTAATTTTCACTAATAAATTTTGAAAGGAAATATTTTTTGGGGAAATTGCATCTGTATATTATTTATAATTTGTCTTATATTTTTATGGATCGCCCCTTATATGACTAACTCTTGATCATGCGGATTTTATCTAGTGTATATGTTCTAGTATGCATCTGTAGCTTTATTTTAATTCCATTTACGATGAAAATATTTATTTCATTAGAATTCCTCCTCATAGCCTTAAAGAAAAAAAAAAACTTTTACAAAAGCATTGTTCTATTACTAGAACTGAAGTTACTTAAATGCGGGATTAATTGCTAAATGAATAACTTTTTTAAAAACATAGCGGTCCGTATCGAGCCTAGGCAGTCTATAAAATTCCATAATGAGTGAAAATTTTATTTTACGCTTTTCTTGTTTAAGAGTATTTTCGGTATGTTTTGAGGTCCATCGAGAAACATCTAATTCTTAAACCTGTATTCTTCTCAATGGAATCACTTTCAATACAATTTCTTACAATTATCCGATTATTGTTGCAATTGCGTTTTGCCATAAGCTTTTATATATTTCATTTAGTGAAATAACAAGCTTTTCCATCTTAAATACCGTAGTAATAATATTCTCACCAGTTTTACACACTTACCTAATAACTACGATATTTATTATCTACAATATTTTATTTGTTTAAAACAAAATTTTGCATACTTTTAAATTTATAAGAATATTTGTATAATAAAAATTACTTTGGTATAGATAGCCTTTGTTACACATCCGTATATGTTGGTGTTTTCGCACTAAGTTTATTACATCGGATTTTATTAAATTTTATCATGATTTAAAATTGTGAACAAATGAGAAAGATGTTGATGTCAATACTTGATACGCATAGAATGACGAAGAGAGCAAATTAAAAACTATATTAAAATGTACAATTCTATAATAATACTTTTTTATATTTAACAAGCATTCAGAAAAAGATGCTTAAATATAAAAAATCGCAGACTTAAAAGTTTTTCGAGTATTAACTATTCAGCATACAAGAATTTTTTTTTTAAGAATGCAAAAGCAATTAATTAGTTAATATAATAAATTTAGGGAAAACATTAAGTGCTTAACTATCAAAATAAATATTTCAGACTAAGTGAAAAGTGTATTAATAACGTTACTAATATTATATTTTTAGATTAACATAATATAAAACACGTGATGACCATATAATATAAAAGTTACCCTCTACTTTTCTTAGTTTTAATTTTATTTAAAAAAATGTGCATGAGAAAATTTTGGCTATGTGGAGAATTTGGACCATAAGAATCTCTGTTTATTTTATTTTCTTTTGTGTGAACTAAACTAATAAAACTAATTTACCCTTTAAATATATTACATAAATGTTTATTACTATTTTATTTTTTCATAAAAGAAAATAGCAAAAGATTTATAATGAAAAAAAAAACTTCCATGTTCTTTGGGAGATTAATGTTCGCTGAACGTTGGACATGACAAAATGATTAAAGAGATTGCTTGAATAAGAAGAAGTATTTTGTTTGATTTTCTTTCCCTTGTATCAATCATTCTAAAGAAAATATGTAGATGACCTAGCAAATGCTTATTTTTTATAACAAATTCATCACTAACGCAATATTGTACTCAAAATAAATTTCACTGCTTTAAATTTTATAAATATTTCAGTTCCGAATCTTACTTTTAAAGCACTGGTCTTAAATTGATAACATTTGAAATATAAGAATTACGTTGTTACTATACAAATATCTTACAGATATATATATATATATATATATATATATATATAGTGAAATATTTTCAAAAATAGACAAAAAGACTACTTATATTGAATATGCTAAAAAGTTCCGCTAAATATTTAAAATAAATAAACTTCTAAATTTCGATGTAACTTTGAACAAATCAGATTAAGGATACACTAAAAAATTACAAATTTTATGCTAATTTTTTATTACTTTCTTTTTTCTTTTACTATTGTTACTCAATTTTTAACAGGTATTCAAAATATTTTAAATTTTTCCAACAGCTTGAAGTATCTTGTTTATTTTATTTTAATTATCTGATTTCTAATTTACATTTTTATTTTTAAAATGTATCCTAATGTAAAAACTGGAGCCATTTGGAGCATTTGTACCAAAATATATTTACCATTAACAATTAAAAAGATATAGATTACAGAATGATTACAGAATTTTGTTCCCTCTGATGTCGATTTTCCAGTTTACATTCTTTGGTCAATTTAATTGGCCCTGCGTTCAATTGACTTTCGAAATTGAAAAGGGTTGCTCCTTGCCTTTCCTAGACTTTTTGATATGACACTGTTCAATTCTCAACCACTGTCTTTAGAAAACCTTTCTCTGTGTCTTTTCCGCCGCATGCTCTCTCTAACAACCCCCCTCAGCAGAAAATGTCTGCTTTCTACACTTATGTTTTTCGTGCCTTATACATTTGTTCTGATTCACGGTCTCATTCCAGTAGTTTTATTTTTTTATTCATCCATTTCTTTTAAAATTTCTAAAATTTTTCCATAGTTTGGATTTAAATTTATTTAAAAACCCGTCAACAAAAATATTCTCTTAAAGATCCCACTCACACTGAAAACCGATCTGGCGTTTATTTAACTTCTTGTTCTTCGTGTAATAGAGGTTATATTGTTCAAACTAGGAGACGTTTGAAAATTAGAATAAATGTGCACCGTCGGAATGTTCCTAATGAGGAGATTTCCAAATCTTCTATTGCTTCCCACTGCTGGGATCATGGTAATCGTTTTAATTTTTCGGAAAGTAACAACATTTCCTCTCCTATTTCAATATTCGTAAAGCATTTTAAATATTTTTAAAAAAGTCGAAAAATCCTTTTAATGATATTTCTTTCATTCTGCTCTTGTCTGATGCATGGAAATTACTCACATAAATTCATTTTTCGTTCAATTTAGATTTTTTCTTCTTCTTTTTCGTTCTTTCTGTAATTTTATCACACCCGTATTCATACTGACATTTGGTTTTATTCGTTTTTGTTCATCAATGAAGTCGGTTGTGTGTGTTGCTGGTTCCCAGCACTCCTGCCTACTTTGTTACCCTGGCGAAGGGTAGTTTCCTTTTGACCCGAAGCAATTGTTGCGAATTCTTGCATTTTGTGGTATTTATTAAAAGTTTTTATTTATTACATAGATTCCAATTTTGATTTGTCTACCTCGTTTGCAGAATTTGGGGGCAATTTTTCATGAAAATTTCCATAATAACAAGACTTCATTAAAATAAAGTGTGTTTAATAAATTAAATCTTTTCATAATATTTTCCTTGTGTGAGAGAAAATATAAAGAATACCCCTTTAAAGCTACTGATCATTTAATGACTATACGTTGAAATATTTCTTATATGCACATTTGTTCCTGAAATAAAGATGTTTTATTTGCGATTTTTTTAACGTCCCATTCGCATCCATGTTAGGATTTAGATGGGCAGCAATATTCGGCATAAACAAAATAAGCAATAATTTATGGGTTAAATAGTAAAATAGTCTGTTTTTTTTTTCTTTTCAAAATCTTAAACTACTATTTAGTTCTTCCTCGTTCTAGCTTTAATACTATGTTCCTAAGTAATTATCTGTCGTCTTCGGGTAATTCTGTCCCCGCCTACAGCATTGTAATTTTAGTACTGACGTATCTTATACATAACTTTCCTACATTAGTCAAATGTATTTTATTCCTTTAAATTGGTATAATTTCTTAAAATATACAAAAAAGATTTTTTTTCAACTTGGTAATCTTTATTTACATGTTAAAAAATTTTTTAAGCATAATAGTTTCTAAAATTTTGTTGTTTGGTGAATGAGAGAAGTAATTTACAATTTTTGAAATTTGAATAAAATTTATGTAAATTTTAGAAATTGTATATATATGTTCATGACATTTCGATTAAAACTCAGATACATTCCCATTTTAATACGAAATATTAACATGCATTCGATCCACAAAAATTTTTCTTGTTAAACTTTTCCCACTTTACGATACGATACGGTACACTAACTTTGATTTATAATTGCTCATGTGATTTAAATGAACCTAAAATTAAGTTTTATTTCAAAATTCTTCTCACTGGAAAACTGAATAATAGCATTGTTCATTAGAATTACTTTTTTTCAGAATTAAAAGCTCTACACAAAATTCTATAACTATTTGAAATAATGTCACAATTACTTTGTTATATAGTAATTACAATCGAGTTATTTACATTTGTAAATAATTCAAATGTTTCTGATATTTGAATTATATTTTGAATATGATCCTTTGAAAATGAATCAGTTGGAAATAACTGCTAGCTACATTTTTATTTGAAAGACGAATATTTGTAAGCAGAGTTCTTGATTTCTTGAATCGTTATCAATGTATAAATTAAGAATAACCGGATATTTCAGCGTGCAAATTTTTATATCAATAATAGAATTCCATGAAAATATAAAAATTCAAATTAATATAAATAAAGTATACAAAGTATAATTTTACATTAAAACTTTTCTATTTAAGGAAAAATTATATAAACATCAAGTATTATTATTCTTTTGAAATTAAATATATGTTTTTCTCGCAGTTTCAGTAAATGTACATTTTGAATAAATAAATATTGTCTTTTTCCCAAAAGAGAAACATTTTGAAACTATAGTAAATAATCGTTTGTTACATAAGTAAAATAATTAACGCGTTACTTGCATTACTATAACGAAAATCACTAGTTGGGCTTTCATAACTCTCATCCTACCCATACGTATTTATGATTTTTTTTTTTCTTCACTGTTAAAAATGATTTCTTAAAAATGAGCTAAATTGTCTCAAAATAGCTCCGAAACAATATATAGGGGAATCTAGGGAGACTTGATCCAGTTTTTGGTTTTTAATTTTTCATATTTTTTGTATAACAGTTGGAGCTGAATAAAAAAATATGAGCAAATAGTCTGTTATTTTGTACATACTGTGGCTAAAGATAATAGCACAGTTCTTATTAGAAATGATGAAAAAAAAAAAGAACTTAAGTCAGCACATGGGTCAAGTGCCCCTAAGCCTAGGGAGACTTGGCCCCCCACTTAGGGAGACATGACCCCCCCCCCTCATAAAAGTGAGAAAACTCATAGGTATTAAACACAGGTTTTGTGATTTTAACGTTTTCTAGTTAATATAAATTAAATTTAAACTTTTTCTAGTTCTAATCCTAAAAGCAGTTGCAGAAAAACCGAATTAGAAAACCTATTAGAAAAGAAACCGAAAGATTGCAGAAAATCGAATAAACCAATCAAATCTCTTCTAAGTGTCTCCATATTGCGTCATCATAGAAAAGGTAAATTAAGTTTACAAGAATTGGTAGTTTCTCGCCATAGAATTTCGCCAAACACAAAGTGAATCTATGGTCTCCGTTTGAACCCTTAAATTACATTATTTTAGTTATTTATCAAATAAAAAAGCATTAAATGAAACAAACAACATTAAATTAATCACTTGGTCAAGTCTCCCTAGGTTAAGTCTCCATAAGTAGCTTTTCTTTGTTAATCCTAACTTTTTAACAACTTGCATTATCGTTATATAAAACTTCTATATACCAGTCTGTAGCTAAAAGAGTGACTAAAACAAGTATACTTCTGAAACTGACTTACCTCAAAACTAGAAGTTCAAATTTAACAGACTCCAAGATTTTCAAAATTCACTTGAAAGAAGCAGTACCAATTAACACTAAATTGCAAGAAAACTACGGATAATTCTGGAATGGCTGTTACCTGCAAAATGCTGTTGTATGATTGGTGAATCAGTATAGTCACTGACATTTCCCTGAAATTTTCCTTTCTTAGAAGAAATCCGCATGGGTCAAGTCTCCCTATGGGCCAAACCACCATAGTTTCCCCTACTTAAATTAGAAAACCCATGTACTCATTTTTGAGTATATTCACATGTCAAGCATGGGGATATTGGGATTCTTGGTGAAACCCATTGGTCAACCCCATTTTTTAGCATGTCAGTATACTCAAAAATGAGTACATAGGTTTTCAAATTTAAGTATGTATTGTTTTGGAGCTATTTTGAGACAATTTAGCTCATTTTTAAGTAACTATTTTTTGCAGTGTTTATTTTACTAAAAAGAGTTCAATTTCATTCACAGTGTCTTAATTTTAAACATTTGTAATATTTAAAATTTCTCAGTATATTTAAAAAAGTATATTAGCCTAGACATATTTAACACGGTGCTATACATTAACAATTTTACATATACTGAGCGTTTTTTTTTTTTTTTTTCCTTTACATTTTTTTTTAATATTCAATTTTATTTTTTATTCGTTTAGATTATATTATTTTGGTTTTAATATAAAACAAAACGTTTATAAAATTTTACCATCAATATATTATATTTTTTAAATCATATAACTTAATTTTGATATTATGAAAAAGAAATGCTATTTATAATACTTTTTTTTAGTTCTTGCGCACAAATTCAAATTACAATATTCATTCTAGTCTCCAGGACTGCCAATTTGTAAATAAATTTTAAATTCGTCTTCCAAATTTCTTATTTCTGAAAAAGTTCTGATAAAGCTTTAAAAATCATGTATCTTTTTCTATGTATATTTTAAATATATTTATGGAGTGCGAGAACTACTGCATATTTAGAGTGTAAGTTTTTTTTTTTTTTTTTAAGACAAACTAGTAAATGTAGTTCCTTTTTTTTTTTTTTTTTTTTTTTTTGAATAAACACCAAATAAATTCAATTTCGTACGAAATTTTTTTAAAAATTATTATTATTATTATTATTATTTTAATTTATAAATTGTATAGTTTTTGTAAATAAATTATAAGCAAAATCTTATATATAAAAAATAAATACATGAAAGGAGAATGTTAATTCAGAAAGTTAAAATGCAAGAGAGATTTATCTTAATAATCTTATCTATGATTAATCCCTCTTGATAATGTTCTTCGTAAAAGCCACAACTTTCCTCCAAATAATGTATATCCTAAGTGGTGCAGTAGCTTATGTTGGAAATTACTTTTAGGAAGTGCTTCATTAGATTTAGGTATTCCGTAGAAAAATCTTTTCGTTATACAAATATTTTAATGATTATTTTTAATTTATAGATTAGAAAAATATCTTAACTTAGAAAAACTGACAAAATATTTATCTTAATTTATGAGGTGATAAGAAGGACAGTGTAAGTAAAAATGTAACTAACGCACTGCTAAAAATAAAATATGTTTTTCAAAATGAGAAGAAATCCTTTTTTTATTTTATTTTATTTATTTACTTTTTT
Organism: Salticus scenicus; assembly: GCA_963930645.1. Lineage (NCBI taxonomy): Eukaryota > Metazoa > Arthropoda > Arachnida > Araneae > Salticidae > Salticus > Salticus scenicus. The sequence goes on along the minus strand of OZ005651.1, from coordinate 256,677,052 downwards.
TTTTTTTTTTTTTTTTTAAAGTAATTTTGTCTTGAAATTGGGCACGCGCTGTCGTCAGTTTTAAGTACCGATATCTTGTTAAAAGTTACATAGTTGCAGAAACGACAAATATTATTTTATTTTTAGCACAATAAATTAAGGATTTATAGATTAAATTTACGTTTACTATTATCATAAATAATTTTAGAAGAAGTTTTTTTTTTTTTTTTTTTTTTTTTTTAAACTATGGTACATCAATTAAAAATAAGGCACTATTAAAAATAAGGCGCGGGGTGATAGAATACTTCCAAAACTTGATTACACTATATCGGTGTTATCTCACGGACACTACAATATGAGAACCTATCAAAAAGAATTTATCCTGGCCCGGTTGGTCACCAGTTCGACTCTACCTATTCTCTGTACGTAAAATGTGCGCTCTGCATCTGACATTGTAGCATTTTTTAGTTTATTTTGTCTAAATAATAATAATAATAAATAATAATAATAATAAAACATGAGAAGTTTTCGAATGATTTGGTGAAGAGGGGCGTCTAAAAAACAAGCTCATGCTGTACAATTTTTGTAAAGTGGTTGTATCTGAAATAAAGAATATTTTTTCAAATATAATTCATTTTCATTCGGAGCTTTGTGTATATGATGCAGGTGAAATAGAAAATCTTGTCTCAATAATGAGAAGATAGATTTAACTTTTTTTTAAATAGGAAACTTTATTTTGCACAACATGGCTGAGATTAAAGCATTTTAAATTCTTAAATCTACCTCTAATCCGTCTCCTATCCCACACAGTCACTTACATCCATAAGACATCTATAAAAGTTTAAAAAAATTATCCACTAAATTTCTATAAACCTCCTACAGATATCTATTAGCACGACAAATGTCATTATTTTTTACATCCATTAGATGTCTGTTAAATATCTGATAAATTTCCAAATATCCAATAATTGGACTTGTTAAATATGATAGATATTGAAAATATCTAAATCTTGCTTTTATCTAACATGTTACATCTATTAGACGTTGAAAAAGTCACGTCTAAATTTCGTCTACATTTAAACGTCTAATAGATATCTATAATTAGTTACTTTTAACGGACATTCTTAAGATATTTTGTATCTTTTATGGATTATTGGATGTAATTTATATGTCTAATGGATATAAGCGTTTGTGTGAGATCTGTTCGGTTCCATAAAAAAAAAAAAAAAAAAAAAAAAAAAAAAAAAAGATTGTAAGATACAAATCCTTTTATTAACGGCGCGCATATGCAGTCGTACTCAAATCCATATTCATATACATATCAGTGCAAAACACTTTGACTCTAGTCTGAAATATTACCAATTAATATTACCCACTTTATTACCAATTTAAATTTTGGTTGCCTCCACAATCCAATTATGTATTTTTTCCTAACAATGCTTTTAAAACAAGTATTTTATAAGTATGTATAGTAGTTATTCTGACGTTTATTTTTAATAATAATACTATTATTATCATCATCGTTAAAAAAGTGGGAAAAGGTAACAGAGGTTTAACCTAAGCAATGTGACATATATTGTTTATATTTAACCTCTTTCGGATTTTTCTTTTTATTAAATAAAATTATATGTTTCAGTCGCACCTTGATAAATATTTTATTAAATTTGTTAGTTATGAATTTCATAAACCTTACAAATATGCCGCACTTATTTTTATTCATATAAATGTACACGTCCAATAATATTTAATATATATATATATATATATATATATATATATATATATATATATATTAGAATTAATGAAAAGAATTAATAATGTGTTAAAAAGCATTATTTTTTTATTTATGTAAACTTTACCTACTACCTTCTCATTCGATTAAACCAGATTTCTCTTCCAAATGAGATGCACTATGAAAACAGCACTTTTTTTAAAGTTAGTTAAAGAATATTTCTTAAGAGTATTATTTCTCTATATATTTAATCATTTGTGATGCGCTGTTCTTTTGTCATCTTTATCATTGAAAGCAGTTCCGTTAAATAGTTTTTTTTTGTGGAAATTGATTACAAGAAAATCTTCTTTCTTTATTGAATTTTCCTTCTTTACCCTTTTAATGACTTTTTTCATAGGCTTTCACTCTTTTTTTTTTCTTCTTTTGCTTCTTTTCGTTTTGTGACTATTGAGTGGTTAACAAAAGCAATTATCTCAATATTTGGACTTTTAATGGCGAAATTGTCCATTTTCTCGTCTTAAGTGTGAAAATTTGATTTATATTTTTTATGTTTAATGCTATACTTAAATCATTTTGCTTTTTATGCTAATGTCATTAATGCTTATTTTTTTAAATTTATGTATTACAGGGGATGTTCACACAATTTTCTAACGATTTTGATTTCTTCACGAATTTAAATTTAAATTCAAAAATAAAAACGTAACTAGCGTCTAATTGGAATACGGTTTAATTATCAACTGCAGCATCTTGCTGTAGTCTTTGCTTTAAAATGTCGCTGGAAAATAAACAGTGGATCGAAGGCTATATTTTTACACTTTCCGCAGGCAAATATTCTTATTTGATTATTTAAAAAAAAAAAAAAAAAAAAAAGATGTGAATTGCAGGATTTTAAAATTTCCCCTTGTGAAATAAGTGTCAGAATTAACAGAATAAGAAAAAAATGTCCAATTTCACATTTGACTGGAAAAAAGGCAAAAAATGCATATCATGTTTTTAAAAAAAATCTACCCTCCCCCACCCTTCCCAACAGCCATCGCAAAATCTTTAAATATATCAGTAGGGACTTTAAACAAAATCATAAATTATGAATTAAAGCTAATCAAAACAATAAGACATGATGTTCATCGTCTAACGCCGAAACATGTTTCTCAACGTAACACTATGCACAAACTGTTGTATGAAAATCATTTGGTAGATGAAAAATAGAAATATATGGTTACAATTGATAAGGATTGGATATACTTATCTGATTTAAATAGAAAAAGAGCTGTTTACTATCAAAAAAGAAGAGAAAAAGTCTTCAAATGTTGGATCAGTGAAAACAAGGAAAGTTTTCTAAAGGATTTATGTTTTTAAAAGATTCTCTTATAAACGGAAAATTTAAAATAAAGAAAGTAGGGGAAAATGTCAAAATTAACTCGGATTATTATCAGAAATATGTTTTAACACTTATTTTCGAAAAAGAAATTTCATCCTTTTAACCAAACAATATTCACTCTGTTCAGTTCCATCAGAAAAAGTCCTTACTGAACAGCCATAACTCTAAATCTACTGCTCTGTTTTTTGCTAATATGAGAAATGAAACCGGAATGTAAGCCATTCCCTTTAAATGTGTCTCAACCAAGTTCTCTGACGTATCTGCTATGGATTACTGTGCATTTGGACTCTTAAAACAAGCTCTTTATAAGCAGTATCTCAAAACATTGGATGGACTCTGGAATATTGTGAAGGAGGAGTAGAACAAAATCAACCTTGTTGTTTTAAGAAATGCTCTGTTATCTTCGAAATCAAGATCTAATATGATAGTTCAACAAAAAGGCTATCAGATAGAAAATATTCAAAAAAAAAAAAATTATTTTACTTCTTTATATATAGTATATATATATATATATATATATTTCCAAATTCCTTATAAAAATGTGTGAACGTTTGTTTTGTGGAACTAACCGATACATGCTTTTTCTAAATTATCTCTCTTTCCTTCTTCTCTATACTTCAAAACACGCTTCATTTCTATCTGTGAAAAATATACATATATACGCAGGATGTCCCAAAAAGATTGAAGCGCGGAATGTTTTACCTATAAGAAATACACATTGAAGAATTGTTCAAAGAAGGTGAGAAATAAGATCACATTAATAAAAAATGTATCCCGTTCATTTTCCAAAAATTACATTTTTTTAAAATTTTTATAAGACCTCTCTAGATAAATGTAGTGAATTATGATTTTTTTTTTTTTTTTTTTTTTTTACTTTTATGCAACAACATGATATTACTGAAAAAAAATGATTATAAAAAGATAGTTTGCATGCATGATAATATTTACATTAAAACCATTTTTGCGTGCTTAGAGTATATTCGCAATCCATTCACCTGTTTCATATCGTATTTTTCATTAAGACTAGCATTTTTTATTTAAAAAAATAAATAAATAAATATTAACTGTATGCAAGTAATGTTATTTAGTTTTAAACTTATCATAATTTTTCAGGGTGGTGTTTTAAGAAAAGAACTCACGGCGATATTTTTTACTTTATGGCAGAGAATGTATTGTTTTGGGGTCAAATTTCGAAATTGAGGTTTTTGCTACATTTAGACGTTTTTGGGCTCTGAATATAAAAAACAAGTACAGTCGGTAACAAAAGTGTCTGAACACTAGCAAAAATTCCTATGTAAAAAAAGTACACTTCATACGGTATTGTTAAATAAATCCTTATCGAATCATGTTCTTACACTGACTAAGAACAGGATTCGACAAGGATTTATTTAACAAAACCGTATGAAGTGTACTTTTTTTACGTAGGAATTTTTGCCAGTGATCGGACACTTTTGTTACCGGGTGTTCTGTGTGCCTGTCTCTGCGTGTGAAACTGTTATCAGCATATCTCAAGAACAAATATTAGCATCAAATCTGAGCTCGATATTCCAAATCTGTATCACACAAAGATGTATCTCCAAAAATTTCTCTGAAACTAAAAGAAGGTTCGTGTACAGGGCCATAAAAGACAATATAACACTACGTCTATGGAGGAAATTTCTAGTAAGGTGCAGTTTAACAACTTTAGACTTCACTAAACAAACTAAATTAGTGTATACTTCTATATGCATTAAAACATGTTTTGTATAGATATAATTTATTATTCATTTACGCTCATTTATTATTCATCGCTAAACAGTCGGTAACAAAAGACTCCGAACACTAGCAAAAATTCGTATATAAAAAAAGTACACTTAATACAGTTTTGTTAAATAAATCCGTGTCGAATCCTGTTCCTAGTCAGTCTAAAAACAGGATTCGACAAGGATTTATTTAACAAAACTGTATTAAGTGTACTTTTTTATATAGGAATTTTTTCTAGTGTTCGGAGACTTTTGCAACCGACTGTACTTGGAAATTCCTGGAAGTGAATTTCAAATTGTGTTCGGTGTTTTTCATATTGTGTTCAATGGTGTGTATATAATTGTGGTGTGTATATAATAACAAGTGGTGTGTATATAATTTATAGACAATATACAAGGTTATCCAAAGTTAAACGAAAATTATCATTTCAATTTAATGTAATTGATGGAAGTCTACATTTTGCAAAGTCCAAGAAAACTGCTTAGTACTGCTATTAACTTTCTTATACGCACACACCAGATAAAGTATTATATTTATTACGTTTATTATATTAAGCTGCCTCTTAAAAAGTTTGATCACGATTCATAAATTTCAAAACGACGTGAAATTAATCTGAATAATTTGGAATATTTAACTCAAAAACAATACTTTCTCTACCATATATATATATATATATAGTAATACAATATTATCAGTGCAAAAATTTGAAATTTAAAGATGATTTAATTTCAGTATTAATATATATATATATATATATATATATATATATATATACAGTCGGTAACAAAAGTGTCCGAACACTAGCAAAAATTCCTATGTAAAAAAATGCACTTTATATGGTTTTGTTAAATAAATCCTTGTCGAATCCTGTTCTTAGTCAGTGTAAGAACATGATTCGATAAGGATTTATTTAACAAAACCGTATGAAGTGTACTTTTTTTACATAGGAATATTTGCTAGTGTTCGGACACTTTTGTTACCGATTGTATATACAGTCGGTAACAAAAGTATCCGAACACTAGCAAAAATTTCTGTACAACAAAAGTAGAATCAATACTGTTTTGTTAGATAAATCCTCTTCGAATCATGTTCTTAGTCAGTCTAAGACCACGATTCAACAAGGATTTATTTATTCGACAAGGATGGACATCGTACTAGTGCTGTGCAATGGGCAATTGACGACGGTCTGGGACTCACCCCTAGAGGTGGTCCGCAGACATGCCATCTCAATTTTCATCCTCCACGGAAAGGATGGCTCTCCCGCTTCGGTGGCCCCCAGAGGTATAATTTTTGATATGAACATGGAGGACATTGTGGCTACGACGGACTTTACGTCCACCAGCCACCATTAGTGTGCTCGACGGTGTTTGGCCGGCACGAATATTGAGCCCGCAATCTTCCAGTTATGAGTTCGGCGCTCTACCGACTGGGCTACCGCGATCCCTCTTAATAGATGAAATAGCTAAATTGCAAAGACATGAATAAAATTATTTCGAACTACGAGTAGTTTCATTGTCATACTTAAACTGTCAATTTATAAGTGTCATAACTTACAGGTTCGTTTTGCTTTAATACTAAAAGGTTAGTAAAATTATAGTTTATTAAAATGAAAAGGCAGAAGTGTCATTACTTATAAGAACATTTTTGTTTAAAACTGAAAAGATGTAAATGATATTTTTAAAAAATGTAAATGCTTGAGTGGCATTAGTTATAGGTTAAATTTTTCTTTAAGACTAAAAAATGCAAAATAAAATTATACTTTTAAAAAACTAAAAAACACGCTTTTATTGAAAAGTGAACTAAAAAGCATGAAATAATTTTTAAATGTAAAGTTTCTTTGGATAGCGTTAAGAAGTCCCGCAAGTCGATGTAACCTATTCCTTGAACTTTACTTCGAATAAGAATAAAATATTGGTAAAAATTCAGATAAATACAACTTACTTTAATACGAAAAAATTGTAGAGTGCTTGTCTTCAGTTGTCTTAAATTTTTGATCGCTGACTTTTTATAAAGATATAGTAATTATAAGAATGTAAATAGAGAGTACCTCATGGGATTTTTTTTTTTTTTTTTTTTTAGTTAAAGTGAGTTATGATTATCTGTATTTTTATTATTATTTTATTCTTATTAGGAGCTTAGTTCAAGAATTAGGTTATATAGAGTTGTAGAACACCTTACCACTATTCAATAAAAACTTTACATTTATAAATTATTTTAAGCTTTTAGTTCACATTTCAATAAAAATGTGTTTTTTTTTGGTATTTTTAAAGCCTATTATTATTATTATTTTTTTTTTTTTAAGTCTGTTGAAGGGGAAAATTGAGTTGTTTTGTAGTTAAAGAAAACAACTGTGCTTTATATTTCTATTACTTTTATTTTCTGTTGATGAATTTCATCGCCTTCAAAGACCATTAAATATCCATTCAGAATTTTGTTTTTTCGCGAAACAGGGACAAATAAGAAACAAACTGAAAGCAACAAAATTTTGATAACAGGAGAGATTTTTTATCTGAAAAGTATTTAAAAATGTACTTTTTTATATCTTTTACCGAAGTATATTTATAATTATTATAAGATACCCTACCACCCCTCATTTTGATAATTAGGACAATATTTTAGAGAAAGGTTATTTTAAAAACAAGCAAAAAAATATTCATTTGAAAACAATAATCTCATTAAAATCCAAGGGAAAGAAGCCTCATCAATAACAATTACTTAATTATTTTTAAATTATTTTCTTCTCGTTCATTTGCTTACATTTTTCTTTTATTTATTATAAACCAGCTAAGCTGTGTCTTTCTAGCCGAATTGCCCTGTTAAATGCATAGCAAAGAGAATAAGACTTCGTTGACATTAACCGAACTCATCAGATGCTGTTTTCTGTGTTTTAAAGTAAATAGTCGTTGAAGAGCAAAGGTTTCAAAATATACATAATAAAACATTGTACAAATTTTCAATGCTGTAGAATGCCGCTTAACCGAATTCGTATTGGAAAAGAAATAATACATATATATATATATAACCCTAACTTTCTTTATACTGTTCAGATCGATGAATTTGAGAGCTTTAAATCTTCTCCATAGAACTCGAATGTTTCAGCAAGAAAACCCGTGTGTAAATGGACCAGTAGTTTTTAGTCTATAACAACATTCAATTATGTATATATAGAGATATAATTAGTTATTTTAATTATTATTTTGCTTTTAATGGTTAATTTTTAAACAGTTAACTTTGCATTTTTATATTTTATTAAAACTCACGCTGTACATTTTTAGTATTTCACTTTATAACTTAATCTGAAATATCATTTATATCAATAAAAAATTAATTATTAAAAAGAAAAAACCAAACTGTATGTCTTGAAATATTACCTGTTTGTAATAATGATAATAATAATAATAAACATGCTATGCATTACCAACGTATTATCGGAGTTTAGGAAAAAAATTCTTTGCTGCTTGATACTTCCGATACAGATTTCGCAATATTTTGCAATCTGAATTTTCATATTAATTTAAAAAGGTATTCCTTGAAGCATTACTTGCTTCTCTATATTTCACGAAACTTGCGTGTTAGAAATACTCTCACGTGATTTTTACTGGATTATTGAGAAAGATTTAAATATATCTTTTTGTTTCTAATTCTCATAAGGGAAATATTATTGACTAAGTACACTTAACTTATTATTCTGTTAGTTATTATAAATGTGTTCTAAAAATTGAATAATTTAAATACTTCCGGGAGGAAAATATATCGGTCTAGGAAAAAAAAAAATAATAATAGTAATAACTGAGGAAGGTAGATGTAAAGTAGACTTGGTGTATAATGTTCATGTTTAAATAATAAAAATTTGCTTTAAAAATTAATTACGATGACAATTTAAGTGTCATTCAGTAAAAAGAAAAAAGAATGAAAGAAAGAAATTCCTACAGATATAATCGTGCAGTTTAAATGTTCTTGGTGCATTCTTAATTACATTAAAGAAATTAAATGTCATTTAGTGTTATAAATATATACATTACATACGTCGGCTGCATTTTTATTGAGAGTATAGAGACAGTTATCTTTACTATAGAAGCAATATGTACACAGAAGCTATAAAAGTTCTATTTAACTAAATTTTTATGCGCTGGGTTTAATCCCAGTTCGCGCCAGTCTTCTCAGCCGTTCGGAGTTTTCCGTGGTTTTCTCCGAAACAAGCGTTCATACGGGATGGGATCTCTCAGAAAAACCCTAACGGAGGGACTCCACCAAGGCCAAGTTCCCTAAGCGCAGGCAATCGGCCTTAATCCTTACATCAACAATTTTAGACTATTATGTTATGTTTTCTACTTTAGATTTGTGCTGGTTATGAAATTTAGGTAATGATATTTCTTTCAATTTGGCATGTTGAATAAAAGACACAATTTTAAATTGTTACACGAAAAATATATTATAAAACTGGTGTCCTGAGCTGAGTATTTAACCAAGCAGCAAAAAAGCACAAGCACACTGTTAGAAAAAATCCAAGCAAGATTACGGGCAAAGCCTGGCAGCAGACATTGCAGGCAAAACCCGTAAAAAAACATTTAGACTATAAATGATGCATCCCCATAATTTTAGGTTGTGACAAAAATGCAGCTTTGAATTAAATTCTTTGAATTAAATTAGGAAAAAAAATAGCTCTTTTATATCAATCGCCATTTGTATAAATTTATAAATATACTCTCTCAACCAATAAAAATTTCATTTTCAATTATATTTTCAGTTTGAAATAAAAAGTGATTCTTATATGATATCACAGAAAAGCTAACACATTACATTTGAAGAGATTTAACAAATTAAGTAGATAACGGCTTTTGCCCAGTATTTCAAAATTATACTTTCATGCCATCAATTTACGGGTTATGACTATTTAGCTAGCAAAACGGTCATTTTCCGTAAAAATCCCGTTATTTTATTTGTTTGTTTATTTATTTGTTTATTTATTTATTTTTTTCTTTTTACATTGCAAGCACTTGCCTAAAATATTTCAAACATATTTCAAGCAACCTTCTTACATTTCGAAAACGGGTGTTATTTTTTTCATTTGTCAGCAAGAAAATATAAGTACTTCCATCTAGTTATGCCATCGATATGGATATGTATGATTTAAATTAATAATATAATTTGAATATATGCATATATATATAACAAATTCCTTGTAATGGAATAATTTAAATTAATATTATAATTTGAATTTATATATAGCAAATTCCTTGTAATGGAATAATTTAAACTAACTAAATGGCAATGTACATAAATAGCTAACTGACATTTAAATTAACTAACTGGTTTAGAAATTCTATTTCAGGAAGAAAAGTTTAAGTATTGTAATTTTAAGTATTTTCAAATTCAGGTTTCATTGTTCTTATGGCGCACTTTCTTCCGTAAAAAAAAAAAAAAAAGAAAAACTATAAACGATTTTGCTCAGTTACATAATCTCCGATAGTTGTTTAGCATCCAGCTGATTCACAACAGGTGTCAAAAATCATGTGAACATTCCTTTTGATCCCAAGCGTCTGGTTTTTTGTTTCGCGCATGTGCGATTCTCTATAACAAATCCGGTTTTATGCACAGGACAAAGACCCATACTGCACTTGAAGCATCTTCTCTAAAAATTACCGCCACGTGTAAAAGCTGTTGTAAATAATAATCGCAATAATTGTGTGGGCTGCAAAAAGGAGTGGCACTATTATATTTTGATCTTTATAGTCTTAGGGGGAGGTAGAAGAAATGATCCTAGACGATATGTTGATTGGGTGTGTCAACTACAAATTTACCTTTTTAAAAAGTTATAAGATTTTTTATTATTTTTTTACTTTTTATCAATAGGGAACGTGTACACTTCCAACGTCAGTGCGTATAATAATTGTTTTAATTGAAATGTCTGAAACATTTTTAACATTAAATATAAACGTAAATAGCTTTAAAAGTTATTTTTAAATGACACATAATTAAACAGTTGTGTGTGTATATATATATATTTATTAAAAACGTATTAAACATATATATTAATGTATATATATATAGAAATAGATTAATATATATTATATATATGTTAATCTATATCTATCTATCTATATATATATATATACATCTATATCTATATCTATCTATATCTATATCATCCCTATATCATCCCTATCTATATCTATATCATCCTATCCATCTATATCTATATCATCTATATCTATCTATATATATATATATAGAGAGAGAGAGAGAGAGAGAGAGATTAAACTGTTGTGTGTATATATATATATATATATATATATATACATATATATAACCAAATTAATTTGGGTATGAATATTTCTATTCTGCATAGAATGTTATTTATAAATAAAATAATAGGCAACAAACTATAGGCTATCAAACTATAGTATTCATCATTTTTAATCCTAGTCCTTTATCATCTTCAATTCTTTAAATCTCCTGGAGTTGATAAATAAAGCACTTAAAGTTAGCAGTCATGATAGTTAGCAGAGAGTCGCAAGAGTTGTTTCAGGTCAAAATAATAACGGGATACTTTACCATGTGAAAAATATGTGAGCTGCATGAATGAAGTAACGTACGACAGTCATGCTAATATAATTTTTTTTTTTTTTTTCGCCTGATAAAGGGGATTGAACCGACACGAAACAATTGTTACGAATTTTTGTAATTTATGATACTTATTTACATTTTTTTTTATTCATTTCTTTTAACATCAGATTTTCGGGGCATTTTACTGAATCCCTCTCGAGCTAATTTATCTTAATTTACTTCAAAAACAAAAGTAAAAACTCACTTAGAATTTTTGATTATTTTGAGAAATATAAGTATTTTTAACCGTAATTAAGTTAAATCCTTATGGTCTTATCTTAATTCTTGTAACGCTTTCATTTAATAAGCAACATTTTATTTTTATGCGTTTAAATTTACTACCAAAATCCCTTTTAGCACATAATATACATTTTATAGAATATAAGATAAAGCTAGGAAAGTTTGCTTGTAATTCAACAAAATGATATAAAACAACTACTAATTTTTTGCTAAACTTTTACTGAATAATTTTGAATTCATTTTTTTTTCTATGCATTTCCCTTACTATTTTGTTGTTATGCTATAAATTAAAGCAACAGTTGTAATAAAACCAAGTAAGCAATTTTGCGCAATCTCTTCTTACGTGGTAGGAGTGATTGCGCAAATGGGTAGAAGAGATTGCGCTTAATTATAACTACAATTAAATTGTTAACAATAATAATTGCACTTAAATGACATTGTTGTAAGGTTTTGTAAACAAATATTTTTGTATCGAGAATTGATATTTTAATTTAATTCTTAAAAAATCAGAAAAATAAAAAACTTAAAAATAACTACAAAAAATTATTTAAAGAAACAAAGTTCAAAGAGTCAGAGAAAACAAGACCAGAAAAGATTACAAAATCAAATTAAGTTATTAGATAACACGTTTAACGTAAAATTAGTACATTTTCTTTTCAGTTTTAACATTTTCCTGTCTGCTTACCTAATTTGTTGTTGTCCCTCATCACTGAAATTATTTTTTAAAATGGAGAAGCTTTCTTGCAATTACCTGCCACAAATTGACCCATTCGAGACGGATTGCACACCACCATGTGTGGAATACATTTTCAAGCAAAAAAGGCAGGTAGCACACCGTGTGTCCAATAATATAGGGCTGCCTCCACTCTCTTTTAAACACAGAATCCGCCCACCGTTTATTATTTATTAAAGTTATATTCTAAAAATCTTCCGCACAAAAATGTTCAAAACACAAAACTAGATTTCACTTAGTTTGAAAACTTTTCGTTTGAACTTTAAGAACTATCACGTTAATTTAATTTATTTTACTAAAATTTAGACAATTTCAGTATACTTATTTATTTATTTATTTATTGAAAAAACTGGTTGATTTTTGTTTGCATTCAATTTTATCACTTCTGTTTAAGCAGCCGATAGTTGCACAAAACTTAAGCACCATGCTTCAAAATATTGTAAAACTAAACAGTTACACAATAACATTAAATACACTGCATAAAAAAAGTAGACGGTCACTTACTTGTAATACTTTAAAGCTGTTTATTTCTTTAATTAGCGATATGAGGTTCATTTCTCTAATATAATTATATTCTTGAGACATCATATATTATTATTTTTCGGATATAGATTCAATCCTTTTGAATTATGTAGTGAAAAAAATCAGAAAACAAAAATGGTGCATATTTGTACTGTAACGTTTCTTAAAAAAAGTAGACGGACACATCTTGTATCTAAAATAAAACGTTTTTAGTAAGGGGTTCATCTCCCATTTGCTTTAATAAGTTCCTATACTCTGTTAGGCATCGAATCAATGAGATTCTGAATCATTTTTGACAGAAAATTTCCCAAATATTTGTAAGAGCTTCTTTGAGGTGGTAAATTGATTCATACTGGCGTCCACCCTCGTAATTTTTATGAACAAGTATAGCCCAAATCTTTTCTACAGGATTCATATCCGGACTGTTGGCTGGCCAGGGTAAAACATTGAGGTTGTTCTCGTGAAACCATTTTTTAATGTCGTTAGCGGTGTGTATTGGCGCGCCATCTTGTTGGAATATCCAATTTTCACCTCCAAGATCACACGCAAATGGGAAAAGCTCACTGCTTAGTGTTTCAATATAATCTTTGTGAGTCTTCTTCTTACTTGGAAACACTAAATTTGTCCTTCCACCATAACCAACAGCTAGCCACACCATCACACCACCACCAACAACTTGCCGAGTAGAGTACACTTCGTCTTCTTTCTCCAAACTGTGCCAATAATATTGATATCCATCTGGGCCGTCTAAATTAAATTTTTTCTCATCTGAAAAAATTACAGATATCCATTCTGTAGTCCAAGACATACGGTTTTGACCCCACTGTAGTCGTTCTGTCACGTGGTAATCCTTCCAGCATGGATGATGTTTTCTTTCTTATATTGAAAGAGCTCTGAGTGCTTAATGTAGTTATAAATTGTCTGAGAAGTTACGTTAGTAATTCCTGTGCTTATTCAAACTCTGGGAATTGATGCTCCAGTTTTTTTCAGCTCAGTAAAAAATTTTCTTTGGTCTCTAAGCGAAAGTTTCTTTGGCCGGCCACTCTTTTTCTTTACGCCATGGACTTCAGGAGCCCGTATAAAATCGCTGATGCTACTTTTGCTTATTAGAAGTAGCCTACTAATTTCTCTGACTCGTTTATTAACATTTTTCAGCGCTATAATCTGTCCTTTCTGGTAATCAGTTAGAGGAATTCCTCGTAGCATGGCGCATTCATCTCCAAGAAATTTAACTACGTAAAACCATCTTGTCAAGCACGTTAGCAATTGGCAAAATGCCAAATGTACATGTACATGCAAAACTGGTATTCTGCAAGAAACACCCACTTAGATAATTGCAGTTTTTGACCAGTGTCCGTCTACTTTAAAAAAAAAAAATATTGTGCAAATATATATATTTTCTATTTTCTGCATTTCTCTACCTTAAAATTATAAATAATTGAATATTTTTATTTGTCTGTCAAAAATATGAAGATTGATAAGTATAAACATGTTAAAGAATTTTAATTGACATTTCCTATTAAACAAAGACGGGGTTTTAAAAAATTGTAAAGAAGTGTCCGTCTACTTTTTTTATGCAGTTAGTTTGCGATTAATATCCCATAGGCTAACATTGGCACTTAAGTAGTAAATACTACGAGAGGAGTGTTTTTTGTCAATCGTTGCCACGCCTGAATAATTTTGACTTTCGGATTCTGGGAACGGTGTCAAAAAAGATGTACAGTCTCGAATGGGTTAAACTAGTCCTGTCACTCTTCGAAGTTGTCTTCTTGTACAATTCCAGACATTTAACAAACTCAGTCTTGTCATTACCAGCAAGCTGTGTATTCTCTCCTATTACAGAATTCAATGGAATAAAGGTACATTCTCTCCTAAGCGGGAAATGTGCGAACTCTCCCATTTCGGTAGGAGATATTGCCCAGCTTATTATTCAATAACTAGTCATTTTTATAGAAAACTTTTGGTGTTCTTACGTTTAGACAATCAACGTGCACTTTTAAGTCAACTCTCCACAACTGTTGTTCTACAACTATGTACAGTAGCAGCGCTCGCAACCTATTCCTTACTTCCGATCCTCTGGGTGCGCAATCCCTCCTACCGCGTTATCTCTCCTACCTTTATCTTATCAGTAAAAAAATATTTTTAAAGACGAATAGATTAGGCAACTCTAAAAAGTGCATAAATATAAGAGGTTTCTAAGGAGAAATGTATACAAAATTATACAAAAACATACATTATACATTATACAAAAACAAATATTTAGAGAGCGACTCAAAGGTGGGAAAGTCTACTGAAAATTTAGACTATCATAAATAATTAATATTACTGAAAATAGTCTTATCCTAGGGCTTTTAGAAATGAAGTAATAAAATAAGTTTTTTTTTTTTTTTACTTTAATAATTTACTAATACTATTGCGCCGTTTCTTCATGTTTTTTTTTTTTTTTATAAATAACCACTATTTGTAGATATAGATAAATTAAGAGAATACTGCTGTAAATCTAATGTGTGTTTTGATATGAATATATATATATATATATGTGTATATATATATATATATATATATATATATATATATATATATATACATAAATGTATAAGAATAATGCATTGAAATGTAAAGTATAAGCATGTTAATATTTGCTAGTATACATGTTTAAAAAGAATCGCGAACTCCTTAGATGAATACTTCTTTTTTATCGCCTAAAATGTTTCTTGCGTCGAAAGCTTGGTTCTGCATTTTCTATTAACCAGAATATTCAGTACTTTGTGAGATTATAGGGAACTGTTCAACCGGAGGAATATTAATTGTGTTTCAAAAATCCGTCTATCTTTTTTTTTTTTTTTCTTTTCAGTTATGCCACTGTGTAAACTCTTTAGATATTTTTCTGTTATTAATAGTACAAATCAATAAAATGCGTGAAATTTGAAATAAATTAATAAATAAAGCAATTTCGGTTAGACTTAGAATTTCCTTTACCATAAACATGCTCATTATGTTTTGCAAAGTTATTAAGATTTGCAAAAATGCTTATTAAAGCTCAAGGTGATATATTTGTTATTTTATTTACTGCTACAACCGGAAATGTGCACGTTCACTCACCTAAGGTAAACCTAGGAAAGATCACGCGATAGGAGAGATTGCGCACATGGGGGATCGGAGGGAAAGAGTAAAGTGGGCGAGTTGCAATTTTAGATGGTTTTATAACATCGATAGTGAAGTGCCGACTTGAATTTTCATGTTGATTGCTTCAAAAGTTTAAGAAGAAGCGTGGTTATTTTATCTCGTTCTCAAAAATAAATGCTTGAATTTTCATAACCCTTTCTAAGAATTTCAATACAATGCTTGTAGTACAAAATATTTTTAATTTAAACAATTTTTCATAAGCTACTAACTTAGACTAACTGTACGAGCACCATGATTTTCTCTAAAAGCGAATAATTATTTAATAAATCTCTGCAATCTCTCTTGCCAAAATGGGAGAGTTTGCGCTTTTGCTATTTAGGAGAGATTGTGCATTGATATTTATAAATTTCTATAATAATTGAAATTTCTCAGCTTATTGGTAATGACAAGACAATGAGGAAGAGTTTTTTGAATGCCTGGAACTGCACCAGGAAGTAACTTCGACAAATGACTGGATTAATTCAACCCACTCGCGACAGTGCATCTTATAGGAGACTGTTTCCAGAATCTGAAAGACCTCCACGAAGGTCACTCCACCTCAGGCCTTGAAGCCTAAAGCAGTCAATCGGCATTATTCCTAAACACCAAAACCAATACCAGAATCTGAAATTGTTCAGGAGTGGCACGATTGACAAAAGCCACACCTCTGATGGAATTTATCTCTAGAATGCTGTTAGCCTGTGAGAAATTCATCGCAAAGTATTTAAACATTATTGTATATCTATTTAGTTTTGCAATACTTTCAAGTATGATGCTCAAGTTTTGTGCAGCTGTCAACTGCTTAAATAGAAGAGATAAAAATAAATGCAAGCAAAAAATATCAGCCTGCTCAATCTTCTTCTTAAGAAATGTAAACGTCTAAATTTCAATAGAATAAAATAAACGTAAATGATTTTATGGCGTAAAGGATTTTTCGGTGGAAGATTTTTCGGGGGAAAATTTCAATAATTTGTAAACTGTGGGCGGATTCTGCACTTAAAAATAGGCGTGACTATCAACATATCATTGCACACATGGTGCGCTAACTTTTTTTTTTTTTTTTTTGCTCGGAAATGCCTGATCGAGACGGATACACCGTCTCGAACAGGCTCACTTGTGGCAGATGGTTGCACAATTACTTCACATGTACAATAATAAGTGCAGTGATTGTGTCCAACGACAGATTCGGTCAGCAAACAACAAACCGTCCTAGCTGAAAAGGAAACGTACTAATTTTAAATTAAACGTGTTAACTAGTAACTTAATACTATTTTCTAGTTTTGTTCTTTTTTTTTTTGTTTATTTAATACTTTTTCTTTAAATAAATTTTTGTAGTTCTTTTAAAATTTCTTCTATTTTTCTGATTTTTTTAACTGTCGAATTGTAATATTCGCTCCCAATATAAAAATATTTGTTTACAAATACTACAACATTCTCATTTAAGTAAATTATTATTATTGATCATGTAATTGTAGTTATATTTAAGCTCAATTACTCCTACCCTATGATGAAAGACTGTGCAAAATATCTCTCTTAGTTTTATTACTGTTGTTGTTTTAAATTACAACGCAGCAACAAAATGGCAATGGAAATGCATAGAAGAAGGATCAATTCTAAATCATGCGCCAATAGTTTAGCAAAAAATTAATATTTGGATTTTTTATATCGTTTTGTTAAATTGTGCGCAAAATCTCCTAGCAACCTTATATATTTTTTTCTGCAATACACTTATAATTTAAAATTACATAATTATATATATATATATATATATTTCTAATATTAAAGAGTGGAAATTATGTGTACTAGTCATAAGGGTTACCTTCAAATGCGTAGTTAATTTTTTTAATGTTAAGTTGATATAACCTTCGCCTTAGTATATTGTAAAAGAGTACAGAATAAGACACATTGCAATTTTGCTGTTTTCCGTGGTGGACAGGTGGTTTTATCTAAAATGTAATGTACATGTGCTAATGAAAAAAGCTTTTTTTGAATACATATAAATATTGCATTAAATAAGAAATTGTACTTTTTGATAAACCTACTGTTCCAGAAACACAAACTAAGGGGAAGATGTAAATTGAGATCAATCATAAAAAAGAATTCCGTGTAACATATTCCCATACAGAAGATGTCGTTATACATAATTTTTTTTTCTTTTTTCTTTAGACAATTATTTTTTAAATATTTGACAAGAAAAGTAGATAGAGCTAGGCAAACAAGCCACCGAAAGACATATTTCAGACGCCCGATATAACTTATGAGCGTAAAGCCGCCGTCGAGATAAAGTCAAATTCATCAAAAGCCTTCGTTTAAAGGTCGCCTTCGCGAGCTGTCTTTTAGGAAACCAACTCGTTAACTAAAATAAGTTCTCAAGTTTAACGATCGAAATAAATTATCTACGCGGAATCGGTTTCTTCTATAGTAATCCATCGGAACAAAAATGTTATTTTTCTGTTTGCTTATGCCCAGCTTGTGACAATTAGCACGCTTTTATTGACTGAAGATTTATGTGTTTGTATCTTTAGAGATTGTATTTCACGCCTTTAGGATTTAATGATTCAAAAACATAGTAAGATAAATGTTTTCCATATATATCCGTGGCAAACATTTTAATAAGGATTTAAATTATGTCACAAGTTTTAAGAAGCAAATTTATGAAGATGGATAATGCTGCGTGATTTTTTTCCAATTATTACGCACGTATTCAGTTCTTATAGTATATAAGACGTAAGTTTTTAATGTTTTGTATCACATAATAGATAATTATGTACATTTTTATTTTTTCATATTTACCTGTATAAACCTAATGTTTTTTTTTTTTTTTTTTTTAATTACAAAAAATAGTTTAAATTTATATGATTTTCACTTTTCTTTTTTTGTATATTATTATGTATGTCCTTATAGATATATTGTTGAATCAAAAGATGGTTCTTTTCTTTTCTCTTTTTTTTTTTTATTTTACTTGGAATGATGGTTTAGTGTTTTGTGATTTTCCCTTTGATTGGTTGGTTCATTTGTTGGGTTTTTCGTCGCACTACTGCTGCGCAATGGGCAATTGACGACGGTCTGAGACTCACCCCTAGAGGTGGTAATTTTGATCCTACACTGTGAGGATGGCTCCCCCGCTTCGGTAACCCTCAGAGGTATAATTTTTGTTGGGAACATGGAAGACATTGCAGCCACCACAGATTTTACGTGCACCAGCCACCATTAGTGTACATGACGGTCTTTGGTCGGCTCGAGTACCGAACCCGCAATCTTCTAATTACGAGCCCTGCGCTCTACTGACTGGGCTACCGCAGCCCGTTTTTCCCTTTGGAGTTATAATATATACTTATACAAAACCTTCATCACTAAAAGATAAAACTGTCCCTAAAACAGAGTTTTGAATATCTGACATTTAAATATACTTTTCAATAGAAACCATATAAGCTTAAGCATAAAATTTCTTTAGATAGTTTTTTTTTTTTTTTTTTTTTTTTTTTCATTTTTAGTTCTATTCTCATTTTTAGTTCAGTATTAGATTTTTTATATTTTGTAAATGAGATTTTTAAGAGTTCTTTATAACATTAATATTCATAAAAATATGACGATAAAAATTTCTGATTTACTAAAATAGAAATGAAGATAGTCTTGTAATTTTTCCAATGAAAAAAGTGCCAAAATAGAAATCAATAGACAATTCTTATTTCATATAAGCTATTTTTTATAGCATTTCCTTTATACTAATTTTTTAAAGTATCAGTCGATTTTTGATGCGCTCTTCTATAGGTATATAAGTGTTACATATATATGTCATATATTTGAGTGTATTGTATATAATTGTTATTCTTAGTACATATATACTGATTCATTAGCATGAACAAGTTTTTCATATGCTATTTTTTAAGTTATATGTATCCAATGCAATATGTAACATTTTTTTAAGCACAGGCATTATTTACAACACTTCATATAAGTATTAAAACTGATTATATGGCTTTTCTAACTGTTTATAAAACTTTTATACTTTTTGCTACTTTACTTCATTTATAAAACTTCTACGATTTATCTTAGATTGTTTCAATAAATTTTCATTTAATTTTTCAAATTTTGACAGATTCTTTTCATAGGGATTTTAATTCCTTTAAATTCCCTTTCCTTTTAATTCCTTTAACAATCATTATGTTGTGTATAAAATTATTAATGAGTAGCAACAATTATTTCGCTTCTAACATGATCTTTAGTAATTATAATTTCAATAGCTTAATACTTTCTTTAAATAAATAAAAATATAAAATAGGAAAATTTTACTTTTAACAATTCTTATGTAAGAAAAAAGTAATTATTTCTCAATTCAAACTATTTCAGTCAATTATTTAAACTTAAAAATTGTCTGAAAATATTCAGTATGATTATTTTTGTGTTATCACAGTTATGGCTTATTTTATTGATGGTTAATCAGAAGCGGATTATCAGTAATTTAAAAAAAGTATGCAAATGGCTTTGTAACTTTGTCAGAAGGTTTCACATTGTTGAGGGAGATTTTTTTTTCCTTTAGATGAACTGTAATGCCTCAATATAAAAATATATAATCATTGAAAATTCAATATAAGTATATAAAAGCTTAAATATTCCTTTGCATATGATTTAAAAATCAATGTAAAATAATAATTATTATTTATGTATTCATATGGAGCTATATAATAAATAATATTTTTTACTTTCTTATAATTTTAACTAACGACATTACTTGTGATAGTCTAACTACTTAGTATTATTATAATTATCCATTTCTAATTCACTGTCTACAATGATATTACTCGTAATCATATTGAAAAATAAATAAAAATATTATTGAAACAGTATTCATTGTAAACCGAATATTTTATTTGTTAAATCAAAAGCGAATAATAACTATAAATACAAATCCTTCTTATTTTTTATAAACAATGTACTTGTTTTTTAAATCTTTTTTTAAAAATAATACTTTATTTAAGAAAAAAAAAACTGTTCCAATTTATTTTAAACTAGCATTGCACTTAGTTTTATTATTTTGTTTCAGAAATTCCTTTCTTTGTCTAAAATGGATCAATACTCGATATTTTAGAATTTATTAAATATTGGTAAACTACTTTATATCAAAAAACACTCTGTATTTTAAAGTGGTATAAATTGTTTGTATAGAGCGCTTGGATGAAGTTTATTTATGACTGGAAAAACTATCGATTTTTTGTTAGATATATGTCTAGCAAAATATACGACTATTTGAAGTTTTTTCTTACTGAGATTAACATTTTGTTCTTTTTCTTTTGTTTATCGAAGGCTTTTCACTATAATAGCATATTGTTACATATATCTTTCTTCTTCAATTTTTTTAACCTTTTCACTTGCGAAATACATAAGATTGTTTTTAAAGTTAATGAAATTTTGATATAACTACATTAACTTATTCGGGCTTAAAAAAAAAAAAAAAAAAAAAAAAAAACTTTAATATTTCTTATATTGTCCGAGTCGAAGAATACGTATTAAAATATCTTATGTATAAACTACGAGGCTAAATATGGCCTAATATTTTTTAACTTTAAGACGAATGTTCATAAAATGAAGTTTTAAAAGTCATACGCGAATGTTTATTTTATTTTTATTTATTTATTTATTTATTTATTTATTTTTAATTGGAATCATCGACTCCTCATGCGCCACAGAGTAGAACATGAAGCTTACAGAGATTAGTAGTAAACAGACAAATACTGAAAAAGAAAAAACAAAGGAAAAGAAAAGAAAACAAATTAATGCATACACACAAATACAAAAATACACACACACAAAAAAAAAAAAAAAGAACGCACAAAAAAGGAAAAAAAACATACAAACAAACATACAAATGCACTTATAGACACATACAAGACAAACATACGTACATATACAGACAAAAGCATGCATACGCCCAAAAATATAAACATCGAACATAAAAAAATAACAAATAAATATATAAATAAAGCACTAGAACAGAATCCAATACACAGGTTATAAGGGATCCGGACATAATATCGCGGGACAAAATCTCGCCGGACATAATATCGCATAAAAAAAATAATATGATCTATTTGAAAATTTTATTTTGTGTCACGCGTGATCTCTGGCGGGGCCACATGGCCTTATAAATATTAATTAATTAATTAAAATAAATAAATAATTAATTAATTAAATCATAGAGTTGAATTTCATTATATTATGTATGTTTATTTTTAAGTTATTTTATATTTTGCTTTTCACTCTTCAAATACATTTTAAAAATCGTGTACATCACTGCTGATATTAAAGCTGAACACTGTTCACAAACTTAAATTAAAAATTTTAAAAGTGATAAGCACGATTGAATTTATTATGACTAATCTTGACAAAAGTTAATAAATATAGTCTTTAAACTATTTTAAGTAAAATTTATAAAAAATTTTGTTATAAGTTTGTCAGAATGTCAGTGCTCTGACTAAGGTATGTGTTGTCATGAAATTTTATACAACTTTACAAAAAATTACCAACTAATTTTTGCTTTGTACTCATTTGCGTCGGCTATATTTTGTCCCGCGAGATTTTGTCCCCAACCCAGGTTATAAAGGTACAGAAGTAACATAACGAATAAAGTTGCAAAAGGCCGCAAATGCGAGTTTGTTCTCAACAAAAACACAGCAAGTGAAAAAGTTAATTTAATATTTATTGAATTCAATTGATTAATAAGTAGTTCTTTTCTGCCTGTAGTGAGTTCCATACATTTGCACAGTAAATTTTTAACGTTTTCCACTCCTCCTAAGTTTCAAGAACTTAAGTCAGTATGAGATAGACCAAATCTTTTTAGATAGCATCTACAAGTTCCGTGACTCGTAAGAAATTTAGTAATTTCAAAGTTACAAAAAAAGTGTTTGTTTTTGAGAATGTCAACAATTGATGGGAAAAAAACAATTTCGTCTGAGTAGCTGTCGTGGAGTTCTGGTATTGTTCATTCCACTCTTGAATGATTTTGTTATAACTTTCATTTTTGAAGAATGGTTTGAATAATGACAAAGGATGAATCAAAAGAAGGTTAGAGGCTTGTTCAGCAAGGGCGATAATAGGATTTAATATACTGAATCTAATAAGATTTCTTACTTTATATAATGATGTTAATTATTGTAACAATTGTATTTTGATAGCTGTGATTTCACCATTCAGTCATAATTTTCTCACAATACTATTAGACAGCTATATCTTATCAGCTTTATCCATGTTTATTCAATGCATGAATTTTATTGTTATATTTTTTTTCATACCTATATACAGGGTGTCCATTAATTGGCCCCCGATTTTAAAATTAAATTACTTCTAAACAAAGGTCTAAGAATAAAACAAACTGCATGTGAATTTTGAAAGCTGTAAAATTCTTTTATATGATAATCAAAAATACTCACAAATATTGCCAGGCGTTGTAAAAATAGAGCAAAATTTTCGACATTTACGAATTCGTCCTCTGTCACAAGTTATTGTCTCACATCACAATCTTTTCAAAATGTCCACCTTTCCATGTACAGAGGTGGCGCAAGCGAAGAATGAAATTTTCAGTCCCTTTTTGTAGTGTGTCATTAGAAATGCTCGCACATGCCTCACAGATGAACTGTTCGATTTCCTCCGATGTTGTAGGATTCTTCTGGAAGGAAATGTCGGTTAATGTGCCCCATAAAAAAGTAATCACAAGGAGTAAGATCGGGTGAATATGGGGGCCAATCCATGCCTTTACCAGTAAATGAAGAATAGTCCAAAGCAGTTACTCTGTTATCGAAATATACTTGGAGAAAAGCAAAAATCTGAGCAGCACGGTGTGGTCGAGCCCGATCTTGCTTGAACCATGCAGTTTCAGGTCGACTTCGTAACGATTGCAGTGTAGCGACAAATTGTTCCAAAATCTCAACGTAATTCTGACTTTTCACTGTTAGTAACATGATTTTGGGACTACAACGCCATCTGGTGGTGGCCTTTGAAACTAAATGTTGAACATGTGCATAAGATTGTTACAGCTTTCAAAATAAACGTTTGTTTCATTCTTCTATTTATCTTTGTTCGGGAGTAATTTAATTTTAAAATCGGGGACCGATTATTGGACACCCTGTATAAGCTTAGTGGAAAGAGATATAATGTAAGAACAGTCTATTGTTAAAATAAAAAATGAAAGAAATTTATTTGATACATTTGTAATGCTATTCTTTCTAGAAGAATTTATTTCCTAGAATTGAGAAAATAGTTAAATAATTCTGCTACATTTAAAATTTATCAAAATAACAGAAATATATTATAGCTTAGTTATCTATACAACTTCCTTTTATTTTCTTTAGAAATGACGGCATTTCATTTCAGTCTGAGCAGCTTTTCATAATTCGCTCTACTTATCTGGCAGTACAAAGACGTTATTTTTGACAATCTTAAGAGATTTTTATCGGCTCATTCAACAATATTCTATTTTTTTTATATTAGCTTATTACTCCATTTCTCTCTCTCTCTCTGTATATATATATATACATCACTTTTTTTTTTTTTTTTTTTTTTTTTTTTTACATTACTGCCGTTTTATTTTATGTCTATTTAGTGCCGACTTTGGCAGACTCCCAAAGTCACTTCTAACAAGTGGAATTAATGGAGAAATGGTGAAAGCGTAAGGGGCTGGGAAGAAACTGAATAATTCCAGTATTTTTCTGAAAACACTCCCCCCCCCCCATTTTTTTTCTCCTATACGCTGTTGACCAATGTTACTTTCATAAACAATTTATATCTCTTGATTAGAAGAAAGATTTTTTTTTTTTTTTTTCTTTTTTTTTTTTTTTTTGAGAAAATATTGTGCAATTTTCTCTTTCGAAAAGTTTTTATGGTTCAACATTTTTTAAACGAAAGATATATTTACTTTTCCTAGGCATGAATATTAATGGGTACGTTAATTGGAATAAAAGGATTTATTTTTCGTAATTATTACCGTTAATTATGAGCTCGTATTAATTAATAAATAAAATCCTCAATTTATTTTCTTGTGACATATTTCCTTGTTGTAATAAAAACATAATATGGAACAAATTAGCATTGTTTTACACCATTTATTTGTTTTTCACTGAATTGTTAATTCTGCTTTAAAAAATCATGATGGTTAGATCTGTTGTATTAATTCAATAAAGTCAGCGATTACAAATATCTTACATGGATGGCTTTGAAAATTATGACATTATTTTCTTTTTCTGTCACAGAATTGGAGAAGGCAGGCTATCTAGCCTATATTCTAAATCAAAATGAATATTCACTTTTTAACTAAACGATTGCATAATTTAAAAAAATGTTTTTATTAAATAATATATGTGCGTATAACTTCCATTTCCATTTTTTTTCTTTTTTACAAATCATTCTATGTTGACGAACGTAACAAAATGTAAGCCATTTATTTTACTTATCACATTAAAATCTATTTTACTTATCACATTAAATTTTTCATACACTGTAATCTCTGCATATAGTAAAAGAAAATGTGTGTGTGTCCGTCACTTTGTGGGCAAACGGTTAATCGCAAAACTACAGAATTTGGGATGGAAGTCTATATTGATCTCCCTTGATGCACCTCAAAGCCAGATATCTAAATTTTTGATTAGTTTTTAAAATTGTTTGAAAGATAAAAATTTCTTAAAAGACCGACTCTGGAGATAGGAACGTGAAAGTAAAATGGCTTACTGTGGCCCATTTGCTCACTTCGTTAGAGTGTCACGCTATTGACCCGAACCTTAATGAAATTGAACAAGAAAGAAGAAACATGCAGTACGCATTGATTAGTAACACTTTCCAACTGTACGTAATTGTTGTATCGAATAATTTTAATATTTTTTCCCTACGTTATCACACAACAGACAGAAGGACTGAAAAATATACAGATAGACTAACTGATTTTAAAATTACTCTTAATCATTTTGGAAAGTGTTAAAAGGTTTAACGCAAAAGAAAATGCAGCCATTAGATTATAATTACAGCTTTTGATCTCTCTGAATATTTTAGTGCAGCCCTGTAAATCAGAAAGTTAATCATATCATATTCTATACAAAACACTATTTTAGAATATAAATAATACATTTCAATATTTTTATGATATTTTTAGTAGAAAGACCTTTAAATATAACTTTAAAAAATTCTGTCCTAAAACGTAATGCATTGGCATTTTTTTTTGTCCCTGTAAACAAACTAGTTGTACAGGACCTATTAATGTCATTTTAAATGGGGAACATTCTATACGGAAAATATTTATAAAATAACACTCATAGAACACAATGCTTTCGAATGCTTTTGCGTGTCCCTGCACACAAACCAGAACAGATATTCACTCCATTTTCAATATGGAACATCCGATAGTGAACTTCAATAAAATATATCAGTTTCGAGAAATTCCATAAATATTTACAGGAGTTAGAGCGCGGGCAGACAGATAGACAGACAGATGGATAGATACGCAAACAGAAATCATATTCACACTTAAAAATGATAGAAAAAGTTAAAACGCTTAATGTAAATGAAAGTACAATTCGAGCAATTTTTTATTAATAACTCTTACTATAAATGGATATTTCTGTGTCACCCTGTAAATCTACTGCTAATCATGCTACATTCTATGCAAATAATTTTTTTTGTGCATTTAAATATCATATTTCAATTTCCTAAAATTTCGTGGAAAGTAAAGTTATTAAAATTTGATTTATAGAAATATCTTTCATAGAACGCAATGCTTTGGAATACTTTTGAGTGTCCCTGTATATAAATCGGTGGTGGTATTTCCTCCATTTTATACAGGACACATCCAATAGAGAATTTGAATAACATATTTCAATTTCATTAAGTTATGTCTACAGTAAAGGTATGAAAATATGGTTTATAGAAATGAATCTCATAGAACACAATGCTTTTAATTAATTTCGGGTGTCCCTGTACACAAACCAGTAATGGTATAAACTTCACTTTCAATGAAGAACATCCGATAGTGAAATTGAATAACATATATCAGTTTCAGGAAATTCCATAAATATTTACGGGAGTTAGAGCTGGGACAGTCAGACAGGAAGACAGACAGACGGACATGCAGATACACAAAACTGAAATAATATTCACACTTAAAAAGTGCTAGAAAGTGTTAAAAACCCTTAAAGTAAACGAAAGTACAATTCTAGTAATTTTTTATTAATACCTCTTAATGAAACTGGATATTTTTGTGCCACCTTGTAAATCTAATGCTGATCCTGCTATATTCTATGCAAAGCATTCTTTTGTGTATATAAATAACATATTTCAATTTCCTAAAACTTCGTGGAAAGTAAAGTTATTAAAATTTGATTTATAAAAATATCTGTCATAGAACGCAATGCGTTGAAATACTTTTGAGTGTCCCTGTACATAAACCGATGATGATATTCTCCTCCATTTCATACAGGAAACATCCAATAGTGAACTTAAATAACATATTTCAATTTCATTAAGATATGTCTACAGTAAAGGTGAGAAAATATGGTTTATAGAAATACCTCTTATAGAACAAAATGCATTGAAATACTTTCGGGTGTCCCTGTACACAAACCAGTAGAGGTATAAACTCCATTTTCAATAGGGAACGTCCGATAGTGAACTTGAATAACATATATCAGTTTCAAGGCATTTCATAAATATTTACGGGAGTTAGAGCACGGACAGACGGACAGACAGACAGACAGTCAGACAGGCAGATACACAAAACCGAAATCATATTCACACTTAAAAAATGTTAGGAAGTGTTAAAAACGCTTAACGTAAACGAAAGTACAATTCTAGCAATTTTTTATTAATAGCTCTTACTATAACTGGATATTTTTGAGCCACCCTGTAAATATAATGCGAATCATGCCATATTCTATGCAAAGCATTCGTTTGTGCATATAAATAACATATTTCAATTTCCTAAAATTTCGTGGAAAGTAAAGTTATTAAAATTTATTTATATAAATATCTCTCATAGAACGCAATGCTTTGGAATTTTTTTGAGTGTCCCTGTATAAAACGCGATGGTGGTATTTCCTCCATTTTATACAGGAAACATCCAATAGTGAACTTGAATAACATATTTCAATTTCATTAAGATATGTCTACAGTAAAGGTATGAAAATATGGTTTAGAGAAATACCTCTCATAGAACAAAATGCTTTGAAATACTTTCGGGTGTCCCTGTACACAAACCAGTTGAGGTATAAACTCCATTTTCAATAGTAAACGTCCGATAGTGAACTTGAATAACATATTTCAATTTCATTAAGGTGTGTCTACAGTAAAGGTATGAAAATATGGTTTATGGAAATACCTCTCATAGAACACAATGCTTTGAAATACTTTAGGGTATCCCTGTACACAAACCAGTAGAGGTATAAACTCCATTTTCAATAGGGAACGTCTGATAGTGAACTTGAATAACATATTTAAATTTCATTAAGATATGTCTACAGTAAAGGTATGAAAATATGGTTTATAGAAATATCTCTCATATGCTTTGAAATACTTTCGGGTGTCCCTGTACACAAATCAGTAAAGGTATAAACTCCATTTTCAATAGGGAACGTCCGATTGTGAACTTGAACAACATATTTCAATTTCATTAAGATATGTCTACAGTAAAGGTATGAAAATATGGTTTATAGAATTATCTCCCATAGAACATAATGCTTTGAAATACTTTCGGGTGTCCCTGTACACACACCAGTAGAGGTATGAACCCCATTTTCAATAGGGACCGTCCGATTGTGAACTTGAATAACATATATCAGTTTCAAGAAATTCCATAAATATTTACGGGTGTTAGAGCGCACACAGACAGACGGACAGACAGACAGACAAACCGAAGTCATAAACACTTTTCAACCTTGTTGGAAAGTGTTAAAAATGTTGTTCAAGTTCATTATCGGATTTTTTTTTTCTTTTTTTTTTTTTTTTCTTTTAGAAAATGGAGTAAATACCACCACCGGTTTGTATACAGGGACAAAATATTCCATAGCATTGCGTTCTATGAGAGGTATGTTAAAATATGTTATTCATATGCACAAAGGAAAGCTTTTTCTAAAATATAGTATGATTAGCGTTAAGATTTACAG
This sequence comes from Salticus scenicus, assembly GCA_963930645.1. NCBI lineage: Eukaryota > Metazoa > Arthropoda > Arachnida > Araneae > Salticidae > Salticus > Salticus scenicus. The sequence continues at coordinate 256,647,818 of OZ005651.1, read as the reverse complement.
GGCCACACAAAAAAAAATCAGCTACATTATGGGCCATTATTGGAAATTTGCTGGAATTTGCATTTTCATTTACATTAAGTGTTTTTAACACTTTCTATCAATTTTTCAGTGTGAATATCATTTGAATTTTTGCCTCTGTCTATCCGACTGTCCACCTGTCTGTCCGTCTGTCCGCCTCTAACGTCCGTAAATAATTTTAAAATTAAATGTATATGTATACAGATATGATATTCAAGTTCACTTTTGAATGTTCTGTTCTTGAAATGGCATTAACAGCTCCTGTACGGTTTGTGTACAGAGATACCCTAAATAATACCAATGCATTGTATTTTAGGAGAGACATATTTATAAATCACATTTATATAAATTTCTGCTGCTGAAATCATTAAAAAATTGACATTTATTGTTTATATTATAAAATAATATTTTGTATAGAGCATATATGTATATCCTCAACATTCAGATTTACAGAGTTGCACTAAAATATTCAAACACATTAAGGGCTGGAGTTAAGAATTAATGGCTGCATTTTCTTTTTTGTTAAGTATTTTTAACGTTTTCCAGCAATGTTTAAGAATGATTGTGCATTCAGTTAGTCTATTTTTATGCCTTTCAGTCCTTCTGTCAGACCGTCATGTGATAACGTAAGCAAAGAAGGTTGAAAGTTATACGATACAACAAGTGTGTACATTTGGAAAGTGTTAATATTCAATACGCACCGCATGATTTTTCGTTCTTGTGTAAATTTAGGATACATATTTAGTTTAAAAACTAACAGCTTTTTCAAATAAATTTTATTTTTTTCCTCTGAGGTTTATTTTTCCATAGATTATCCCTGTAACTATTAAATATTATGTTGAGTAATACAGCTTTGTTTCTGCAGAATGACAATGTTTTTATGTAAGTAATATGTATTATTAATCACTATTCATAATAACGTTATAATCTTAATATATATAAATCTCGTGTCACAATGTTTGTCCTCAATGGACTCCTAAACCACTTAACCGATTATAATAAAATTCGCACACCATGTGCAGTTCGATCCAACTTGAGAGATAGGATAGTTTAAATCTCAAATTATAGTCGCAATTTTAATTTATTGCTAATTATTTGTCTGTTATTATTTGACAGTCACAATTATCTGTTAACTCCAAATGATTCTAACAGATGTCGATACCTTTCGACTGGGTTGAAATGAAAGCTGAAATATATTTGGTGCTGCCATCTACACAAAGAATCTTCAACTTTTTAACCTATTAATAAATTTCGTATAATTCAATTATTTCCACTTTTTAAATTTTTGACGTGTTACTTAGACTGAAGTGTAAATTGAATTCATATTATAATGAAGATAATACAGTGAAATTAATCCTGTTTTTTACTTATTTGTGCTTCATTGATCAAAACTTTATAATTTAATATAATCTGTATATATATATAAATTACGTGTCACGATGTTTGTCCGGGGTAAACTCCTAAACTAAGGAACCGATTTTAATGACATTTTGCACACTGTGTGCAGTTTGGTCCAACATGAGAGATAGGATAGTTTTTATCTCAATTTATTGTCACAATATTGTTTTATTGCAATTATTTGTTAATTATAGACCTTTATTAAAGTTGCTCCAAAATATCTGTGAGTTCCATAAGTTTAATTGTTGCCAAAAAAAAAAAAAAAAAAATACGAGTTCATTTTCTTTCGACATAAAAATAAATACATTTAATCAAACGTGAACGTTAAAAAATTATAAAAAGTTAAATTATGCATCTCACGAAAATTGACGTCATAATCAATTTAAAGATTTTATACACATTGATAAAGTGCTAATGTAGTTCTATCATAGATATAGTAATATATATAGATCTCTCATCCCCATGTTATCGTACAAAGATTTTTGATGCCGAAAAAAAAAATAAATAAAATGAAAAAAAAAAAAAAAAAGAAAGAAAGAAAGAAATATGAATTTGAAACTGTATCTGGAGTCTTCCATTCCCCTTTAGCAAATAAATTATTCATAAATTTTATTTGCTAAAATATTAGTATGTATTCCCGTGTTTATTCACTCGAGGAAAGACGGTTATACGGTTATATTTTGGTAAAAACGTCGTCTTTTCCCAAGTGAAAGGAATCACTTTTTTTCTCCCCAATGATCACTCTATATATACTATACTATATTTATGAGTTCTATACGCAAGCGAAGTGTGATTCACTGACCGTCTGTGCAGCCAAGAAAAAGATTTCCTATGTTAATCGCCCATCGGATTTTTTGTAAAAAATTATTAAAAATCGAGGAAATTTATTTCCAACGATTTGAATCCTTAATTCCCTTTTAATCCTTTGGGCATAGATATGTATTAGTTACCGCGTGCGTTTGATTAAGTTATTTTGCTGTCAAATTGACAAAATTTTAATTTTAAATTTCAAAACTCTGTCGTCCTTGGCGTTTTTTTTTTTTTTTTTTTTTTTTTTTTTGTATTTGGCGATCAAAAGCGTAACACGAAAATATACATGCCAGATGTATGTATTGTACGAAATGTAATATGTATTATTCATTGTACGTATGTATGACATGTAATATGTATTGTACGAAATATTATTTCATATTATTCATTACCCTTTTAATATAAGTTGTTAAAATAACCATGATTTTTGAAAGGAATTAAATATTTTCGCCAGATAATTTGGTGATATTCTTTTTTACGCCAAGAATGACAGAAATGAAATCTATTCCGCTGCAACATATTAGTATCTTATATCAGATATTTTATTTAGACATTTGAAAACAAATTTGACTTCAAACTATGGTAGAATATTTATCATTTTCCTATTAATTAGTATATTATTAGTATATTAAATTTAAAAGTATGGCATATAAAAAGTTTTTTTTTTTAATCTTATAATTATTCTTACCTTAATCCTCAATGTTTCCCATCTTTATTAACTTGAATTTACTATTAAAATTTTAACATACTTAAAACCTTCTCATCACTTCGTTAAAATATACTAAACTTTTCCAAAATCTTTTTCTATTTAAAATGATACATGTATTTACTTTAAATGTCCAATATTTCATATGATGTCCTATTTAAAGTTTAAAAATATTTATCAAATTTACTTATTTTTCTGGTTTAGCCATATTTTTTTCCTTTTTATAACTGCAGTTGTTGCCATCTTTAAAATATTTAAAATGATGAGGTCATTTTATAGTAAAATTATCCATTATAGCATATATTATATTTCACTCCTCCATAAAAATTGATTTTAAAATCGTCTGTTTCTTTTATACTTTTATTTTAATAGAATTTTAATAAAAATTAAATTACATATTAGTCTTTTTAGCATTTTAATTCAAAATAGCTTTAGACATATCATATTTCACTCATCCATAAAAATTGATTTTTAAAATCGTCTGCTTCTTTTATACTCTTATTTTAATCCGCGATTGTAATGAAATGCTCGCCTTCTGGTGGGCTAAGGTGAAATTACAATTGACATGATAGCTTTCGGCTTTCGAATAGACGCCATTGCTTGCCGGTGTTTACTTTCACATATATTTATTGAATAAAAATGAATAAATCCGGTAAAAAAGATAACACTTACTGTTGTGTGCCACAGTGTAACTCCAAAAAATCAAGAAATCCAGAATTAAGCTTCCATTTATTTCCAAATGACAAATTTAAAATTTCAGTTGCTTCGGCTAATGGAAGTAAAGAATGAATCAGATGATTTGGAACTAATATTTTTTCAGCTTCAGTTAAATATCTACTTCCGATCGAACTTTGAATAAACTGAAATATTTTTTGCAAAAGCAATCTATTTTCCATGATGTAATGGCGGAGAAATTATAGCACGAATATTATGTAGTAACACATATAGAACAAAAATAAATACACGTGACTATTATATTTACTAACAACAAAAGCTGAAGAAGCGCCACCTATCGATCATTACAAACGCGGATAGAATTTTAATATAATTTAATTTATATATTAGTCATTTTAGCATTTTTATCCTAAGTAGCATTAGAAATAATATATATCACTTCTCCATTAAAATTTATAAGACCCTACAATAAAATTAATTTGAGCTTAATATCAACTCTACGAAGATTTTTATCAATCGCTTCCAAAATTTGACCTAAGGTTCAAATCTCAATCCTGTAGGTTTTTACATCGGCTACAACGTTTTCGTCTTTATTCGTAAATAATAAATTGACTGTATTAAATAGTTTTCTGCAATATAATTCAACGTATAACTTAGTCACAGCAACGCGTGGCCGGGTCTGCTAGTTTAGTTATAGATACTTAAAAAATCTGACATTCGAAAATTAGCGAAAGGGTATCTATTCGGTATACAACCGTTGAATTATTGTCATATTCAATCTATTCAATGTGGAAGTTGAGGAAAAAAAATTCTCACCACCCATCTAAAGCTGGGGTTATCTTTAGGATTATCAAGATAACTTTGCTACTTTTTGATAACGATAAAAAGCGTGTGAAAAACATGGAAAACAAAGTAACAATAAACGAGCAAATTCCAAAAGTAATTAATTTGCATGAAATAGTTTCTATGAATACATTCTTCAAAATTTTCTGTGATAAGCTTTCTTATTAAATTTTTAACGAACCATTGGAGAGATTATTAAATTTTCTTAAGCAAAAATAAGTAGAAATTGTTTGAAAATTAGTTTATTTTAGTTTTTAATATTTTAATTATCATGTATTGTTACACCGAATATATCAAATGTAGTATACAGTTATACTTTTTCTGAGAAGACTTCATTAGATTAAGACGAATAATAATAGAAATCAATTATCGCGTTTTGAAAAAGTATTATGTTTGAAGTAACTTACTAATTTATGCTATAAAAGCTGTCTTGGAAACTTCAATTGATATTTTTCTTTTACGTTTAATGAACTAATTGGATGATCCATATGTATTCTCGTATATTAATTAGTAGTGATATATAATTTATTCATATTTTTAGTAATATAATTTAATTCTTTTGTATTTTGTTACATAACATTGTTAAATTTTGTATGCAAAATAAGTATGCTTTGACCATTATTATGTAGTACTTAATGTACTGGTCATTTATCAAAAAAAAATTAGAAAAACCATTAATTTACAAAATGATGAAGGTTATATGTATGTTTCTAATGTTACATGTTGTTAATGTTTTGTTGTTACATGTATTTTTGTTTGGCCAATTTTTATGAATTAAAGTAATTATAATTTTATGTCTCATTTAATCTCTGAGATTTATAATATAGTTAAGTAACATTAACACATAAATTTGGCAAAATAAAATTTTAACCAATAAAAAATATAAGACGTTTACGATAATTTGCATTCAGATTATAAATTCATATAACAGTGTAATTAACCATGCAATGTAATCCATTAGAATGTAGATAAATTGAAGGGATTTTATTTAGTGAGGTATATGAACAACAACAATTTTTTTTTTTTTATAAATGACTATTCTTGGTCATTTAAACAGCAGATATAAATGTATATATTTAACTTTATTATAATCTTTTTTCAAGTACTGCGCGAAAGTTAAAAGGAAACAAATAGTCATAATTTATTGCTGAAAACAAAGCAATCGTTTAAAAATACTATGGATTATCAAATGACCAATATTGCATATATAAAATATAAATTCTTCTTCTTTTTATTATTATTAAATTATGATTTACTTCTTATTTTTAGAAATTTTTTTTTTTTTTAATTTAACATTTAATTTATAAAAATATGGGGAAATATTGTTGAATCATTGATTTCCTTATTTCTTGTCCAGAAACAGTATATATATATATATATATATATTAATATTACCATATTTTTATTTTATTTTCTAAATTTGATAGTTTTCAGTCATATCTTTTGAGAAATATTCGTCATAATACAATCTCTTTAAAAATAGAAATTGAGACTGCTTATGTTTTTATTTATTAGCCTATACTTCGCCTAAAAATAGAATGGAGTTCAAAAATTTCTAGATAAAATAATTCGCATATTTAAAACGCGAAAGTATATTTTGAAAGCAATATTGATATTGAATTGAATTATGAAAGTGATGTGATGTCTTTTATCAAACATATTATGTGTCAAGCCGTTGTCTGAAAAAGATAATGTGCCATTCTTGTTGATATTAAAACAGCTAGGGTTCATTAGCCTCTTTCATAGAAACGATATTTGCATTTTTTTTTTTTTTTATCTTTTGAAAACGACTACTTTCTTTATTACTTGGAAAAAGACTAAAAATAAAAAATAAATCGCTGAATTTATTGAAAATTACTAAATCACCTTTTCGCCACAGCTGGAGAAAATGGGCCTTTTTTCTTCTTACATAAAGATATATATTAAATATGATTTTTTATAATTGAATAGTGGCTTAATATTCGTATTTTATTCAGTTTATGAAGACCAAGAAAATATTTTCATCTTTCTCTGACTATTGATTTATTTTATATGTAAAAACTACGAATGTAAACAAGTATTTTTTACAAAAAAATTCTTTTATTTATTTTTTTATTTTTTATTTTTTTTTTAAGTTTTGGGAATTTTTACTTATTTCCTCAGGTAAACAGTGCTTGATTATAATTTAAGGCTATCTAAATTAATAATAATAATATGCAATTAATTTATATATATATATATATGTGTGTGTGTGTATGTGTGTAAAGGATTTTGCTATTTCTTTGGAATAAAGAAAGTAGTTTAGAATTAACTAAAGTTCATTTACCATTTATCTGGCCAGTGTTGGCCAGGTTTAAGCATACTGAGTAATCGCTTTAAGTCTCGCGAATCAGCCTAATGTCTGGACAATGAACGGTCGTAGGTTGATTATTCAGCTATTACGCAGCGAAAATCCAACTAACGAAAATTTAAAGTAACATATAGATGGTAATTAGCTCTCATTATTTTTATTGGTTAATTAGGTCAAATTTAGCAATCCTCGGTTAAAAAAAAATACTGGGCTCTAATTATTATGCAAATCATCTGTGCAGAAAGATGTAAAAAGCAATAGCGTTAACCTTTTTGTTATTAATATTTAACCATTTTGAGACTACATGTAATATAAAGTGATTTACAACGAAATAAAGTTTCCAGGGAAATTTTTAAAATTCTTCTTTAATACCAATTTTCAATAAGATTTTTCTTTGTCTATTAAGATATATTAATTTAAAATATCCATTCTTTTTATCCTTTCATGTATAAACTTCCGTATAAATGACTTACGTTCTCATGTGTTTTGATTGCGTTTTGATTTACAGAGATTTTAAAATCATATATGTGCATTGTATATTTCACTGTCACTAGAATTTAAGTATTTAATCATAAAATTTTGCTATTCGTAAGATCTGCGAAAGAGTTATATGATTATATAAACATTTAACAGTTATATTTAATGCTGTTTGAGAGGCTGGATTAAAAAAATGTTCTGTATCTTTTTGAAGTATTTAAACACATTTAGTCTAAGCATAGGCTGACCAGATCAAAGTACCTTTCTAATAGACAAGCGTTAAAAATTGCTACAATTATCCAATTATGGATGTATTTTTTCATCCTTAATAAATAAGGATTAAAAATTAAGTATTACTGATTAATAATATACTTTCTAAAAATTTTTAAAACTTAGAAAAATGCCTTCAAAAAAAAAAAAAAAAAAAAAAAAAAAAGGAAGTCCCCATTTGCCCCAGAAAATGGGACGTTTGGTCAGTACACTAAGTGCCAATTTTGAAAAGAAGAAATGTAAATTCTTAAATATATTACTAAAAATAGTAACCTATATAAATGTGTATCTAAACTCAACTTATAAAATACGACAGCACATAGATTGTGGAAATTTATGAATCAGAACGAAAGAAAGATTGAAAAAACAAATTCAAAGGGAAAAAGGCAAGATTTGCTATAATAAATGAAAAAATACTTAATTTAATTATAAATATATACTACGTATTTATTAAAAAACTTAATGTATTATTTGTAGAATAGAAAATTAGCAAAATTAAGAAGGAACTATTTAAATACAAAGCTAGACCTCAACCTTTTTGAGTTGTAATTTAAGCAAAAAAAAAATTTACTTTTTCATGCAAACGCTGTTATTGTTGTTGTACATTAGGTTATAAAAGTAAAAATGTATTTTATTTAATTATTATTATTACTAGTATTATTTTAGGTGATTGGTTTTTTTTTTTTTCCACGATTGTTTCTATCCTCATCAAAAACAGGTTTAAAGCGCGTAATCCTTTTATAAGATCTACTACAGCACCTGTTTGTGGTTAACAAAGATTGAATGGCTTCTCAGTAAAGAACAATCTTATGCCCATTAAATCTTTACACTGATATATAAGTAGCGTAAGACAGACCATTATAAACTAAAAAGTATATGAAAACAATAAGCCAGTTCAAAACTACTATAAGTGATGTTTAACAACTCAGTATATTTAACGAAGAAAAAATAGGTTAAAGTTTATTTAACTTTTTTTTTCTCTGTAAACAATGTTTCAATTTAACAAATCAATCCTAATTAAGAAAAATGTGTTTGTATGATTTAAGAAAATTACATTTTAAGAAAAGGAAAATAATATAGTTGCTTGAATTTTTATACCAAAAAAAAAAAAAAAAAAAAAAAAAACGCTACTGGGATACGAATGGGATAAAAAAGTAAAAAAAGTAAAATATATGTAAATTAGATATTTTTTAAAGAAGGATGGCTGAAAATTAAATTGGAATTTCGGAAGAAAGAATCGAGAATATTTTCTGAATACTATCGGATTTTCTTATCTATTTTGTTAGCTGAAAGTTGCATTCAATAAAATGTTTTTTTTTTTTTTTTTTTTTTTTTTTTTTGGCTTTGATTTTTTACCGAAAGCCTCTTTTGCTGTGAAAGATTATTTTAGTTTTGAAAAAAATAAATAAATAAATAAATAAATAAAAATAATAAAAATTTACATTGAAAGATTTTTGGCAATATACATTTGACATAGTAAAGAAACAATATATCCCACGGAAAATATTTTACAACACTGTTTATTTTATTCTTAAATTAGTTATTTAAATATAATTAATAAATGACAAAATATCAATTAATTATCATATTTATTTTATTCATTATGGTGGGTTAATTTTTTTAAGTGTAAGTTATATATGTCTTCAATATGATAATGTATGTAATTATCAATTTTATATTTCATTGCTTAAGATTAGCAAGAAAATGTAAAATACACGAACGCTTTTTGTTTCTACGTGCAGAAGATGTTGTTTATGAATATCAAACTAAAGGGTTTATTATTTGAAACCGTTTTATTATTTATGATTATTTATGGATAAAACCTTATGACAATAGTTTAGAAGCATTTTTCATGCTATAATTTGCTTTAATGAAATGATATTGTATACTTTAACTATATCATAATATAGTCAAGCTTTAACATCTAAGGCACCAAAACCTGTGCATTAATGAAAGAAGTGTGAACTCGATTCAATATACGTAACAACTTTAAGATATCTGAGTTTGAAATTTTTAAGTAAACGCCATTTTTAAGCAAAATAGCAGAGATAGTTCATTAATTAACTTGGTTGAAAGCTTGATATGGGCTATATATAGAACCACATTTCAAGTAAATCGATTCATAAATAAGATTTTTATATGTCTTTGAAATGTTTTTGTGATCATCAATTTGAAACAAGGTGGAGGGAAGTTTTATTATTATATTTTTCCCTAGTTAGAACAGTTTTGATAAAGTAAGACTTAGAATCAATTATCACCACACATTGCCTATTCCTTCCAATTTGGAATAAAAGCGTTGTCACTAGAATGCAGTTTACAAGAAAACGACACACTGAAAACAGTTTTTTATTTTATGGCATATATTTATTGTTGCCACTTGTTGAAAGTGAAAATAGTAAATTTTATTATACATATACACTTATGCATATTAAAAAAATCCGTATTGTTTTAAAAAACAAAAGAAACTAGTTTGTTGCAACCATCATACCACTTTCTACTATATCATTCTGTACAACAGCGTCACCTACCGTTTAAATATCAAATGACACAACATCTCAGAATAAGGATATTTTCTCGCAGTTCGGTGTAACTTTAACAATTAGATGTTCAGATGTAATTAAATTGAATGTAGCAAAAGATGACTAATTGCAGCTCCATCTATCAGCTGATTATACTCATCAAAATAAGTTAGCATTGTTTTTCATAATGTCCACCACGAATATCAAGTTTGATGCATTTACACACTATAAAATTTGAGATATAACCTAACCATATATGGAAAAAAATAGTACCTTAGCAACGCCTCCTGACCGCTGATATGCATTCAAATTGGTTCAATGTAGTGTTTCATAATGAACTTTAACATATGAAGTTTAATGTTTTTATAGAAGCTTAAATACAGCCTTTTTTTTTTTCGTAATCGGTGAAAATTGTAGCATAACAGGGCCACCTGTTAAACGATTTGCACCAAAAGTTTATATGCGCCAACGTATGCCAAGTTGTAATCAACAATATATATATATATATTTAATCTGTGTATTAGTTTTTGAGCTAATATTGTCAGAAAATTCTTGTAACATACAGACACACGTATACTTTTTTTAAATAGTCAAATCGTAATCAGGATATCTCAAAACGTGTAAATCCATCGAAAACCGTTTGTATAAGATTTCTACGAATCCAAGTAAAAATTAATTTTCTTCATCACAAATAAATTAAAACACATGTTCTCATTTTTATTATATATATATATATAGAAAGAGAGAGTCATTGCGGGTAAACTACAAATGTATGTAGGGAAGAGATTTCGACTTACATGCACACATATACTCACGCGCGCAGTAAAATAATGCATTACTCATGCACCGTGGAAAAATTATTTGTAAGGAAATGTAGCCATTGTAGGCGAAAACACTAAAATCTGTGGGGGGATCGATTTTTTTTTTTTTTTTTTCTGTATCAAATTTTTAAAATTAAAGCTCGTTAACAACTTTTATGAAGCTCCCCATGCATTGAAAAAAAAATAATAGGAAATAAATAAATAAGAAAATATGTACATGTTCTACCAAATTATTTTAACAGTGCATTTTGAGAAAATGTTAAAACTCAATTATATTCGTTAAATGTAAATAAAAATTATTAATTTGTTTACGTATATGATTAATTTATTATTTTCAAAAATTATAATTTTCAAAACTTAGCAAGATTGTATCTGAGTAGTAAAGAATTTTATGTTTTGTAATTAAACTTTTACTCTTTTATTGAATTCATTTATCAATTTTACTGACAGTAAAGTAGTTTAAAGTATTGATGATAACCATAAATCTCTTTTATGTAATAATTAATCATAGTTTTAATGCTGCAGTTTAAAAAATGCAAATATTGATTATACAAGAAATCATTTTTTTTTTCCTTACAAACTTCATTATTTAAAATCCAATGGTTTATAATTTGTGGATTTTATATTTCATACTTTTTTCCGATACTCAAGTCTCATAATTATTCGAAGGATTAAAAAAAAAAAAAAAAAAAAAACTTATATAAAAGGCATACTGAAAAACAATTATTGATTTAAATATATATATAAATTAACTGACCCTTTTTTTAAAAAAATCTGTATGATAGTAAATGCATTTTCTACACCTTAAATATAACTATTTCTACACCTTAAATAGAAAATTATTCATTTTGTTATAAATATAGTAGAGTAAAGTACTCATGACTGTATAGTATGATTAAAACAAAATTAGTGAATGGACGGGTGAATTTTATTTTATATGACTTTTTTTCTTTTCAATTAAAATGAAAATAGTTATGGTTTAAAAATCAAGCGATCTTTCTGCAAATTTTTAGATACTAGATTACGTAGAATGCATTATCATTATCATTATTATTCTTATATTTTTACTACATATATATACAGGGTGATCAGTTTAAAAGAATACCCGTTGGTTTTTCTTATTACCCTGAAATCTGACAGATGTGGCAACTATTCCAACACAAGTATAATTTTTTGAACCATGTTGAAGTGTGGGAGACAATTTCTAACACTGTTGGAGTGTTACAACTTTATTTGTGAGGTAAAACAGAAATGAAGACGCACAGTGTTACTTAATCCTGAGATAATTTTATTTTTTAAAAACATAATTTAATTCAAAATTTTTACATTATCATTCCTTAAAGAAAATATTGAAAATGTTCGCCGCCATTTTGAATATAAACATAAACACGTCGAACCAAGTTTTTTGACACACTTCGTAGCATTGTTGGTGTTATTGACGAAATTTCTTCAGTTATGATGTTTTAATTCATCGATGTTTGCAGGACTTCTCAGGAAAACCCTATGAAATGATAATGATAATGTAAATGTAGGAATGATAAAGTAAAACATTTGAATTAACTTTTTTTTTTTCATGACCAAAATTATCACCGGTTTAAATAACATTGTGCGTCTCCATTTCTGTTTTACCTCACAAATAAAGTTGTAACAGTCCAATTGTGTTGGAAATTGTCTCCCACACTTAAACAAGGTTCAAACAATTATACTTCAGTGTTAGAATAGTTGCCATATCCGTCATATTTAAGGGTAATAATAAAAAAAAAAAAACCTAACAGGTACTCTTTTAAATTGATCAACCTGTATATATATATATATATATATATATATATTAGAAAGTTTGTGATTTTTTTTAACTTCAAAATTCTTCTTTTATAATTATCGTTAGATTTGCATAGTTTCACATTAAAAAAGGAAATTATACTTAATTAATCATATTTTGACATAAGCTAACATCCAGTAGCTATATATGGCGTATTCCACGCCATGTTACATCTATCACAAATTTGAAAAAAAGAAAAAAAAAAAAGAAAGAAAAAAAAAGGAAAAAAAAAAAAAGAATTAGAAAGCTAAATAGTAGAATTTTTTGCTATTGGTTTAGAATGCAAAATAGGAAGTTAAAGTATTATGCTAAAGAAATAGCAAAACAATTCTGCTATTTAATTTTCTAATATGAAATTTTGAAAATTGGGTGTAATATTTCACGGTATGCTCAATATATCAATTATTTACAAAACTGAAAGCGCCAAATAAAATATTTTTTTTTTAAAGTTCGTTTCAATTACTTTACACACGCGTGCGCATAAGTACACACAAAAATGCTGTTATAAAATTAATTCATAAAAAATAAATATTGTAAATAAAAAAGGTCGTGGGGGGGGGGGAGAGAGTTCGTAATTTACCATTGTTTCCGAAGTCTTTCATTTATCTTCTGAAATATTATAAATTAAAAAATAAAAATCGTTTCTAAAATTCAAAGAAGTGATTCTGTATTAATAAAAGTCGATAATGCCGATAAGTTAGTTTGAAAAAATTAACCGCTCTAATATTACGAGAAATAAAAGAGAGTTTTTGCTTCAGCCTTTTTTCCCCCATAATCTCAATGAATTTTTAAAAATAAGACGATTGTGACTTTCTTTTCTAGTAACAGGATAAATATATATATATATATGTATATGTATATATATATATATATATATATATATATATATATATATATATATATTATTGCGTGTAATTACATTATGATTATAACTCCATTATAATTTTGTAAACCCATTTGAATACTCATCTTCTTATCATATGCAATTGTTATAGGATGATTATAGGATGTTTTTATTGCATTTTTTCTTAAATTAATATTATAAAATATCTAAATACTGATAATAATATTGAATCTGATAGCAATCTGGTTATTAATATGCAGTTTTCAGGTGCCGGGTTCGAGTCTCGGGTGTTTATAGTGGTTGGGAATCTATTTTAATCCGTAAGTCCAGATCTAAATGAGCTTTAATGAGCAAAAAATGAAGGTAAAGCGACAATCCAAATCAAAACACGCTAAAAATAACAAAAAATACTACTAAAGGATACAACTGAAGGATACTGGGAAAAACACTAATACGGTAAACCTGTTTTTGATTGAATATAGTATATATATAATGAATACAAAAATTTCAAAATTTTTTAAACAATTATTTTATTAATATATTATTATTTTATTACTTTTTTTTTTCCTTCATTCCATCAGATCATGATTCGATTTAATAAGCCATACCTCACGGGGTATTAAATTCTAAAACATTCGAAGAATTACGAACAAAATATAGCCTGATTAAACATTCTCTATTTTTTACTGCTAAAGTACGAATAGAATAGAACAGAAAAAGAGCTATTTTTAATCCAATGGGAAAACTTTTTTGGATTTTTGCTGAAAATGAATCCGTCTATATTATATTCGAACAAAAACCCTTAATAAGTACGCTTTTGTATGATATTTCATATAAATTAATTGAAAAACTTGAAATTAAAAGGGAAGGAAATTTGTTCTGCTTCTCATTGGATTTTCGATGAAATCTGAGAACCAAATTGATACAGTCAATATAATTATTAGAGACTTTTTAATATATGTATTTAATTTTTTCTCAGCTGTCCAGATTTTTTCTTTTTAAAATTAAAATTCGTTTTTTCTTTACAATTAAGTCTTATCCTCTAATAAAATTTTGCATGTAAGTCCTATAAATTAAGTAAACAGAGTGACGTTTAATAAAGTTTAGAGTTTAATCAAAATTATTAGCTTAGTTGAAAAAAAAAAAAAAAAAAAAAAAAAAAAAAGACTGAGTGAGAAATCACAGTGCTATTAGAAAGATGATATTCTCAAATTTGGAGGAACGGAATGAAGGTGAATTGCAAAAAACATGGCAGATTGGAATCACCTAGGAGAGGCCTCCATCCTGCAGTGGATTAATGAACGCGTTGTTGTTGATATACTATATTTTTATTTATTTATTTATTTATTTTTTATTTCAAGTTATAGCTCGCTAAAATAAATTAACATAAATTGAGAAAATGATATAAATCAATTTTAAATTTTACTGTCTTTTTTCAATTTTGCTTTAAAGATATCTAAGCAGTCCTTGGTAATATTACTATCACTTTTACAAACAAAACAAAAAAAAGTCCTTCAAAAATATAAAGAAGGTTTTAATAAAATGGTAAAAAAATTAAAGGGGAAATTCAACAGTAAAAAAAACTTATATTAATATTATTTTTTTCCTTTCTAGAACCGAAAAAATACGAAAAAAAAAAAAAAGATTTAGGTACAAAAGCACAAATACATTTTTCTTTGATAAAGAATGCGAATTTTAGAATATATATATATATATGTAATTTCAAAACTGATTAAAATCATCATGAAAAATATTCTTTTTCTCATCAAATATAACAACGTATTTTTTCAAAGATAGGAATTTTCATTTTTTTTCGCGTTTGAAAATTTTATTTTTGTCATTCGCAAGCATTCTGACAACGTGTTTCGAATGTTCTTTTGTGCTGAATTAATCGTGCATCAGTTTAGTTTCTGGATTATTGTAGCGAAAAGAGCTATTTTGGTCTTCGCAAAATATGCATATTTTTTAACGGAAGTAAAAAGATTTTTGACGCAGATCTATAAAATTTGGAACCTGATTTATTGTTCCACTCCTTTTATTTCGCTCGAATACCCAATCAGAACGATTTTTGTTATTCTCTTTTAAAGACTTTTCATCGCCCATGTAATACATGTTTCTTCCTGTTTTATTTACTGAAATTTTTCTTTGAAACAGTGTACCCCTAAAATGTTACAATAGTTCCCCGTCTTTGTACGTGCATATCATGACATTGTGATAGACTCCTTTTTATTCAAATGCTTCTTTGCTTGCCTATGGAGTTTTGGTCACGTTCAATGACGATGAAATGTTCAACACTGTTCAGTTTTAGTTATACATTATTGCTATGATGTATTTTAACATGTACTGTGACTAAACGTTTCTCTTATAAATAGCTAGTTTGGTAAAAATTGGCCTTAAAATATATTATGTAAGACAATAAAACTGAATTAAATAAAAAAATATATAAAATAATTGGTTTAAATTCCAAATCTGTCTTTCAAGCAATATCATTAAAATCTTTTTTAAAAACAATTTATTTTCATAAAGAAAGTTTTAAACATCGTTTTTACTTTAATGCACTTTTTTAAAATTTTGCATTAATTTTCCATTAAAAAAATTTAAGAGTTATTTTTTTAGAAACATGTGTACTTTTTATCCATATAAATACATATCTTCTATATATCGAACGTATAAATGTATGCTCTATAGATAGAACATATCGTTCATGGGCTGCAATAATGGCACAATTCAAAAACATTTTTAGACTAAGTACAGGTCTTAACCCGTTAATGCCCGAATTAATTTTGCAAAATATTATTAGCTGATTATTTCACTTCTAAATTAATATAGACAACTGACAGTAAAATATATTAACTTAAGCAATTCTTCTAATAGTTTTAAATTTAAACCTATCCTGATTTATTGACGTTTAGTGTTCTAGCGAGAAAACTTCGAAATAGAAAAACTTTCAGATAACAGATTAATTTCCTATTATATGTTGACAAAGATCTCGAAAGTAAAGTATTATAATATATATTATTATTCAACTTGATTTAAGTTAGTATACCTGCTCAAAAAGCAAAGATATGAGCGACGAATGAAAAATCATAAAATGACTACCCAAATTATGAAATAATAATTAATGCATAAAACTTTCAGGGATCATTTAGAGTGGCGCTATAAACTGCCACTAAAAAGCAGAAATCATTCCAAGAAAACACAAAAAATATACGTGCCATTTTATTAGTTGTCCTCAAATGAGGACACTGGGCGCTAACGGGTTAATGTGAAAAAATACATTCTTTCCAGCAGCATTATTGGAAAATTGCAAAATTTAATATATACACTTTAAGGTGTGTTAAAATTAAGGCAGTCCTATGATTTTTCATAGCAATCAGAATTTTAAGCCAATTTATCTCAAACTGTGATTTTTTTTAGTTGTGATACTATTGCAGCCGATTAACGATTTATAAGCTAAAAGAGTCGGATGCAACATCTGTTTTCCCTGGTTCTTATGGGATAGCTACACATCCAAAAAACTGTTATTCGGCATTGTTGCTGTCGTTCGAGACAACTTTTCACCATTGCTTAATTAAAGCAACTTACCACAACTTAAAGGCTTCATATAAAAGCTTATATTTTCAATAAGTATTTATAAATTAAACTGTATTAGATTTGTTCAATAAAATATAATTTCAGATGGTTTTTGATATATTCTTTACAGATTTTATATCTTTAAATTGCACTTTCTCTGTTTGGATTTTTTCATGCGTTCAAGATTTTTAAAATGCTAAAACTTCTACAGATATTTAAGAAATGACTTAATATATATTTTTTTTTCAATATTTAGCACCCCTACTTCTTTAGTAAAAGAAGTAGGGGTGGATTTTGCAATATCTTTAAAAGAAAAAGTATTAAACGAATTTCAAATTTTTACATATGAATATATATCTTCTAGATATCTATCATATAAAGGTATATTCCACAGAGAGAATATATATATATGCTATAAAAATCTCTAATTCTATATTTGACGAGGTTGCTCAGAAGCAACATCTGTTTTCATTGGCTCTAATTGTTTTCTACACTGCCAAATAACTCTTATTTGGTATTGTTGTTGTTGTTCAACAGTATGTTTTAAAGCATCCAACATAAACTTTCTTATTTTGATAGGTTACCGATAGATCGCAAGAAACATATGCAAACATTCAAGACAACTTTTTACAGCTTCACAATTAAAGGGATAACATGTGCAAACGTCCAAGACAACTTTTTAGAACTTCACAATTAAAGGGATAAATTAAAATAGGATCACAGTAAGAAAACTGACGGTTATGGAGAGATGGCTAAAATGTACATTTGATTCACCTGAAGCATTCAGGGGGTTTATGAACCAAGTCAGTAAAACAAACTGAATGACCTTTTTCGAAAAACAAACTATTTTCGAATTTATGTTTACACACACACAAAATACTAGTTACTTTGACATATATAAATGTGAACTTAAAATGTCAAAATAAGGGTATAAATAAAATAGATATGAACTTTTTTACAGTTAAGCAGAAAAATATTTACACTTTTTTAAGACAATTTATCATAAAAAGAAGGGTTTTAAGTATACAGTATATTAATTTATTTACAATCTTTAATAATACTGTCCTACATTTTAATTAAAATAAAAGTATTTATAAAATGTTTATCATAATTACGCATTCATTCAATAAACTGAACATTAACACCTTTATCATGTTAAAATATCACTTAAACTATTTTTTGTTTAATTTTATTCATTTTTTATAATATTTCATCGTCGAAGATAATTTAATGAACTTAGAATGAAATTTGAAGTAATTTTCCTACTTCAGAACTAGAATATTTCCCTATCTTCTAGTTTTTGTCCTGAGATATGATTTAATTTAATATAAAATATGCGTTTCATTTGAAGTACATACTACTTGAAGATGTTATAATAGCAGAAAGATCGATGTACGTCTTAAGAAATTTATGCAGTAATAGCCTAATTAGGTTTCAAGTTTTGAAAACATAAGCGCAAGTTAAATTTAATTGAATTACTTGTTTGTATTTTAAGCTGAGAGTTTCTTGAAATACCTTTTTTGACAAGATTTAATGAGATATGTAAAATAGGACATACTAAATTCCAATTCATATATATATATATATATATGATTAATAAATGTTTTTTTATCCTTTTCATTTTTCCTTTTAAAAAGATTCTAAAATTTAAAAGCATTTCCATATATATATTATATTATTTGAAAGGACTGTATGAATAAAATAGGCTTAAGAGTTTATGGTCATGGTCAGTCAAAGAAAAATTAATTAAATTAAAAAATGGATCACTCTCCACTTTTTTATCTGTAAAATATCACAAACAGACAAAGCAACCCTCGATTGGGATTTATATCTTTTTTAAGTTTCTATTTAATAACACAGGCCGACATATAAAATTTTGATTTTATAATTTTGGCTGATCTTTATGTTTTTTGGTGTGCTGAAACCGAAAAGGAAGCCAGTTTTTTTCTATCACGTATAGATTTTTGTCAATACCAGGTGCCTGCCTATACAATTTCTTCCAATACTCTTCCACCAATGTAATTATATAGTAAATTTTATAGCATGTTTCCATGACAAATTAATCGTAGATGCCTACTGTTGTAATTGTGAAGCACTAGTGCGACTTAAAACCATATCAACCAACCAACTAACCGATTGATATGATAGTATACGTAAGAAATCGTGTCGGTAAACACCCTGTATTGACAAAAATCTATACGTGATTCAGAAAAATGGGCTGCAATTTCGGTTTCAGCATATCAAAAAACATAAATATCAGCTGAAATCATGAAATCAAATTTTGTAAACTTCATTTTTGTAGGCCTGTGTAATGTAAAGAGTCGTTAAGAATTGAAAGGTAAGCAGTTTTTCAAAATTTGCATATTTTTAGTACAATCGAAAGGTATAGTAATATATCCTACATTTAAATAAATAATAAATAAATAAATAAGACACATAATTATTTAAAATCGTAAAAACGTGTTTAGGTTTTGTTTTAAATTATTAAACGTCTAAAATTAACTCATGATATTTCACAGCATTTACATTTATCACTAGCATAATCTATTCAGTGTATATCTTCGATCCGTGTCTAGTATATGAGTGAATACATCATACGCGAATTTCCTACTCTATAGGTATTACAGTGGATTAGTTTCTGCCGATTAGTGATATTCTTATCAGTTGAATGCAATTTAATTATGGACAATGAAATCTTATTTTATGTAGTCAAGTGAGAAATTCTAGTCATTCGTCTTCTGAAAGGAAGTAAATGAATCTTTATTTCGAGGGTTATTTTTTCTTGCGAGTTCTAAGACGAAACATGAGAGCATATATATATGCATACTTTAGAGGCTGATTTTATTTGCATATCCAAGTACTCTGAATACCTCTAAATACCTCTGAATACCTCTGAATAGTTTTTTTTTTTTTTTTTTTTTTTTTTTAAGTCATTTCTTCACTCTGTTGCCTATAGCATACCACTAGTGTAAACTAAAAACCTATTCACTCACTCTCTCATTCCGTCAGTCAAGTCGCCCAAACAATCCAGACTTATTTACTCACAGATAAGCGCACAATTTCGATTTTCCTACATAAATCTTACGCTTATGTTTTGCAAAAAAATTCTAACAGTACATAAAATATATTTAAAATATACGATTTATGAAAATTATATTCATATTTATAATAATTTTCAGCATACAACTACTAGAAGTACAATATATACGACTACTATAAATACATTTTATATATGCTAGGAACTGGATCATGGGGAGACATTCCGCTGCAGATTTCACTTCACTATTTTCATATAAAAAACTATTACAATAGTTTTATGCAATTAAATAAGGTAAAAATTTTTAATGATGAATAATGGTGCGCCAGAGTGTCACCCTTGTTATCTGAAAAAAAAATAAATAAAAAATAAAAAAAAGAAAAAGAAATAAAAATGCATGCTATCACTGATACATTTACGTTCATTTTGACAATCTCTAATAATTAGACAATTTTTTGTTGTAATATCGAATACAACTAACGGTTACAACATTTGTAAGTGAAACTAAATTATAATTTTTTAAATTTCAATTTCTTCTAGCATGTACTGATATTGCTCTTATATTAAATAATTAAAATAAGCTTCAAAACACGTGCTATTAAAAAATACATAAAATTATCCGTTTTTTTATGATTGCTACGTTTTCTATTAGAACACAGTGCATTCTTTTTTCATTAGTTTCGATTATAGTCATTTGATAATGAACATAAATTATAATTTTATTCGCTTTCCTGCTGATAAAAATTAAGACTTATACATAGAATACGACAAACATCCTATAACAGGCTTTGATAAATATATATACCGTAATTTCTGGTAGATAAGCCGCAGATAAGGTGTGTCATTTCTCCACAAGAAATTTTATTTAACAGAGAATTCTACACTTTTTCGAAGGAAGAGCTCGTACAAATATAAATTTATTTATCAATTGAAATTTCTGGTGCAAAACTGGATTATATAACCTGCGGGGTAGCTATCAGAAATTACGGTAGTTGTTCATTATTTTCAAATATATTGCTTAGATAAAGATAAATTTATGAATTCAATAGTATCATAATCATAATTATAGAACAATGAAGTTTAAACAACTGCATACTAGATTTTTTTTTTTTTCATTTTCTTGCGTCTGCATAGCTTGTGTCTATTTTACCATGATCACAAGTTTTTGAATTTTTATAACAAATTAATCAATATAATTCAATTAAAAATCAACCTTCAAAATGTTTTCATAGTAAAAATAATAAAAATAAAACATAATATTCTTCAGTAGATTAATTTTAAATTTAATTTTTGGTAATGACTTTTATATACTGTTATACACTCCTCTATGAATATGTACGTATTGAAATATCTGCCTTACTTTCTGATAGCGTATTAAATGCAATTAGATTGTATAGAGTTCGAGATTTTACTTCAACACAGTCAGACCTAATAATAGCATTAGTCATTATCTTGAGTCTAGATCACATTATTATGCTTCATATCGTTTTCTTTTTCATTTCTAGAAAATGAGTTTGAAATTGTAGCTTAATATCTGACTGTATTCATGCAAACATCCAATTAGACATTTTTTGCATCATTAAGTTTGCTTGAACTCATATAAAAAGTTAATGTATAAACTCCATTCTAGTATCTTAAATATAGATTGGTCATTATTTGGCCTTTAACTATTTTTCTTAATGCGAAATCCTTTATTAACAAACATTCAATAAAAATACTTTTTAAAATATATCAAAAGTTTCTCATGGCTCTCTTTTGCATTATCGAAATGTAAAGTATTTATCCTGATCAGCGATAAGAAATTCTTTTCCGTATCAAACTTTTATTCACAATCATTCCTTTGTCACAAAAAATGATTTATATTTTATTTAATACGTTTAAAATACTCAATGTATAACGTTTTCGTTGTGTCATAAAGTTCAATGTCACCATTTTGTATACTGACACAGCGCCAAGGCTATGCTGATATCGTTTTTAAATATTTATTTTTTAATAAAACAATGCAGAACTATTATTATTTAACTCTAAATACCTGACTTACTGTATTGTGTATGGTGTTTTTTAATGATGACAAAAACTAACTTGGGCTAAGATAACCATAAATTCAATTATATATTTGATCTTATAATTCTTATATCTTTTAATGCTAAATATTATAAATGATTTATTTCTTATTTTTGTTTCATGTAGATTTTGTAGCTTTTGTATTTTTTTTTTTTTCTTTTCTTGTAGTTATTTGTAGGTGTTTTTTTTTTTTTTTTCATCACCAATTTATACTTCACATTTTAGTATAGTTCACTATACGTTGAAAAATTTAAAGATTTTGTATTGAACTCTTTTGTCCAAATTTGACAAAAAACACTCAAAAGTATGGTATTTTTTGCGCATCTGTCCACGGTAAGAAGAACAAATCTGAGTCAATCATCGTTCGTCGGAAAAAGTAATACTTTCATAGGTTTATGGAAGAGCAGTATTTTAAAAATATATAATACATATTTACAGTGAAAACAAATTTTTATTCATGCAGAGTATAGGTGTTTATAAATTATGCATCAGTTTTCCACATAATTCAATATACATAATTCAATATTTTTTAGCTAAGCAATGTTCAGAGAAAAATCCAATATGATATGTTTTATTGTTATATATTTAAACTATTTGCTTTAAACATTTATGGATATCGAATTATTATCTTTATAAAAATATTTAACGCGGCAACCTTACATATCAGCAATCTTGAAAAAATAATCCAAAGTTAATATTATTTAATATTTAACGTACTGAGATTTCCTTGAAATAAAAATAAAAAGTCTTTTTAGGTTTTCAAATACCATGCTGCACTTCCTTTAAACGGGATTGTTTCCTGTCAGTAACGTATCGTAGTTAACGAATAGTACTTAGCGTAAATCTCGGTAAATTTAAATTTAAATATATTTTTTTTTCTACTAGAAACTTGAAACACAATGTAATTTCAGTTAGACCGCTTTTATCTTGGTAAATCAATTGGTTATTTGCATTTGTTGCAGTAATCTCTTCAATTTGAAATTTAAACTGTTATGCCCTTGAAAGGCTTTATTTGTAAGAATAATGATTTAAAGTAGGATTAGGAATCTTCTACAAAGTAGCATGAGTGTACAAATTGCATATCGAAACAGAAACAGAGATTAGTAGTAGATTTGAATATGAAAATTATGTTTACTTATGCTTTTTAAAACTACAATTGCGTAATGCAATTTGACATCAAAATCTATTGAAATTCAGGGTTAGTATTAATTTGTATTTTTATTAAAAATGCATAACTATCAATTACATGAAATTTTTTTGACAGTGATTTCTTTTCCTTGTAATTGAAGATAATATAGTTTAAAGTTCTTAATGCAATTTTGTTAAATGATTCTTTAAAAATTTTCTTTAATTTTTTTTCAAACGCAATAAATAAATAAATAAATAAACAAAAACAAAAACAAAAATAAAATAAATAAATAAATAAAATAGTAAAAAATCATTTAGTTACATTATGCAAATTACAAATATGTGATTGGCAACACTCTTTTTAAAATTTCTTTTAGGATTAATATGGTTAATATTGCTAACGAATGGTGTACAAAAATGCCTGTAATTAAAATTTGAAGATGTAAGTCAATACCAGAATCTGAAATCTTTAATATATTATATAATTAATTAGCTATGTACTTTTCACACAGCACTGATACGATCAAATTTTTGATTCAGTGCGCGATTAGTATGATGACTATTTTGTTGCGTGAATGTTATTTTTGCAAAAATTGACAAATGAAAATGAATAAATAAATATTTAAATATCTATCTATCTATATATATATATATAAGTTAAATTCATTTTGTTTCTTGTTTCAACTTTATTAAACATAATTTTATGTAAAAAAAAAAAAAAAACTACCCCAAACGAAATGTTTGGTAATATTTCAGGTATGAGAAAAATCCATGCTTTAGTCTACCACTATTATTATTAAGAAATTTTAATGATAAATTTATAGTAGTTTTTATGCGACCATACAAATTAGCATTACAAAACAGGAAATATGTACAATCATATATACTTTGTGGAAAAAAAGAATCGTGTATTAAAAGTTAAAAACTACAGTAAATATCAGGAACATATATCTAGTATGCTTAAATCTCTTACATGTTAAAAATATGACGATAAGTTTTCACTTAGAATTGATTTTTTATCCTGTCAAAAATAAGCAGGAAACGTGATACTAGATATCACTGCTTATCAATAGCTATGTGCTCATCTTCATGGCATGCATCACAATGAAAAAGGAGACTTTTATTGTTTAAGCAGGATGGCGAAGTTGGTACAGAGTTTAAATTGAGAATATGACGTTAGCTGAAACACAAATCACGTTAGTTGAAACGTAAATATTTCGATGTGTGGGTAGTGATTCGTGGGAGTTAGTCATATTTATTGAAAATGCGAGATTCCTGCAAATCAAGGCAAACTATTGTAGTCAAGTATAAAATTTTATAGTCTGAAAAGTGATTCCTGGGAGTTAGTCACATTTATTGAAAATGCGAGATTCCAGAAAATCAAGGAAAACGATTATTGTCAAATATAAAATTTTATAGTCTGAAAATTAATGCATTTTAGCTATAAAACAGTTTTAATGGAAATGGTTTTCATATATACTATCTTAATAAAAGATTTAGTGTATGGTTACAGTTTAATGCAGTGTGATAGAAATTTATCGACACATAATCTATACATTTATACATTTTACTTTTACTTACCCATATATATGGTAGAGAAAGTATTGTTTTTGGGTCATATTTTCGAAATTGCGTTTTTGTTATATTTACACGTTTTGAAGTCCCCTGAACTCGAAAATCAGGTTTTCAGTGGTTGGTCTGTATCTCTCTGTGTGTGTATGTGTGTGTGTCTGTTAGCAGCATATTTCAAGAACAAATTGTAGCAGGAAGTCTAAACTCGGTATTCTAAATCCATATCGCATAAGAATGCTACTCTAACTTTTTCGTTAAGATCAAGCTAATGGTTCGTGTACAGGACTATCCAAGAAAATTCAAATACATTACGTCCATGGGTGAAATTTTTGGTAGTTACACTATAACATCTATAGGCTGCACTACATTAAATTAAATGAGCATATATATTTTATATACATAAAGAGCGTTTCGTATAGAATATCGTATGAAAATCATTAACTATCCGTTTACAGGGCTACTCAAAGAACGGGAATATAGTTAAATTATGCTTGAAAATTCCTAGAAATGCATTTATGATCGTGCTGTGTGTAGGCTGTGTATTGGCTGTGTGTAATGTAGGACTATATTTAAAAACACAATGTGGTGCGTAGATAATTTGTAGATGACATAGAAATCTACCAATAATTAAGCAAAAACATTATTTTCTATTAATGTAATTGATGGAAGTGTTTTACTGTATTTTATTATGTCCAAGAAAAATACTCAGGAATGAAAATTAATTTCTCATACCCATACGAAAAGTAAAATATTTTTTCAGTGTTTACTTTTTACATAATTATGCTTTTTGAGGTTCCCTGAATAATAAAGTCAATTTTTATAACGGTAGATTTTTATACTGGTCTTTTATCAGCGTAAATTAAAATAACTTAACAGTTTTCAATTCTAAATAAATGTAATTACAACACTACTGGCCATTACAATTGCTACACCAAGAAGGGATATTAATAACGGAATGAAATTTGTTGGACACATACATTATAGTAGGAAGAGCAATTGATTAACATGTCAGGAAATTTGGAGTTATATGTACTGAGAAAACAGTATATAAAGCAGCGACCTCTGTGAGCAATAACAGCACTTATCTGCCTAGGTATTAAATCGAACAGCGATTGGATGACATGTACGGGTAGAGCACTTCATGAAGTTTTAACACGATGCCACAATTCATCTATCGAAGTTACTGGTGAGTGGTGGGGGGCCAGTCTCTTTTCAACGATTAAACAGTCATTTTCATTGGTGCGAGATCAGGAGAACGCGCTGGCCAGAGCAACAATCGAACACATTCTGTATCAAAGAAGGTCCGGACAATACAAACAACTTGCGGTCGTGCATTATCTTGCTTAAATTTTGCGCTACGGAGGCCTCAAATACAGGGCAGAGGGGCGGGCCTTAACTCATCAGAAATTTAATGGCCGCTGTTCAGAGTGCCAGGAATACGAACATGAAGTAATCGAGACGTGTATCCAGTGGGAACCCATAACATAATTGCGAATTATGGATAGTATGATGATGTCGAATCCTAGCTGGCAATGTGCATTATTCATAATACCGTTAAATACGGATAAGGCAATCTTGATGCTGTAAACAGGATTGTGATTTGTCTGAAAAGTGACTTCACGCCATTCCTGCGTCCAGGTTCATCGTTGATCACACATTATTGGGCCCATATCAGTGATGCAGTTTTGAGGGTAATCAGAATTTTGTTGGCCGCATACTGAGTCACCACCTGAATTGATGGTATGTGGTACCATTGGATACACGTCCCGGTCACCTCTTGTTTTCATTCCCGCCACTCTGAATACCAGCCATTACATTTCTGACGAGTTAAGGCCCATCGCTCTGCCCTATGTTCAAGGCTTCCGAAGCGCAACATTTCAGAACGACAATGCACGACCGCAAGTTGTCCATATTGTCTGGACCTTTATTGATGCCGAATGTGTTCGACTGTTGCTCTGGCCAGCACGTTCTCCTGATCTCGCACCAATGAAAATGACTGTTTAATCGTTGAAAAGCGACTGCCCCCCCCCACCACTCACCAGTAACTTCAATCGATGAATTGTGGCATCTTGTTAAAACTTCATGAAGTGCTCTACCCGTACATGTCATCCAATCGCTGTTCGATTCAATGCCTAGGCAGATATGGGCTGTTATTGCTCACAGAGATCGCTGCTTTATGTACTGTTTTCTCAGTACATATTACTCCAAATTTCCTGAAATTTTAATCAATTCTTCTTCCTACTATAATGTATGTGTCCAACAAATTTCTTTCCGTTATTATTATTCCTTCTTGGTGTAGCAATTTTAATGGTCAGTAGCATATATACAGAGGGGGCAGGTAAATTTTCTATGAGAGTTCTTGACTGTCGATTTTTTATTAATTTAATGTAAAGAAAATAGAAAGAAAAATCGCGAAAAAAATTAACAATTTGATTAATTTATTTTTAATTGGCGTATTTTCTCTGGTTTTACTATCGTTTAATTATTGCGACTATTACCTGTACCTTTAATAACGTTTTTAGCATTAACTAATAAACAAAAATTTTGTATGTGTTTCAACTTCATTTCTTCCGGTTGCTTTTTTTTATTATTAAGTTTCTTTCGGACATCAGAGCAGTCTATTTTCTTATTCAAAATCCAATTCAATTTTATAAATTGGAATATTTAAATTATATTATTTTATAAACCCATGTTTTAACTTTCTCTAGAAACTTAGTTCTGTTTTAAAATCCTATTTTATATATTTCAAGTTCAACTTTATTTCATCATTGATAAATTTTAATGTTTTTTTTTTTTTTTTTTTTTTTTTTTTTTTTTTTTTTTCATTCTGATTTAATTTTTACTCTTACAGTCTTCCTAATTATGGCCATTTGCCAAGGAAAAAAGAATTGTTTAGAGAGAGAATTAAATTACATTTCACATACTTTAGAATCATAGTTGAAGACGTATATTTATAATTTTTAATTTTCACTCTAAGACATTTTTTCAGTTGTGTTTAAATATAGTTATTATTTAATAAAATTTTGGTTTATAATACATGTGTCATTTTAATTTTCATTTATTATTTGTATTAATGAGACACTAGTCCTTGATGAAAACTGCTTATGGTCATGAGACACTCCAGATGTGTAAGATTGCCCAATTAAAAGCTGTATTTATTAACAAGGTATTATCGACTATACTCTCAGTAAATATGGAAATACAAAATGAGCAAATAAATGAGTTTGTAAGCTGCATACTTTTTAAATACGCTCTTTGTTTTATGTTGTTGTGTAAACATGTGTGTTTGCATATGGTATTTTCCAAATAGATGTTTACATGTATGTATATGTGTGTGCAGTGGCGTATGCAAGGGGGGGTTTGGGGGTTTAAACCCCCCCCCCTTGACAAAATGTATGATAAGAAAAATTAGGCTGTTCCTTACATTTTTTTTCTCATTTCAGGCGGAAAAAATGTATGGCAAGCGTAGAATATTTTTTTCTATGAAGTGGTTTAAAATTATGACTAACTTTTGTTTTTCATTACTCTGCGATAAACACTCCTGAAAATAACTAAACCACTTCATTTGCGCGGCGCAAAACATGTTTCCCCTGAAAACAATTCCCTGAAAGGATTTCACATTTACGATTTCATATTCAAGGACAAGAGGGGTCGACCATATGGGGAAGGGGGTGACCATTGAAGTAGTGACCTTGAAGGAGTGACCCAAACAATACCCCAACAGTAGAAGACATTTTAAATGAACTAGCGAAAACTTCTCGTCGATTAGACTTCGCTCTGAAAATAAAGGCCAGTATCCACTTGGGCTCAAGATCAACGCTCAAAACGTCATTAATCACGCTTCCGACACAAAGAGCCAAATGTCTTGTCATCAGTTGTAGCCCTTTTTTATCAGATTGCGCAGTTACTTCAAAGGAAAGCATTCAAAATTGACAAAGATATCTGCCTCCCGGCCCCTCAATTATCTCAGCTGGGGGTTGGACCAGCTGGGAGTTAGTATGTTCGAGGGCTTTGAGCTGGAGTGAGCTGGGCTGACCACATCAAAGGATTCTGAATAGAAGCCGCCGAATGAGCTATAGTGGAAATCGGACTTAAGAAAATTCAATGAAATATTTTGCGTAAGCGTAACTATGTATTGAATTTTATGTTTTGCGTAGCAGTTTGTACAGGCTCTACGTTATTCGTGGCTAATTAAAGATTTTTTAGTTTGATCTTCTAATTGGTGAGTTTATTTTACTATTTTTCATTTTCTTACTCTTATTTTCGGCAAGTAATTATGATATTTTAAAAGATTGTTAAACTTAATTAAAAATAAACTTAATTAAACCTAATTAAACTTAATTAAACCTAATTAAACTTAAATAAACTTAATTAAACTTAATTAAACCTAATTAAACTTAAATAAACTTAATTAAAAATTCTGAAGGACGAACCCCCCTCTTTGAAAAATCCTGGATACGCCACTGTGTGTGTGTATACATAGGAAAAGGTAATCAGCAAATTAAATAATTGTTGGGATTTTAGTTGACGTTTCGACTATGGTTAGTGGTAGGGTTAATAGAATATCGTTTATTAGTTGAGGACTTGATTTAGGAATTAATTGATGGTTTATATAGAAGATTGAATTACCGAATAAAAGATGATTTTTTGGAAGGTTTAGTTTATTGTTTGTTAATCTTAAATACTGCACTTAATATTAGCTGCTTTTACTACTATACAATGTGCTAATAAAGAAGGGTTTTTTTTTTTCCTCCGCTGAAACTAGATACATATTTTTCTTTTATTTTAATTAATTTAAAAGTTCAATCCCCAAGTCTTGAAATACAGCAGAAAATTGATATTTTCAGTAATTAAAATTAATAAATAGAAAAGTTGCCCTTTCATGTAATTCAAATATTATTTCAAATCTACAATTTTTATTGATACAGGACTCAAAATTCACTGCTATTCCTCTCTTTATAATATAAATATAAATATTATGTGTAACATTTTCATATTAGAAATACATATTTAAAGGAAATGTTCTAAATAAAACCATCATTAATATAATAGTTTATATGTATTCCTTAAGTTGCTCTAAATAGATTTTCTTTTTCCAAGTTCTCAAATACATCTGTCTAATAGTGTTTGTCGTTTGAAAGAGACAAAAAATTTTAAAAGAAGCCTGTGAAAACATTGTCTTTAGAAACATATAATTGTAAAATTAAATATTTTGATTAGTAACTAACTTTCGAATAAAGCTTTTTTTTCACTTTGTTTTTTTTCATAATATTGTTGTAGCTTTATATATATATATATATATATATATATATATATATATATATATATATATATATATCCTGTAAATGCAATACAAATAATTCAGATTTAGAATTTCAATTTAAGTTATAAATTTGTTAATATTTAAATAATTTCTTATTAATAATTTAAAATTTAATAAAATCAATTTATATAGCGGTAGTTTTCTGGCTTGCATAAATATTAAAGATATTGCAGCTTTAAACTTCAGAAAGATTTTATTACTATATTTGTTATATTATAATTTTCTTCCATGTTTTTTTTTTAGATTATTTTTCTAAGAAAATTTTAGTATTTCTTAAATTTTATGTTTAACATGAAATGATGATCTTAATTTAATGAAACAAATTATTGAAATGTAATCTCCATGGTCTTTTGACCGAAAGCTAATTATAACAATTTTAATTTTTTGTTAAATACCCTTTTACAAATGCATTCTTCAAAATATTAGATGAAAATTCTAAAATTTGAGAGTTAAATGTTTCTTGTTTAGAAATTAACTTTTTCGATTGCTGAATAAGATATTGAACTCGGTAATCCCACATAGGTAATTTAAATTTATTGCAAAATTTTAATACTTCGAAATTCAAAATAGATTCATTCTATTCTTCTAGCCAAAAATTATTTAGAGGATATTGTTAATCATACATCAAATTACTTTTTTGTTGCAAATTATGATTTGTCAATCAGATTTTAAATTAAAAGATTTGTATATTAAATAGGATATTTAATTTTAATAAAATTAGTTCTAATCTATTTTATTTAGTATTTATGAGTGATAAAATTTCATTTTGAAAGTACGTACGTTTCGAAAAGAACATCTTGTACAATAATTGCGAACACAATATCACATTTTTTAATTGTTTAAATGCTCAAAAAATTATAAAACATCAATAGAAAGAAGTAATAAAATCGGAGAAAAATTAATCGTCATTTAATGATTCTTAGCTAATATTATGGCTCGCCAAAACAGAATTAATTCTGTATTATTTCCGGTTTAATTTTAACAACATTTCTTGAATTCAAGTCTGGTAAAGTTCATGGAATGAAATTATGTCCCCGCAAAACAACTCGAGTTTCAAAAAAAGAAATAGTAACATAAATGAACAAAATTTATAACTTCAGATATTAATTGTTATAGAAATTTCATCTTTAACCTTGCTCTGAACTTTGGACGTAAGAGATCAGTAGTTTCGTTTGTATTTCACATTTTATTAAAACTATATATATATATATATATATATATATATATATATATATATTATTTTTTTAAGTTCAAAAGTCTTTTTTTTTTTTTTTTTTTTTTTTTTTGCTTTCTGTAGTAATTTTTCTTTTGTTTAAAAAAAGAAATTAATTTCCGTTTATGTTTAACTTAAAAAAATGAAGGAAAAAAAGAAACATTTCCTGTGTTTTGATTTTATTTTTATTTTTAATTATTTTTAAATGTGAAACCATACATACACCAACATCGTTCTTTTTTTTTTTACGTTATTAAAGATTTTTTTCTTTCAAACTTTTAATGAAATTTCGCTTTTTTTATCCTCTTATCTGTCGTTCTTTTTTCTTTTTTTTTTTTTTTATGTGTCAGAATTGCACTGGCATTCCTTATGTTATCATTAAAACATAATAATTTTAAAAAAATTAAAAAGGTATGCGCATGTTCGTTTTCTTTTCTCTTCTTCTTCTTCTTCTTCTTTTTTTTTTTTTTTAAATAATTTTAAAGTTGCTTGAAATTTCTGTCTTAAATTCAGTTTTCGTTTAATTGGTGAAATAACTTTTCAAAACGTTTAATTCTCTGATAAATTTTAAATAATAAAATATTGCCAGTTAACTCTTTTTCTCGCTCCTATATATCCATTTTAAAAAAAGTAATTTTGTTTTCGAAATCAAATGAAATAATGAACATTTTATAAAACGGTTTGAAAAGCAGTTGTAGTATTTCAATAAAAGACACTGTAATTCAGAGTTGGTTCCTCCCTTATCTTTTGTTCGTTCCCTCTATTCAATGAAAACTCATTTCTGAAAGCTGGACGAAAGCAGGAACCAAAAACATGTCTCAGCTGTCAAAATGTAGTATAAAAGAGATAAAAGTTAGAAACAGCCAAAAATAATTATGCAACAGATGTCTGTATTTCTTTCCGCTAGGTGTCACTACTACCAACATCTGGGCTACTGTTCAAACTAAGTTACAAGAGAACAAGACAAGCATAACTTTTACCATGATGTCACACGTCTCAGTGGTTTAGTTTTGGTTTTCTTTTTCTCCGTAAGTTTTTTTTTTTTTCTTTCTCATTCCGGCACGTGTTTAAATCATCGTAGCGTAAACTTGGGGCTCCTTAGCGAATATTTATTAGTATTTTATGTTGGCGTGTGTGTCGTTGAGTGTATGTTAACTCCTTTTAAACAAGCGTATAAAGAAATCATCACGATTTTGATTTTCTCATTGCTCATTATTTTTAAAGGTTTTTGTACCTACGTCAAATTAATATGCCACTCGTTTTTCTCCTATACCATCTGCATGTTTTACTGTTTTACTCAGGAGTTAAACAATCAGTAAAATATTCAACCCCTTCACCTGCTCTTATAATACTCAAAAATCTCTAGGAAAATTTATGGCCAGATTTTTCATGGTTGCAATTTTTACAACTTATAGCTTTTGCTAAAGTTTAATGCAATTACATAAAATCAAGTTTTATGTCCGTGAGTAATTGGTGATAAATTTTCCTCTCTACTTTTGTTTACTTTATGGTGTCACTTAAAATTTTATACAAATTTTAAACATTGATGCATGCAAGATGGATATATTCATATAAGAAGAGTAATATATTTTATTGCATTTGCCCTTGGAAAATTTTTGAAATTTACTTTGTTAAGAGTAAGAAATGCTTTGGATTTTTTTTATTATTTTTTAACTTTACATTTTCGTATTGCATTACATTTTGGTTTTTTAATTTAATTAATTTTTTTTTTTTTTTTCTTGTGTTGATGTTTGACATGCACTTTTATGAGGTTATTTTTAAGAGATATATTCATTACATATATGTAATATCCCATATTTTATGAAAATTCGAATTGTTACGCCGATAAGCTCAACCTAGGTTCGAACTCGCGACCTCCTTTCTACCAGTTTTAGAAGCACAACCTCTCGGCTACTGCTGGAGCTACTGCTGTTTATATATTTCTTTAAAAAATATGTAATTATACAGATCTGCGTTACAGATTTAATATTTTATAAAATTCTTTTATGCATTTTGGGAAAAATTTAGTTCTTTGTTTGTATCGGCTTAGATTATTTTTATTTTTATTTATTTATTTATTTTTTTTTTTTTTTCGTAGTTAAGAATGTATTTTTGACAATATAGATTTATACGTCTGTTATATCTTTAAATATACTGCAAAAGTTTATTTTTCCTAACTAACACTTAACTGTTTCAATAAAAATTGTTTTCACTTCAAAGATAAAAATTTTATTTTCTGCCGAATTCATCCTTTAGAGGCGTAATTGTTTACATCTTAGTTGCAAGCACATTTAAGCTCGTATCTTAAAATTTATTGCTTCCCTTTAAATAAAATTATTCTCTAAAATGGTAATAAATGGATAAAGTGATTTCATTTTTTACAAAATTATATGGCATGTTAAATGAATAATTAAGACAGTTACCGCGTTTCCTCACGATTTTCTAAAACTTAATGCGTTTAGATTAAACAAAAATAAAAATAACCATCGTGCAGTCGATGACGATAATTCACATTACATTATCGTCATTTCCATATTTATTTACGGTTTACACAATTAAATCATATTAAATGCAATAAAATATGGTAATATTTTAAAAAATATTTTCACTGTATCTAGAAAAGGTAACAAAAGTTATCTGCTAATATTTTAAATTTTTAGTCTTTATTATTGGAAGTTTTAAGAGATTAAAATTTTTAATTAAATTCAACCAGGTTGGAAGAAAAAATAAAGTTAAATATTATAACTCTGCTTCATTTCTCTTAATTAGATGAACTTTAAATTAATTTTATAGATTATCCTCTTTTTTACTTTGTTTTAATTAGTGTGTTTCATCATACTTTCAAATTTGCCATTAATGTTGTGATGATATGTATATAATACCCTACATTTATAATATACTCTCATGTATAATTATTTTAAGGAATTTTTAATCTTTAATGAAACAGTATTATTCATGAAGATTTAATAAATGTTTATAGGGTTTATAAATGCATAAAAGTTTTAAATGCCATCCGTAGCTTAATATGTTTTGTCTTCACATATTCATAATAAGAAAGTACTTGATGCCCAAAAATTCTCGAATTCCACTCTTAGGTGGATTTACACGTTTTCAGATATTGTAATTATATTTGAAAAATGTCTGTCTGTGTGTCTGTCTATGTGTGGTTGAGAAAATTTTTTCAGCAACTCGAATAAAAAATTAATGCCCATAGTTGCATGACATTTTTAATTAAATTGCACTTAATTTGGTGTATAGCATTTTTTGTTCATTCAGCCGATAACACTTTTAAAAAGTTTGGCCCCATAGGCCATAATGATAAAGAATTTTTCTTTGTGTCCCTGTAAAAAAGACTATAAGTGCTAGAGTCTCCAAAATCTATACAGATTGAGAATATGTGACCTATAATATGTATATAAATTTTTTGCTCAATTGAATAAGGCGTTTAGATGCTGTCGCACTTTTAAGATTTTGGTCCCATAGGCCATAATGATAAAGAATTTTTCTTTGTGTCCCTGTAAAAAACCTATAAGTGCTAAATTCACCAAAATCAATTGGGTTCGTACTATGGTGACTTCCAATATACATACACACTTTCAGCTTATTCGAAGCATTTAGACGCTATCGTGTTCACTCACAGACATACACACATACATACATCATCGCAAAAAATGTGAAAACGGACTCAGGGGACCTCAAAACGTATAGAAACATCAAAATCTCTAATTCGTATTTTTGACATGATTACAATACTTTTCTCACTATAGTGTTCGGAAAGTAAAAAGATTTAGTTATGAACATTATAAAATTTCTTCATTTTTAGAAAATCTATATCACAGCTTCTACAATGTATAGATGCGCTCTAATTAATTTGTAAGGTTTCTATTATCAACAGATACACTGAGTCAATTTAGTTCCATATCTTCCGATATGTAGTGCTGCTGTACTGCAATTTCCCCCATTTATGGAAAGGCTATATCTCAGTTTCTGTAGTGCATAAAGGCACAAGGCTTGCTATGTGAGATGGCTATTACAAAAATCTATGCAGAATAAATTTGAGTGCTGCAGAAAAAGGCTGAAAAGAGGCACTGCTATTCTGTAATATTCTTTATTTATGAGACAGCTGTATTTCTGCTGCCCTTGTACACAACGGCAATGAATTTTATAAAAAGATAGCTTTCGCCGAAACTATGCTGACTTAATTTGGATAGATATCGGTTGATAGGTGAACTGTTATACAAATATTTTCAGAATATACTTAGTATTCCAAACATTTAATGTGTTAGAATTATATAGAAGAATGCTTTGTGGCGACCACAGTCTATCAGTTCATTTATACTTGACCTTTCCTTTCTTATTTTATTTTATTTTATTTTTAATTTCGATTTATTCTGATGTTAGCGTTTTAATCTGTACATCTGATATTAAAATAATATCAAGCGCATGTATAGATATTATATTACGCAGAAAAAAAAAATATAAACATGTAAAATTTTATTTTTAAATAGTTTTGAAATTATGTTTCATCTTTTAAATATTAACAACTATTAGATTCATATATTTGGTACTATTATAGTTATAGTACAACGATAAGTTTTGTATAATATAAGTTTTATAAGTATATGTTAATAAGTTTTATATCAGAGAATACCGAAAAAAAAAATCTGTAAAATTGTAATTTAAATTACATTTATGTCATTCTCAAACTAGGAAAAAAAACATTTTGCGCTCACATACACACTCCTAAATAATAATAATAACAATAATAATAAATGTTATACTATAAGGTTGTAAAAATTATAATGTATTCCAGTTTAAATATATTCGCGTCTTAGTTAAAAATTTCTTATAAATTTAATAAGACAATCGAACCATCATTATCAGTTTTACTCATATATTATCCCTCATAAATATAGACACAAAACTAGCACTACCTTAAAATCACGAAAATTTTTATCTCATGCTTTCAAAAACAGTCTCTAGTTTATTTTCATTTTAGTGTACTCTATCCGTATTAATGTTTTCGCGTTATTTATCGAGATTTGCTAAAACCACACTAAAAGGTATTTTGCAAGTTTTGACATAGAGTAGTTGGTTTAAAATGATAACATTTCAATGATGTAACTATGAATATTCAGAAATTTGACAAACTAGCTTTTATTATAATTATAATTATTATTATAATTATGTATTATGCTAGGCGAACAAATTATTTTTTCATTTAGTGAAAAGGTCGTTATTTAACATACATGGTGATTATAGTTAAAGTTACGATTTCAAAACGCTATAATTTTAAAACTACCCATCAGAGCGATTTGATATTGCACTGGAGCAATCGTGAGGCAATGAAATTTTGTTCGGGGGAGGAAAAAAGTAGTTCCAACATGTTCCTATAGATGGCGCTGTCAGGGTAATGTCAGGAGAATTGCCTAAATGGACTCATTAAAAACAGGGATGTTGTTAGTAGCACAGTGGAATAGCAGGAAACAATAGACTTCAAGGGTTTACTACAATTTTTTTAGCAAAAAGACAATAATACGTCTTTATAGCGGAAACAGTCATAGTGAAAAGAGAAAAGAGGAGCTTCATGAAACAAATACATTACGGATAATTAACAGCACATTTTGGAACTTTTTTTTTTTTTTTTTTTGAAAAACGAAATTGCATTGCCTCACGATTGGCCTGGTAAAATATCAAATCGCTCTGATGGGTAGTTTTAAAATTATAGCGATTTGAAATCGCAACTTTAATTATAATCACCCTGTTTATTTATAATATCTCTCTTTATATAATGTTGTTTATGAAGGTGTATAAGAGAATAGTTAAATTATTATATCAAATTGCAATTACATTTAATTAGTATCTTTAAATAATATGAAATATTACCTAACTTCATATATTTTTTTTTAATTCCTCATTAGTCTCAAATCTCATTTTAAACCAAAACACATTTGTTTTCTACATTTTGGTCATGCATTGCTTTGCTGTCTTAAGGTGTTGCAGATGATTTTAGGAAAGATGGGCACCGACCAAATTCTTTTAACTCGCTCTATCTGTCTTATGCCGTGGCGGCCTCTGCTCCGCCTTAATACTTTTATTAGTTATTATATTAGTTATATTTTTTGTAATACTTTGTTCATATTTATTATATATAATCTTATGCATCAATGTCTCGGAAACAACTCTTATTAACTCTTTTAATATATTTTGCTTTGTGTAAGGTCCATATGTAGTTGGTTATTGATTAATTCAATTCGTCCAGAAAGGACGACTTGATATATATATATATATGTGTGTGTGTGTGTGTGTGTGTGTGTGCGTGTGTACTTCTGCTCAACAGTACAACTGTAAACTTAAATAACATTTAAATACATGTAATGATTTTACAGTTTGCAATCATTTACAAAAGGAAAGAAAAATTGCAGCAATTAGTTTTTTTATTTTTATTTTTTTCGTATGCGGAAAAAATTGCTTATAACTATAAAACATTTTTTTCTGACCTATAAATATCGTGGTACAGTTAATAATAAATTTTAGTATAAAAAATTTGGTTATTACAATAGTAAACGTAATAGTGAAATTTGACTTATATGAAAATAATACTGTTTTGTCAGTTACTATATTTCAGTAGCTTTAATGTTTTCCTTGTTTGGCGGTAAGTTAACTGTGTACTTTTGCAAAATGATTTCTTATATTATGCTTCAATAAACTTAATTGTATTGCCGTTCATACACACAAACTTCGAGTTTTCTGGAACATATATTATTTTAATTATTCTGCTAAAATTCTTTAATTATATGATTAAGAATTTATCGTATTTATTAAGCTATTGAACAGGAATTCTAAGATGATTATCAATATTTATATTCATCCGTAAGTGCTTAATCAATGGTCAGTCGATTGTAATAGTTTTATTTATTGTTCCCATGTAACTGAATAACAACTGTTGAAAGAAAATGTAATAAAAGGAAAACATTTAACTTTCTGTATTCCTGATATCGAATCAATAATTCAATTTCGTGATATTAATCCTACTCTTTACAAAAACAAATAAAAAGAGAACCCGCTATTTAACTTCATCAATTTTAATAATTTGAATGCATAGTTTCTTATCTGAAGTTGGATATCGAAAGTAATAAAAAGATTTATTTAATTTCCCTAACATTCACGAAATCATAAATGTTATTACATTGTTACCGAAATCTTTTTGAATATTTTATCTACTTTATTTTTAGTATTCCCTGTTGATTTCTTTCATACTTAATTAAATGAATAAAATGTCAAATATTGTTTTTATAAATTTTCATTTAATTAAAAATTGTGGATTTGAAATTATTTTATATTATTTATTACGATAAAAGAATTTAAAAATTCATTATTCTAAATCGTAATTTTCTTTCTTACTTTAGCTGTTCAAATCGAAATAGAATATTTGGTGGCGTCGTTACAAGAGTGAGTTTTTTATGTTTTTACTGTTCTAATTACATGTTTTAAAGTTTAGGATTTTGCAATTACTTATATTACTTTATAATAAGCAATTAAGATAGGGAATTTCTGACTGTTTAATTATTTTTCGATTAGTGAAATATGTTTATATCTTATATTTATCAAACACAACTTGTACACGCAAACTTAAGGTATGTTGCTTAAAAAAAAAAAAAAAAAAAAAAAAAGAAGTATTTCGACTTTTCGAAAAACTTCATGTACATTAAGTTTAAAATATTTTAGTAATATATTATTTTGTACTATTATGAACTCATAAATCTTAGTAAATAAATAAAAATGTGATAGAGTACAAGCTCCTAAGGAAAGGGGGAGGGGTCCAAAAAAAGAACTTTTGGAACGTGGTTGAAATTATCGGATCTTCAAATTAAATACGTGGAATGTATAGAACCCCTTATCAAATTTCAATCTGGAATATATCTAAAATCTAACTCGTTCTTTTACCGACAATTTCCTTAATTTTTACTTTATTCAGATGAATTTTTGACAATAGTAGCCCAATATATCTAGCTTTTAACCTATGTTATAAAACATTCTCTATCTTTAACACACGCGCAGCAAAAAATTATTTGCTATAAATGCTCATATCTCATCGAATATTACACATTTGAATTTAAGGTTTCGCTAATGTTTTGTCAATTTTTCTGTAAGTTTTCTAAAATTTTATGGGAATCCATTCTTGTTATAAGCAAAAAACTTGCCAAAAATTAATATATATATATATATATATATATATATATATATATATATATATATATATATATATATATATACATATATATATATATATATATACATACATATATATACCTAAATAATTGCGCAATTCCTACAAAAGTACATGCAAGTATTGTACGTAGTATGTACAACAATATGTCAAATCTACAAGTTATTTGTAGCTTTTTATGAAAAAGGATGATCAAAAGTATTTGTGCTTTCTTCAATTCGTGGTTAGTACCCTAATTGCACTCTGCACCAG
This sequence comes from Salticus scenicus, assembly GCA_963930645.1. Taxonomy (NCBI): domain Eukaryota; kingdom Metazoa; phylum Arthropoda; class Arachnida; order Araneae; family Salticidae; genus Salticus; species Salticus scenicus. Next base: position 256,607,897 of record OZ005651.1, on the reverse strand, counting down.
AGATTATTATACAGACTAGCGAGCTTCGCCCGCTAGCGGGTCAGTATTTTCAAATGAATCACTAACAGTAACTTTTAGTCTTAAGAAAAGAAATTGAAAAAAAAAATCATTTATGATTGGGTAAAAAGTCGGCCCAGGTCCCCACTGCCTTCGGCAGCGCAGTCCCCCCAATTTATGGGATACACGCGCTGCGCGCGCGTATTCCTTCCCTCACCCTTCGTGGCTCCTAAAAAAAAAAAAAATCTCATTGGGTAAAACCCCCATCGGGTCCCCACTGCCTCCGGCAGCGCAGACCCATGCGCGCTGCGCGCGCACGTGTGGAGGTATACGTGCGCTTCGCGCACATATTCCTTCTCAAGTCAAAATTTTATTCTTAAGAAAAATTTAAAAAAAATCATTTTTCATCGGGTAAAAATTCGGACCGGGTCCCCACTGCCTTCGGCAGCGCAGTCCCGTGCGCGCTGCGCTGGTGTTTAAACGTTGAAAAAAAAATTCAATAAATTTATTGAAATTTAAAGCAGAACTGATTATGAAACAATCTCCGAATCAAAAATTTTATCCATACGCTTATCCATATGAAATATTTCCTTTATAGTTAAATTATCAATCTAATTTAAACAGGATTTTAGAAATTATTATTATTATTTAATTATAATGAAGAATTCTGTGTAAGATGATATTTTTTGCGTTCGTTTGGAGGTGGATTATTATTATATTGTAACATACATTTCGTTAAAAAAAAAGATAGCTTGCTTTATGATTTTATTATATATATAAATATAAGAAAACGTCCTAAAAATCCCACATAAATGTGTGGTACCCACATGTCGAGACAATTATAAAAATGGACCTCGAGTAAAAGTTTTTAACTTTCCATAGGATCAAAAAAAAAAAAAAAAAAAAGATATGGAGCATTGAACGGAAAATATTTCAGACAACAAAACATTCTAACGTAAGCCAGATTCTTCAATTATCTCTTTAAGAATTTAATGTAAAAATTACCCTATATGTTTTACACAAATTTATAATGTCTTTATTTTAAGATGTAAATTTTATAACGAAATATTACACTAAAAAGTTGTGTAATATTAATGTGATAATAACGTTGTATGATAATAATTAATTATTTTAATGTTTAAAGTGATATAAATTAGTAAAAATATTGAATTATAACTTAAAAAACTTCTTTGCAATAGCAGTCTTAAAGAAAATTTTGTTCAGAACATTTATTAATAATTTTGTAAAATAAGATAAATTTTATCTAGGTGATGAAAAGTATAGTGAAAAGACAAATTGTTTAGAAATTTACCTATAATAATAAGTATTTGAAGTTTAGAAAATAATAATAATAAATAGGTATAATAATAGCAAAAAATACTTTTGAATATTTATCGGTAAAAATGTTATGATAAATTATGATAAAATAATCTTAAAAAAAAAAAAAAAGTACATGTCTATGTACATGTATATTATTATTATTATTATGATACAAAGTATTTCTATTTCTCATAATATTTATAAATTTTATCTTTCATATAAATTATGTATTTCTGTGGGAATACCCTTTTAAATTTTATTTAAAAAATAAATGTATTTAGTTTATTTTCTAAATTGGGCAAATATATTTTTTAATTTCCTTACTTAACAGTTTCATTTAAAAATAATTACTCCTTCAAATTATTATTCTAATAGTGCAAAATATGAATTGAAATATAATTAATAAATTAATTAATTGAAATATAATTAAATCTATTTGAGGCATTTATATATCACGTATGTTGTTTAATAAAATCTGAATAAACATTTTTTTTCTAAATGATTTGAACATAATTTTGATGGAAACAATTTGTTAAATAGAAAATATGACAACAATAACAAATAATAATAATAACAATAAAATTAAAAGAATAAATAAATAAAAATCCATGTGATATAAATTATTATAGTTTTTGAAAATGAAAGAATCTCACCAGTTTTAAATTATTAATGATGATCATGAAAATGTTAACTCATTAGTCACATTCAGAATTTATATTTCATTTTATCATTAATAAATAAAAAACTTTGAAGAAAAAAAGACAAAATCAGAAATTGCGCTAAAAATTAAATACCCTTGGTGAAAATTCAAAATTTTGATAATTTATACATATGTAAATAAATGCAGAATATTTACATTCATATTCTATCACATAAATGGGATTTTTTCTAAAGCCTTCAAAATATTATACTTTAATTCAAGGAAAGTATGTAATTAAATTTGTTTATAAAAATTTCAAGGAGAGAAATAAAAAATTAAGGTAAAGGAAACAACCTTAGTGAAAATTTCAAATCTAGATAATTTACACATATACAAATAAGTACAAAATATTTCTATGAATATTTCCTGCCGCGCATAAGAGAGATTTATTATTATTATTTTTTTCCTTTCATCATATAGAGGTAATTTTTTGTTAGATTTATTTTTATTTTTATTTTTTTATTAATTTTTTGCTCAATATATTTTCTCATATAAAAATTTATTTAGTTATTATATTTCCTGATTTCAGGAATTGTTAACTTGTCATATTACCATATTTCCAAATTTCCTGATTTTTTTTTTTTTTTTTTTTTCCCCAAATCAATTTTCAGTTACTGCTGAGAAAATTCTATTGTATAATGTAAGTTTATGCATAACTTTTGTAACCTACTCGTAATTTTTTAGATTAAAAATAAAATAATAATAATAAAATAACTTAGAATATTAGCTAAATAAAATACATTTTTTTCTTTTTTTGAAATTAAATTTAAAAGTATATTCTCACAGAAATAAATAATTTATAATTTATATTAAAGAGAAAATGCATGAACATTATGAGAAATAGAAATATTTTGTATCGTAATAATAATAATAATAATAATAATAATAATAATAATAATATACATGTATTTGTACACAGACATATACAGTTTTTTAGATTTTAAAAAGATTATTTTATCAAAATTAAGCGTAATATTTTTACCGATAAATATTCAAAAGTATTTACTGCTAATCTTATATCTATTTATAATTATCATTTTTAAGCTTCGATCATTTATTATTATAGGCAACTTTCTAAACAATTTGTCTTTTCACTATACTTTTCATCACCAAGATAAAATTTATCTTATTTTACAAAATTATTAATAAATGTTCTGCACAAAATTTTCTTTAAGACTGATTGCAAAGAACTTTTTGAAGTTATAATTCAATATTTTTACTAATTTAAGTCAGTTTATATATTAAGATAATTATCATACAGCGTTATTATTACATTACTATTTCGCTAAATTTTTAGTATAACATTTCGTTATAAAACTTACATCATAAAATAAAGACTTGTAAATTTGTGTAAAACATATAGGGTAATTTCACATTAAATTCTTAAATAAATAATTCAAGAATCTGGCTTACCTTAGAATGTCTTGTTAGCTTAGTATTTCTCCATATCCATTTTTTGGGGGAAGTTCTTAATCCCGTGGAAAGCTAAAAACGTTTACTAGAGGTCCACTTTTTAATTGCCTCGACTTGTGTGTACCGTCCATTTATGTGACATTTTTAAGACGTTTTCATATATATATAGATATATATTATAAAATCACAAAGCAAGCTATCTTTATTTTGTAACGAAATGTATAATAAAATATAATAATAATCCACGTGCAAACGAACGCGAAAAGGCCACAGATTACCGATTACCGACGACCGACGGTGGAATTTTAGTTCATAGTACGCACAAGTACAATGCTTGCAGGACTGGTTTGGTTGTGAAAAAGGACGATAGAGCGTGACGGCAGTGCCTCAATTTTAGTCTGTGCGTTGGCTTTCTTGTAGGATGTGTTGGCTGCGCTCGCACAACTTAAGGGATACACGCGCTGCGCGCGCGTATTCCTTCCCTGACCCTTAGTGCCTGAAAAAAAAAAAAAATTCTGATCGGTTTGCGCGCGCACGTGTGAAGGTATACGTGCGCTGCGCGCACATATTCCTTCTCAAGTCAAAATTTTATTCTTAAGAAAATTTAAAAAATCATTTCTCATCGGGTACAAATTCGGACCGGGTCCCCACTGCCTTCGGCAGCGCAGTCCCGTGCGTTCTGCGCGCGCACAAGTTAGGGGATACGCGCGCTGTGCACGCCTATTTCTCCCCCCACCCTTTCACGCCCGCTTAATTAACCTACGTATACCAATTTTGAACGATCTAACTCAATTGGCTGAGATGCAAAAGAAAACGTAATCAGGACACCTCAAAACGTGTAAATCTGGTGAAAACTTTCGATAATATAAAAGAACTTTAAAATATCTTTCGAATGATGTATTAAAAAAAATTTAATCATAATTAGAAATTGAAATATTGAAATTTGAAAATATTACAGCGCCATAAAAGAAAACTGATTCAGGACACCTCAAAACGTGTAAATCTGGTGAAAACCTTCGATAATTTAAAAGAACTTAATATCTTTCGAATGGTGTATTAAAAATAATTTAATTATAATTAGAAATTGAAATATTGAAATTTGAAAATATTACAGCGCCATCTGGCGTTAGAAATTTCTATATTCCACTGTTCGATTCCAATCCAAAAAAGCTTTATAATGATGTATTACTTATGAAATTATTTTAATTAGTAGTTGAGATAAAACAGCCCGTATTTATGTGAGTTTCGGAAGAAACCACGGAAAACTCCGAACGGTTAGGGCGATGAGAGTCCTAGCCCGTATTTACGTGTGTTTCGGAAAAAACCACGGAAAACTCCGAAAGGTTAGGGCGATGACCGCGACCTGGGATCGAACCCGGAACCTCCCACTGTTGGATTAGAGAAGATTAGACATCAGTCTGTTGTTATCTACGGCAAAAATAGTTTTTCTTGTTAGCCAAATAAAAATTTAAAACTCAATTTAATTAATAAAAAAAAAGATGTGATGAGTTTTAATAGCTGAAAAAAAGATTACTTTTCACTGTTAGTTATTTTTACTTATATATGTTTACTTTTTTTTTTAACCCAAGGACTTCTTTGCGTACTGGGTTGAGATTAAAAATTGTAATTAAGCGACTGCCATATTAAAAATTTAGAAAACATCCGATCACAGCGCCACCTTTTGAGCGATTGATCAATCTTATTCTGATAAAATCGAAACTTTTATTTAAATCTGATATTTTAGAAAGAAAAAAAAAAAAAAAACAGCCCGTATTTACGTGAGTTTCGTAAGAAACAACGGAAAACTCCGAACGGTTAGGGCGATGAGCGCGACCTGGGATCGAACCGGCAGCGCAGTCCCGAGCGCTCTGCGCGCGCACAAGTTAAGGGATACGCGCGCGGTGCACGCCTATTTCTTCTCCACCCTTTCAGGCCTTCTTAATTAACCTACGTATACCAATTTTGAACGATCTAACTCATTTGGCTGAGATGCAAAAGAAAACGTAATCAGGACACCTCAAAACGTGTAAATTTGGTGAAAACGTTCGATAATTTAAAAGAACTTTAAAATATCAAAAATAATTTAATCTTAATTAGAAATTGAAATATTGAAATTTGAAAATATTACAGCGCCATTAAGAAAATTGATTCAGGACACCTGAAAACGTATAAATCTGGTGAAAATTAAACGTGTAAATCAGGTGAAAACTTTAGATAATATAAAAGAACTTTAAAATATCATTCGAATGATGTATTAAAAATAATTTAATCATAATTGGAAATTGAAATATTGAAATTTGAAAATATTACAGCGCCATAAAAGAAAACTAATTCAGAAGACCTCAAAACGTGTAAATCTGTTGAAAACTTTAAATAATATAAAAGAACTTTAAAATATCTTTCGAATGATGTATAAAAAATAAATTAATCGTAATTAGAAATTGAAATACGCGTATTAGAATATTGCAATTTTTAATCGCAGAACCAAAACACGTGCCCTCGTTAAATACCAGATGTCGCTGTTTTTTTTTTTTCTTCGCTTCCGTCGAGAAATGAACCTCTTTGAACAGGTTGTCATGGTGATGCAACGGACGTATACATTATTTGATTACGGTATTCATTTTCGAATGAAGTAAGGCATTTTCAATGGTTTAGAGCGTGAAATTAAAAAATTTATGACTCATTCAGTTTTTGAAATTTTCTCTCAATCTACAAAAAAAAAAAAAAAAAAATGATTTATCTCTAAACGCTTTTGAGTTATAAAATGTTTTATGAAAAATTCGATGTTTCGTAAAATCTAAAAATATGGATCGCTAATCCGTATTTTGTAAAAATGTTTATATGGTTCGAAAGAGGATTAAATGGCCTTCCTTTATATACCAGTTGTTAAGAAATGGAACAGTTACTCGGTCGTACAGGGCGTTTCAAAAAAGACGATCGCGAAAAAGAGAAATTTTCGACCCTTTTTCAAACTTTTTTTAAAAACATAAAAAATCCGTAGTTAAAAAAAAAATTGTACCGTAAGAATCGGTAATAAATGCTCTTTCTGTTGTTTGAGGTGTATTTCGATATCTCGAACCGTTCGAGCAGGATCGCTTTCCAAAAACCCACGAAATTTTCTCTCTTTGCTTTTTCTTTTAAGGTAAGCGGTCCCGGTCGAAAATGATGATCGCGTGCCATTTTGAATCGTTTTTTCGTTAGACAATGGTCGACATTTTAATTAATATCTCCGCTAATTATGGTCGCATCGTTTAGCAAATTAGATAACGTAGATCTGCGATAAATTCTCTGTCCGACGGTACCTGTTCGAAGTCCGTGCGACCGTTAGCGGCGGAGCCTTTGCTGTTTCAAGCCGTTTCTCACAGACAGACACTCACACAGACACACACACAGAAACACAGACACACGCCTACAGATTTTAATAAGATAGGAGATAGGACACTCCCGTATATTCTTCGGTAACCAATATTTGACTGCAACGACCCTATTGTCAACGGCTGTAAGTTTCTCGAGCTCTCCAGCTTACGCAATCGCTCGTCTTATTTTTATTGTATCTATGTTCATATCGTAATATTAGTGCAACGTTAAACCCAATATCCAACCAACTAACCATTGTATTGATGTTTACGTTTGGCATTGGCAACTTTGTTATTGTTTACAAAATTGATTGTCGAAAGCAATTTATTTTAAGAAGCAAGTACTAAATATTAAGCAAATAAATTTCGAAAATATACATAAACCAAAAATATTTTTTTTTATTTTAAAGCATTTTGTATTATTTAAACCAAGCAATGTTAAATATTTAAGATTTCATACCATACTGCTATTTCAGCATTACAGTTTGTTATATTAATTTGTACACTTGAACACGAATGTGTTTGGCAAAATTTATTTTCAAACATAATAAAAATTAGTTTTATTTCTTAGAATATAGCTATGAATGTTGTGATTTTGTGAATTTAAAAGTAGTAGAAAAAGTGAAGGAAAGAAAACTGCACATACGTTTTCGTTTGGCAACTTTATTATTGTTTACAAACTTGATTGTCAAAAGCAATTTATTTTAAGAAGCAAGTGCTAAATATTAAAAAAATAAACTTTGAAAATATACATAAAATGAAAACATTTTTTCATTTTAAAGCATTTTGTATTATTTAAACCAAGCAACGTTAAATATTTAATGATTTCACTCTGCTATTTCAGAATTACAGTTTGTAATTTTAATTTGTACTTGAATATGAATATCTTTGACAAAGCATATTTTTTAACATTATAAAAATTAATTTTTATTTCTTAGAAGAATAGCTGTGAATGTTTTGAGGATAATTTTGTGAATTCAAAAACAATAGAAAGTGAAGAAAATGAAAACTTCCCATACTAACCTGCTACCTGCTACTAACTACTCGCGAAATAGAAAAACAATTCTCGATCAAAGATATTCATGTAGACTTAACGCGTGTAGTTCCCCTCTGTTGGCACTAGTGGTGCTACTATATTTCCGGTTCGCATTTTAGCTTCACTGTCCTATCTGTATGGTAATCTGTGCTCTGGACTAAGTCGATAGTGGAAAATGTGAGTTTTTAAATGTTTTTTGCATGTCTGAATCTCTAGACCATTAAAAAATTAAAAAAAAAAAATCATCTAATATTTTGATCACTCGCTGTATATAATTTGTAGGGAAAACGAATTTGTATGCGTAAGAAGATGTAAGGACATCACCCCCCCCCTTACGTGTATACGTTTTCAATGTGAGTAACTTTTCAAAGAACTCGTCAATACCTTTAAAACGAATGGTTAAATTATAGAACTGTGATAAATTTAAACAAAGTTATCGATTTCTTTACTGAAAAAAAGTTTGGGAGTCTATTAGGCAAAAAATTGTCTTTCTTTAAATATTAAGAGTTGTACTTCTCAGATGAAAATCGTCTGCATTCACCATAGAAAATAATTTTAATAAATAATTTGCAGTGTGATAATCTGTACAGGAAAATATAGAAGAAAGTTCTGTGATTTTTCACAGCATACTAGTTATTTATTAAAATCATATTGCTTAGTATTAAACAGCACCTTGATGACCAAGTTCATTCGATATCATTGTAAAAATCATTCTTAATGTAAATACGGTGATATATTTTCGGAAATATATTTCTTTTTTATTTGCTCCGGGCGAAGCGCAAGTTTCCAGTGAAAGCTAAATTTCCTGGAGGTAAGGAAAATTCATATTGAATTATCATCTCAAGCCAAATCTTTAGACATCCCAAACCCCTAACCATAATTCTTTTATTAAAATCTTTCAAGTAGTTTGCTTAAAGATCAGATTTCTGCCGTATTTTGTTCCAGGAAAAGCACGGGTTCTGTGATCATTTTTTGCTCATGAATTCGCATTAGATCGGTACCAGTGGCCTAAAGTGAATTCCGAACAAATAAGAACATCCATGTAATAACCGGGATTTGAATCCGGCACCTGAGAAATGAAGTGCATGGTGCTAACCATTCACCCACCAGGTGGAATTTACGTCAAGGTGCAGTTAAATAAAAATTGGTGTAAAAATTTGGGTTTTAGTTTTTGAGCTGGAATTGCCACAAAATTTTGCTCACACACAGACAGACATACAGACAAACCTTTTCCAAAAATAGTCCAATTTAGAATATCTGATATCGCGTAAATCCGTCTGAAACTAGGGGTCGGACATTTTTAGACACTTATATTTTTTTCTGTAACTATAGAAGGAAGTAAAAATAAAGTTTCTTGAACTCAAAGATGTATTCCTTTATCATTCAGTTTAAATAGTTCTACAGGTTTGTGCATGATATTCATGATGTATTCAATCAACTTCATCAATTCATTCGTCATTATTTATCATCATTATGTGATTTAGACTTTACGTGTGCTGTTCACTTCAATAAAAACATCGACACTTATATTTTTATTTCTTAAAATTATATAGCTTAATCATCAGGCACTGAAAAGGATATAATGTTCTAAGTTGCTGCTTTTCAGCTGTCAATTTCAACATATTCACTTAAATGAGCTTTTCTTTTATTTGTTTATTGTTTTGTTTTTGAAATGATATGAAGAAACTTTAATCTACAAAGATACATAGCCTCAACTTTAGAAACGAAAATTTGAAATACTAGAATATCTTTGTACTCCTTATCAGATTTGTTTTTCACTGGCATTCAAAATAAACTTTTTCCCTCTATCTTGTTGAAATTCAAAAGATTGAAGGCAGCCTTCTTCCTGAAAGCGTGCTCGTTTTCTTACTCTTTTTTTTTTTTTTCCCCTCAATCCTCTTGGTTTGAGTCGATCTGATGCAACAATCGATGTTTTTGAAAAAGTCTGTTTCTTACACGGTGGGGAAATGGCAAAAATCTTCAACAGATTGTTGTAGTTTGTTCGTTTTCCTTTTCTTTCTGCCTACATTGCTGGCAAGTCCATTGCTTTTATACCTTTGGTTTGGACTATTAGCTTTGGAGGGTTTTGCTCGCTTCTTATATGAGTTGAAAAGAGAAATGAGCAACAACAAAATTTCAGAAGATTTGTTTGGAGAAATCTTGATTTCTTCTACATTAGCTTGGAAACAGATTTAAAAGTTTCTTGCATTTCCAGAAACCGTGCAGAATTGGTTCAGATTTAGTATTATTACCTGAGGAACGAAACTCATTCTAAAATGAAAGAAAATAAACTGGATGTTATACATTTGTTTCCTTCCTTTTATTTCATGTTTTCTTTTATGTATACTTACACTAACATTTTAAACTAGTCATGGTTTTTCATCTACGAACAGGTAGCAGTAAAGTACATAAACAATATATTTAAAAGTTTTCGTTATAAAATGTTTTCAGGATGTCCTAAAAACTTAAAAGTTTTAAATTTACCTGATATTTTTATTTTATTTATTTATTATTTTATGGAAAATAAGTTGTTTTGTTTCGTTTAAGTACGGTTATTTATTAAGAATTTTTATGAAACAAAATATCTGTTTATGGGTTTTTTCCCCTTCTATTTCATTATTTATTATAAGTAACTTGAACTGACAGTCTCCTTTTGTTCCAACAGACATTCAATGAAAAAAAAAAAAAAAAAAAAAAAAAAAAACTTGACACTGTTTTTATTTTTAAACCATTAAGATTTTTTTTTTTTAATATTAGCTAAAATTTATTAAAACCTATAAAATAATGATATATACTGCGAAAAAAAAAAAAAATATCAGATAAGTAATTTTCATAATAGCTTTGCGAACGATAAGCAGTATCAGTGCTATTTATTTATTTATTATTTTTTAATTACTAATAAAAAAGGCGACATGTTCAAAGAGTAATATTCAAACTCAATTTTTTAATGAGATATCCTTATAATACGATGAAAAAAAAAACATTAATAATAATAATAATAATAATAATAATAAATAAATAAATAAATAAATAAATAAATAAATAAATAAATAATCCTCATATGTTAACATGGGAAGGAAGATTGATGTGCAGTCTTAAAACAACTCTGATCTATTCAAATTCTCTTCTACTTGATTTTTTATTCCCAAGTTAATATTATTATTCCCTTAAATTACTTATCCTGACTAACTAATCCTTTGAATAATTATACTCTTTATTATTTTAAATTTCTCTGATTATTATTATTGTTTTTGTTGTTGCAAAGGAAGTTTCATTATTTATGGAAAATTCTATTAAAATTATGCACTTTCATTCGTTTGCTTTTTTTTTTCTTCTTTTGCATAAATATTTTGATAATTATATTTTTTATTGCCATCATTAGTATATTTTTTTTCTAAGAAAAAATTATTCTAAAATGTGCGAATGTTTAAAATTAATAATTTTGGGCAAAAGGAAATTTTAAAATCCGAATTTTATTCCTTTATATATATGTGTGTGTGTGTGTGTGTAACTTTTTATTTTATTACTAAATAAATTTTCCCATAAAAAATCATTAACAGTAATATAGTTTAAATTAAATTTTAAAAGCATGATTACATCTATTTTAAAAAATCTGGAGTGACCCCACTCGACTTTCCGAACATTGAGTAACTAACAGTTTTGTAGATAAAATAAAGAAAGAGGAGTTGCTAAACAAACAAAAAAGTGAAAACCATAACAGAGTGTTTGAGTATTTTTCTCCATATATCACACGAGGTTTTATTTAACGCTACTGAACTTTGAGCCCTTAGATAATAATGATAAAGAATTTTTCGTTGTGTCCCTGTAAAAATCTATAAATGCTAGATTCACCAAAATGCTTATAGTTAGTGCAACAGTGATTTATAATATTCATGCAAATTTTCAGCTCAATTAAATAAGGCGTTTAGATACTATCGCTGGTCTCATAGACCATAAAGATAAAGAATTTTTCTTTGTGTCCCTGTAAAAAAAACTGTAAGTGCTAGATTCACCAAAATCTATACAGTTGGTTCAAATGTGACCTATAACATGTGTACAAATTCTTTGCTGAGATTAATAAGGCGTTTAGACGCTATCACACTTTTAAAAATTTGGCAAAGAATTTTTCTTTGTGTCCCTGTAAAAAAACTATAAGTGCTAGATTCTCCAAAATCTATACAGATTGAGTATCTTTGACCTATAATATGTGTATAAAGTTTTTGCTCAATTGAATAAGGCGTTTAGATGCTATCGCACTTTTAAGATTTTGGTCCCTTGGCCATAATGATAAAGAATTTTTCTTTGTGTCCCTGTAAAAAAACTATAAGTGCTAGATTCACCAAAATCTATAGGGTTCGTACTATGGTGACTTACAATATACGTACCAACTTTCAGCTTATTCGAACAAAGCGTTTAGACGCTAGCGTGTTCACTCACAGACATACACACATACATACACACACACATACACACACACATACACACATACATACACACATACATACACACACACATACATACATCATCGTAAAAATAGTGAAAACGGACTCGTTGGACCTCGAAACGTATAGAAACATCAAAATCTCGAATTCGGATTTTTGACATGATTACAATACTTTCCTCACTATAGTGTTCGGAAAGTAAAAAGATACTAAAAGATAACGCTAACACATTGTCGTAGGTGCATTTTTGCTACTTAAAACAGTAAACCTATCATTTTGCCGTTCCTCTAAAATGTTACATTTTCCAACAAAATAATTTTGCATATTCGTTTTGAAATAATTTTAACTTTTTGCTCATGAATCTATGTGTTAGTTATTGGCGTATATTAGAGACTTGATCGGGTCTGGTTTTACAAAAATTTCCATCGACCCGAACTCGCAAAGCGAATTTTAACGACCCGTTACCGACCCAAACCCGATTTCTTTATATCCGAACCCGAACCGAAAATGAAATTTGATAATTCATTAAAAATCATGTAAAACTTTTTAAAGGTCTGAAGTAAATTTTCATTGTCACGCAGTTGGTCACTTTAATAATCACTTTAATTAAAAATGTAATTACTAATACACTAATTATTTTTTTTTTAACTGAAAGTGAATTATTAATATTTTTTAACCATTTATGTGTGTTGTATATTTCAAGCATACACAAATGTGCTTTAATTTTAGTGTTTGTAGTTAATTGTTTAATGCTTATATTCTTAAAATATAATTGATGTTCCATTGCTTCTGTCCGATATGGATGTTTATTTTTGCTACAATAATTTGGGCACGTGTAAATTTTATAATGAGTATGTCAGTTATACAGTTACTATTATGTCACACAAATTTCTGCTTATCATTGTAAATTTTTTTTTTTAAAGGTGTTCTTGAGTCCACTCGACTCCTTGAAAATTAAACCCGACACTCAGAAAAAAAATCACTCAACCTACCCGACCTGTTAGAGAAAAAAATATAGTTAACACTACCCGAGGCAGGACTCTGGCGTATATATACACGCCGACTGCACATAAGAGTTTAAAATAAAATGCTCAGTATCGTTTTTTTTTTTTTTTTTTATTATTATTTTTACTTTTTTTAATTTTTTTATTTAGAGGTGTTCACATAAAGAAAATATAGTTTTTTAATCTGGCTAAATTTGTCGTTTCCTGACGAGGCTGTGTCAGGAATTATGATTTATTAAATAATTACAATGAAATTCACATAACTTTCTTCTTTTTATATTATTCTATTTTTCATTCTTTTTATCTCACTTTACGGGCAATACGATTTTTTTTTTACAAAATTCTATATTTTGTAACATTTTATTTTATTACAAATTCTTACGTAATTTTTTCTTTTAAATTGTTCCTTTTTATAACATTCTCATACACTTCTTTTTTTTATTTAATTAATAAATAACGTTCATAAATTCATGCAATTTACTTACTACTGGGTTGCTTCGAAATTTGACTTCCCTTTCTAGAATAGAACCTACGGCATTGGGGAGCATTGTTATCCATTAATAACTTCCTCTTCTGACAAAGCTACTTGTCAGATCGCTTTCAACCCACACATATACCTTCCTGTATGATTTAATGAAATACACTTGATGCTTTACCGAGTTCAATACTCTAGAAGTGACTAGAACTCTATTTTCCAATCTAACGAATTCGGGCTAAAGGAATCCTTCATATTTTGCCTATAATGTATTCATGACACCCTCTCAAAGTATCTAGAATTGATGCAAATCTGATGGCTCTTATCGATTGAATAAATCTGAAATGTGAGTTTCTGAGGGGCAGGGAGTATGCAGTAATTTACATCTAAAAATAAGCGAGTTCATGTTATAAAGGGATGCTTGTTGCATTCGCGTAAACTATTCGACATATTTGTCAGTAATTCATGAATCACCGCTGTCAAATGCATATAAATAAAGGTGATTTGTAAGCAATTTCATCGCTGTTCATTAAGCAGCGTAATCATATGTTCCTGTAATTTTAATTGAAATGAATTCGTATCAAAACAACTTATTATTCAAAAGAGTTAAAAGATAATTATGTGAAAAAAAAAAAAAAATTATATAAACTATATGGCTATTCTAAAATAATAATAATACAAATTCTGTAAAAAAAAAATTCATTTTTCTCGTCATTATTATCATTAGCTTGATAGGATAACATAAAACGGAGCTCTATTTTGAATTTAATTCCGTATTCGTACAAACTCCAGAGAACTCCGGGAATCACAGTCCCGAAATTTCTCGTCAACCTAATTCTCGATTACTGTAGTACCATAAACATTTGACCAGAAAGAGGATAGATATTTTTTATATGAATTTATGTACGAGACTTTGTTTTAATAATCTCTCAAATTTTTAAAATCACAAATGCATGAGTGGTCACTAAAAGGTATTTCTGAAAGGAAAATCAAGTTTTGACTGTAATAAAATCGTATTTAGAAATATTTATTCATAAATTCATCAACCATTATTATTCTTTTAGATAATCTAGAGTGTAAAGTTGATTTTTATACGAACTACGTGAAAAATACCAGAGCTGGGAATCGAACCCGGGCACTCCGCTTCACGTGCGATTACTCTACCACTACGCTACCCTGGCTGATAACCAACTCGGCATTACTCACTTAATATCCGTTGGCAAAGTCACCGCGTCTGCAAACGCAAATATAACGGGTGATAATTCTAATCGTAACACAACTTCATAGACCACGATATTTCAATTATGAAACATGATTACGAATATGATATTTCAATTAGAAAAATCGTGGTCTATGTGCCACCATTAACATTCTCACCTGTTATATCTGCGTTTGTAGACACGGTGACTTTGATAACGGATATTATGGGAGAAATGCCGAGTTTGTTATTAGCCCGGGTCTCAATGGTAGAGTATCTGTATGTTAAGCGGAGCGCCCGAGTTCGATTCCCGGCTCTGGCATTTTTTACATAGTTGGTATAAAAATCAACTGTATCTTTAGTGAATTTATATCCATTGAGATACACAAGAATGGAAATGAAGACAGATTTTAAAATTATAAGCAGTTACGCGATTGTTGATTTTATATGAACTAGAAGTTTAACATATCTATTTCATTAAGAAAGCTAAATATATCTATATAAGGTACAGTGTTGCATGAAACTGAGCTCGCAATTATTAATGACACGAAATATTGAGCTCTTTCCAAATATTGAATATTTGACGCATGAATCAAATCACCTTTTCTTTAAATTAATAATGCACAATAATAAATTAAAAAATAATAACTTCTTTTTGAATAATTTACTAAATTTGTAAGCACTTTGGATTGTAATGATTTTTTTTTTTTTTTTTCATTAAAAACATCCAATGTCTGAATGAGCGTCGTGAATCTTCTAGAAAATAAACTTTTCATTAAGTGTTACTTTTTTCACGGAAATATACCTAAAAATTTCTTTTGGGAATAGTCAGATAGTCAATAATCTAAATTAAGACTTTATAGTTTTATAAAATGCCTTATGTATAATATTAGTACATTTCAAAATAACTAAATAGTTTCAAGGAATAAGTACTTAATATTTAGCAAAGATTTTCTTTGTTGTGAATCCACTTTTTTTTTTTCTCTTTGCACGTAGATTTTTTTCTCTTTGCACACAATAGATTTGCACGAGAAATTCCTATAATTGAAAAACCGCAGCCTATGTTTAAAACACTAGGGGGCTCTGCCCCCTGCTCCCTTCGCTCACCAACCCCCAAGGGAGGCTTCGTCTCCCCCGACTCACCTTACTTATTAACACATGCAGGGCTCTGCCCGTCTATTCGCTGTTTTTTTTTTCTTTCACTGAATAGGATTATTGATGGTGCATAACACAAGACAAAAGCAGTAAATATTGTAAAAATCCCCATATTCAATGTCAAATTGAAATGCATAATATTTTATACCACATATTTATTTTTGTTTATTTTTATGAAACTTGCGATGAAAATCAGTTTTTTTTTTTTTTTTTTTTTTAATAGAAATAAATTCGTAATATCTGGACCTTTTCGCATTAGAGCTTTAGTATTAGATTCTTTTTATTTCTTTTTTACAATCATGGATCCAGGTCGCGGTACCCTAGTCGGTAAATCTCTGAGCTCGTGATTAGAAGATTGCAGGTTCAATACTTCCGCCGGCCAAAGACCGTCGTGTACACTAATGCCGGTTGGTACATATAAAATTGATTGTGGCTGCAAAGTCCTCCATGTTCCCATCAAAACTGTACCTCTGGAGATCACCAAAGCGGGGGATGGAGGATCAAAATTGTGATGGCATGTCTCCGGAATAACTCTAGGGGTGCATCCCAGACCGTCGCCAATTACCCATAGCGCAGTACTGGTGCGACGTCAAATCCAACCTAGCTACCTACAACCAAGGATCACATTTTAATTTTCCGTGTAAAATGACTTCATAACAGAAGAACAATGTCACTGGGAGAAACTTTTTTCAAGGTGGCAAACAGAGTAACTTTATAAACCATCGTTTTTATTTAATAACTTCTTTAATTAAAATGATAGAACGTTCTAAGCAGCTGAAATGTCTTCCTTGAAGTATTCGGAACACACTGATACCTCTCATGACGCGAAGGACCCTGCTCTCTGAGAGAAGATACGGTCGCAGACAAAAAAATTTGACGCCAGCGACAGTAACTTTTTTTTTATTATATAAGAGATATATCGGGTATCCACGGTCCATATTTTCTAGAACCAGCATTTCTTAATTGCAAAAATACGTAGTATGGGGGTAGCTATTTTAAGGGGTTCTACCCTTTAAAACAGCTGGATGACGTGCACGGCCTGCCCACCTCCAATCTACCAGCCCAGAGAACTGATCACGTTTTGTTGCGGATCCTTAGAAAGCTTGATAAATATAAATGTGGCGATAAGCAACACATTTTAAATTCCCACTAATAAAAATCATACCTCTTACACAGTCTTTGAATTTATTTAAAACTAGCAGTGTTGGTGTATTAGTGTAGGGTTTAAGGCCAATCGACTACAATTGGGTATTAAGCTTGGTTGAAACACACCCTGTAGAGGTCTTTCAATAAGATCCTAGCTTATATTTTTACGAGTTTCGGTAGGAAACTCGGAAACCCAAGAGCGACTTGGCCGACATGTGTGACCTGGTATTAAACCCGGCACTTTTCGTTTACCAGCTTCAAAAGCAGAATCATGCAGCCACGGATGTGGCCGTGAGATTCTGCTAAAATAAGCCGGCCCACTTCACTGGTAACTATACTCAAATGAATTCATAAAATTCCACATCAGTTCTTCATATGAAATATCAAATAACTAAAAATTCGAAGAGAATTTAATAGAAATCAATAAAAACCTCGGTTTGGATTCCAGCTTTCTCAAACAGTGACATCCTTCCCCGAACCATGTTTAGTCCGGATTCCCACTGTATATAGCAGCGCTTTACACCAGTGCACTATGCGCGCGCAGAAACAAATGTATTCACACACAAATCTCGATTAGATCACAAATGCTTACTGCAGCGTTCTAACCATATGTCACTCTATACCCTCATCTATGCACTCATTTTTATTTTTCAGCCTCGAAAGTAAGTGCAATTAATTCCCAAACCCCGAAAATCTAAAATATATGGTTTTTCTGGCTCCTAGCTTTATTTTAAGATTTAATGCATCTATTTCTTTCTTCTTCATTTGATTTACAGCTTCAAAAATATGCGCGATCGATTCCTCACTTCTTAAAACCTACTAACACTGTTTTTCAAAGCCCAAGCTCTGTTTTAGAATTTAAAATATATTCTTTCATCTCAATTCAGTAACAGGGATTTTCAACAGGGATTTCTTCATTTAAAAATTTTTAACTATCTCTCTCTTCCACCTGAACCTTTACGAATTTTACAGTTTTAAAAGTATGCTCAATCAGTTTCTCCCCTCCCCCCCCCCCCAAAAAAAAAAAAAAAAAAAAAAAACTAATAACACGGATATCTGTACCATTAGCTCTATTTAAAAAATGAAATGAAATAAAATAAATAAATAAATGATTTAAAAAAAAAAGTGCATGCCTCCTGTACCCCTAAATATTTTTCTTAGGAAAACATTTTTTCTGAAGTCCATCTTCACTTAACGGCCCTCTTCACTTATCGTCGCCCACCGGAAGCCCGAGCCAATGTTTGTCTACGGGAAATTTTCTTTACTTATAATTAATTAACTAATATACGTTTTTAAATTCCGTTTTCACATTCAAAAAATTCCCAATTATTAAATTGACGCACCTTTTTTAAAAACGTACTTTTTTTAATTTTTACTATTTTATTTTGAAATATCAAAATGGAAAATTTCACATATTGAAAATTCGTATTTTACAGCTTCAAAATAAAATAGTAAAAATTAAAAAAAATACATTTTAAAAAAAGGTGCGTCAATTTAACAGTTGAGAATTGTCTGAATGTGAAAACAGAATTAAAAAATATTTATTACTTAACGAGTTATTGATTACTTAATGAGTTAAAAATTGATGTATTTTCAAAAAGCAAAATTATAGTGTATATCTCTCAAATAGTATTTCATTAACTCATATAGCTTTAAAAAAAAAAAACTGTATTTTATAAAATTTAGTTTTAACAGTAATGATGATGCTGAGTTTTTCATATAAAAATAGATTAAAATTTTTGGAATATTTTTTATGTTACAAACATTCGTGATGATTTTTACGTAACAGGTATTTATTATTAATGATATTATATTTTCTTAATTATAATAGTAGTTTTATAATCTTACATTGAGTTAGAATGCTTTAAATACATATTGTGAGTAAATGATCGTTTATATAATATTATTATTTGAATGCATTTTTTTTTTTTTTTAATAAGGTGCGAAAGGATTAAATGATTAATTTTATTATCTCACAAATAAAGATTTTCCTAATTTCAACTCATCCATGTAAATTCATTAATATGTTTGTTTTTTCTAATTACTACAGCATATATTTGCAAGAGAAATTAACAAACATGATCAAATATTTTTATTTTAATCAATATTTGCTCTGTTCTCAAGAGGAAATAACCAAAATTAATGGTGTACACAAACAAATTCTACATAATAAATATTTAATGCATATGTTTTTGTATAAGATATATTTTCTAGCACAACATTTTTTCTTAAAAATAAGCCATTTTTGGCATTAGAGTCTTTATAATAAGAATTCAGATACCAAAAGACAATTTCCCATGATTAAAATGAAAATCTTCTAAAGCATTTTTCCCCCATTCTTTCCATAAGTAAGTAAATTAGCATTATTTTTCCTTCGAAAGCATTGAAAAAGTATAATTTTTTTTCGTTAGCATCTTTTTTATCCATATTTTCTTAACTGTACCAATTAGGAATTTTCATGACTTTTAGTACTTTTAAAAAATATTTTTTATGGAGACCAGCTTAATCTTAACAAAGTTAAAGCAAAAGGAGATTTATCTCTGAAAATAATGTTAACATCTTCTAAAAATATCCTTCTTTTTAAAAGCTCAACAAAATTTGTTCCTTAGTTGTTGGTTATTTAGTTGGTCGCCCATAATGCAAATAACAGTTAATTAAGTGTCTATTAGTCCTGAGAGCAAAGCTCAATTTATTAATTATTTACTTGAAGTGTAGAATTTATTAGACTGTGCGTGAAGTACTATTTATACTTATAATTATCTATTTCGGATTTACGGGAATAATTAATATTTATTGATTTTACTTCATTGATTATTATATTTAGCTTCTTGTAAGTAAAAAAATAATACAGCAAATTTATTGATTTAACTAAAATATGCATATCCCGTGGAAATAATACAAATATTCAAAGTATAATGACAACAATTGTAGAAATTAAGATACTTCTTACAATTTTTTATACCTAAAGTGGAATTCGTGTTATTTATAAAATTAAAAAATATATAAAAGAAATGTTCATTTCACTTGTAAACACTATCATCAGTTTGTACTTAATGATTACGGAGTCAAATAAATACATAGCTGAAAAAGGGGGGGAAAAGGGAAAATTATAAAATAATCTGTAGAAAAAATTAAATTGTAAATTATTTCGTTATGATAGAAGTCAAGCTATCTGAAGCTGTAACCCCTAAATACCACAGATCAATATAATTTCACATAACACATCAGTCTTATGAATTCTAATAAAAATTTACACACGAAGAAAATAATAATTAAGAACATTATCTTTATATGGTAAGTTATCAAAAAAACATAAATGCTCAGACTTCTGCAGATTTCTATCAGACTTCAGATTTCTATCACGACTCTTTAAGAAAAGACCTCTTAATTTTTGCATTTTATGAAACAAGTGATAACCTATGTCGCAAAATGTCTCCTCAGGACATTCCCAGGATATCCGGAGGTTACCAAATGGAGGAGATGTTCTATATGGAAAGTTGGATACATAGTTGTAGAATTTAAAATTCGTTATAAGATTGACTACCAGAGCTCATGAGAATGTCTTTTAAAAAGTGGGTGAAACGTTTCTAGCAAGGCGAGGTCTAATTTAATCATATTACTACGGATTCAATATGGTCATTGTGTGCAGCAGTATCTTGACACAAGCAAATGTTGAAACTAGAGCCAACCTCTCTTTCAAATACCTCAAAATAAAGAAGTCGCTTGGATTGAAGTCCGGAGAGTGTACAGTCCAAAATATCCAGAGGAGTGACATTTTCTATAAAGCTTTCCTCAAGGGATTAAAATGTTGCCGAATAAAGTGTGGTTGGGCACCATATTGCTTAAATTATGCACTATTCTGTGCGTGGTTCAAAGTGTGAAATGCGACGGGAAATTGTTCTAAAATTTGTTATAGAAAATTGAGTTTCATCATGAAAAAAAAAAAAAAAATCATTTCTCTATTAAATAATGCAGCCAAAACGGTAAGGTTAGCAGAATATAGAAGTTTTGCAACAAACACAAAGCGTGTTACAGAGCCGCAAATTCGCCAATTTAGATTATCAACAAAAACCCCTAACTGTAAATTGGCCTCATCCGTGTGCTGTTGCATACTCAGGGTTCATGAATTGTCCGTGAATGAATGACAGGTCTTTCAGAGGTTTAAAAGTTTTTTTTACAGACTATTCCAGAAGATTACAACTCTATCGACCAAGTATCAGTTTCATATTTACCAAAACACACAGTTTAAATAATAGCTGACAACGTAAAAATCACAGCATAAACCGTACCATAACCATAGCACATACAGCACAGCCTGTATTCAGTAGCACAGCTCTGAACACCGCAAATGCTTGGTTTCAACTGAACTGAACTACAGGAATACGATCCATTTATATAGCTTCGTACATTTCTTAAATGTTCCCGGTATTTCGCGAATATTCGATTTAGAGCTTAGATAATCAATGTATCGTTAATAAGGATTTTTTTCACCAAAAAAGTCGCCAAGGGGCGGTTAACTCGTGAAATTCGTCGCCAAGACTGTTTGCGCCCTGGTGAAGCTTTTTAATGGGTTTTTAAAGGTAAAAGAGCTATTTTAATGCCAAATCAAAGCAGAAACAAGGAAAATTATCATTTTTTAACCTGACTAAGCTTCTTTAAACAAAATTATACAAAATTAACGATTAGTTTTTACAAATTCTTAACAGTACCGTATGTTTTCAACATCAAAATTATTCTCTTAAATCGTCTCGAGTTCACCATTTGTAAAGCCTTCTTTTTCTGTCTTTGTAATCGCCACATGACAGCGAGTTTTTTTCAGCTGTAGGATCTTTTGCGTATTCTGTTTGTAGTGGTACGTAACAGTGTCGTCTTAGCATTCTGAAGACTACGTTCAACAATTTTTTCATTAACTTACACATTTTGAGGTGTCATGAGTAATCATCTGCTTCGTACATTTCCGCTTTAAGGTTTTGTTAAAAAGTTCACCTTGTTATTATTGGATTGGTATCTAATCGGTGATATTCAATAAATGGAAACTCATTGCTCCAATGAATGCGTGACATCATTAAATTTTCTACACCAACTCCTGTACAACTTGTGACGCCTTGACAGCGGAACAATGACTGGTTAATATGCACCATTTAAAGCTTACTGTGCTTGCAGTTCCGTTTATTAGCCAAATTCGTTACTAAATTTTCAGAAAAATTCAATATTTAATTCTAGACTAGTCTATCCAAGATATCAACTTTTTCATCTCTTTACATATCACTGTATGTAAGTTATACCATTTTAAAGTTACTTAGTTGTTTCTAAAAGATTTTTTACAACCTTAGTATACAAATATTTGTTCGTTCAACTATAAGAATTCTGCATAATTCCCTTTAAAAATTAAGATCTAGGCTTCATACTTTTTCTATAAATGGCTGATGAAACAATTTTGTGTAATCTGATATACAATACTTTGAAATGAAAGTTTTGTTGGTAAAACCAAACTTTTTTATTGGATGATTTTGTAGATTTATTTTGTCGTTTTAACAACAATTTTGTACAGTTAACTAAACCAATTAGCTTGATTAAAAGAATATAGTTGAAATAAAGAACCACTGTCATTGGATATTCCTATTAAAAAGTCTTAAATCGCTTTGTAAACAGCTAATAAGTGATCGATGCCCTCCTTTTCATTCTGGTAAAAAAATATTTTTTGTGTGCATAAAAAGACGAATATAATGTAACAATATTCAAGTGACTTAACAGTAATACCTCCATTTTCCTGTATATGTTATGTGAAAACGATTCTTAATAAAAAAACTAATGTAAAATAGTGCATGCGCTAAAATTCTGAAACAATTCATTACCTTTAAAATGACGCAAATCCAACACACTCTTATAAGCCATATTTACTATCTGGATATTATTTCCTTAAAAACAGTGTAAAAACGTCACTTAATAAAATATTTTTACCAGTTTGAACAAAATAAAAAACAAAATAACAGCCTTAATTTTACAAAATACCAGCATTTCAAAAACAGAATATAAAAATCAATATGATTTTATTTACAGCAATTTATTTCTGCTGTCCTTGTAAGAATATTAATACAACTATTTCCAAAGAGAAGATAAGTATGCCATAAACTGTAGAAATAATGAAGATACAAATTTAAAAAAAGTTTAAAATATGTATTAAAGTTTTCAAAGGAAATGCATAATAAGTGTAATTTTGAGAGTGCATTTTTCGTACGCTAAACTGGTTTTTACAGGAAACCTAACTATAATAAGGAGAAACAATCCCTTGCCTCTGTTTTTTAAACTACCTCCTTTTTAATGTTTTTCTTTATCTTGAGATTCAAAAAGTTTAACAGACCGTGCACATCAAAAGTATTATTTTCTGTGATAAGATCAGTTTAAGAATTGTTTTTTATGTCTTGCGTTATATCCATTCATCATTTTTAATGAGTTCCAATTTTTGTTTCGTTGTCTATGCTTGTGTTTAAAAAGTGAAAGTATTTATGCATTTATTCTTTCTATTCGTTGTGTAATGCCACATGAGTAAAGATAAATTTGATGGATATTTGCTCGAATTAACCTCAAACAATGTTTATTTTAAATGGTATTATGTTTAAGCTTTCATGTTCTTTAATTGCAACGTGATTAATACATAATGTTTTTTTAAGTTTTGTTAAATGGTTATGAAATCACGTGCCATTTTACAGTTGTTGTTCCGTGTGAATCAAACTTCATATTCTATTGCTACAATTAACAGACTTTAACTTTGTATAATTTTATTTCCTTCTTACTATAACACAATAAATTTCCTTTATTGTACATGTACTAAAATGCATGTACATTCTAAAAAAATGTGACGTGAATAAGAAGACACAATATCGGTATATATACGAATAAACCTTAGTGAAAATATTTTTGTTAAGCTTTTATTTATTTTTTATTATTTTTTATTTTATTTATTTTTTTTCTGAGCTCAGTTTGGGGAGTAGTTATTTTTATTTATTTATTTATTTATTTTTTAACTCATACTTTAACCACACGACGTGCGTATCAAGTTCACGAGTCAGTTTTGATAGTTTAGGTCTTGTCGTGTTGGACTTTTGCCTTTGTTAAATCAGTTTAATTTTATTTTAGTTGGTTCTAAAAAAATCGTATTTGTTGTTCTTTTTAAGTACCGTATATATATGTGGGTGTCGGGGCAAGAAAGTGCCAACCGACATTTGGTTAAACTTTAGTATAGGGCGCCTATTATGAAAGTATCGATAAATGACACGATTCGCAGATATCGACACTTTTATTTTGTAATCTTTTCGTATCGAAACTCCGTTTTCGCGCCGACGCTCCTGTGTCCCTGTGTGTATATTATCTTAGATTAGTATATCGTGCAGATGCTGAAGATTTCCTTTTCTTTTCTTTTTTCTTTCTATTTTGTTTTTCATTTATTATTATTATTATTATTATAGAGAGTGGGGGTTTTGGACCATTTTCCAAATATCCATCGGATAATTTGTTCAAAAGCTATTTCAAGGACGGAAAGAGACCGCTCACCACTATGCAGCAGTTTTCAGCGATTTAACCTTTAAAGAGGGGCTCTGACGACAATTGTCAGACTACACTGTGAATTTTGAGCCCGTTTCTAAAGGTTAAGCCTCCCCCGTTATTTATTGAATAAACAAACAAAAAGGAAAAAAAATTACGAACTCTGCCGGATAGAAGATCCTACGTGACAAAGGGCAGAAAACAAAGTCACTTAATTAATTATGACAAAGACACTTAATTGATTATGACAAAGGCTATTAATTGGTTATGACAAAAGTACTTAATTGGTTATGACAAAGCCTGTTAATTGATTATGACGAAAACACTTAATTGATTATGACAAAAGCGCTTAGTTGGTTATGAAAAAGACACATATAGTTAAGCTGGAGAATTGGCAGCGTAAATATTGTATATGTGTGGAACTTGCCAGGGGACCGGAAATAATTGGTGGTATTCCTGCTTTTAGAAATTTGAATAGGTCGGTGTTCAAAAGCTATTAAATAAACACTCCATTTTAACTTATTTAAAAGAAAATAGAAATTGGTTCCAAAAAAAAAAAAAAAAAAAAAAAAAAATCAAAAGACATATCTTCCTCTCCAATACGATATAGCAGTCCTATATGATATACACACAGGGCGGAAAAGAAGTTCCGATACGAATAGATTACCAAAAAACTGTGGATACCCTTGAATCTCTCGCTTTACGGATCGAATCCTTTCATAATGGGGTCACTTTTACTATAAAGCTTAACCAAATTTGATTCGGCACTTTCTTGCCCTGGCACCCACATATATACAGTGTGTCCTAACCTATTTTGAACATAAATAATAAAAGCAAAAATTGAGATAAAAATGTGTCGCTTGTTAAATTTGTTATAAGAAAAGCAAAAAAACTTCGAAAAATACATTTTGTCAAAACTAGCTGGCTAAAAAATTAAATAACGAGATTTTTAACATTGTTCGAAGGACCAAAAAAAAGGACATTAATTCAGTTTATTACTAGAAAAATGCCTATCATCACAGCGTTAACTAACTCAAGAACGATTAATCGAAAACTAGACGTTCTTTGTACATTAGTACAGCAGACAGGGAACCTGGATAACCATGAAGGGTCTCTAATAGCAGATTGCCTTCAGCGCCCTCCCCGGGGAAATTCTTAACTAATTGTAACCTATGTATTTTCCAAATTTTATTGTTTTTCTAATAACAATGCGTAAGCAGAGTACTTTATTATTATTATTATTATTATCTCAAACCGTGTTTTTATTAATATTTATGTTCTAAATAGATCAGTTTTTATTCCATGCGTAGTGCATATATAGGTATTAATACTAATCAGCGTGAAATGCACTAGACCCAAATTTAAAAATCCCTGTTCGGGCTTTTTTTTTTTTTTTTTTTGGTACGAAACCGTTTTGGTTCTCTAGAGTGTCTCTAGGACATTTACATTTAACGGTCTCCTAAATGAATTAAAGCGTACACTGTAAAAAATATGTCCTATTTGCTGCCAGAAATTTTCTGTAATTTGAGAAAATACGCGTAATTTATGAAAAAATTACGTTGTCAGAACGTATTTTCTCAAATTACAGAGAATTTCTGGCAGCAAATATGACATATTTTTTACAGTGTAGGTACTTTATCCAAAAAAGACTTTTATGACACGATACTTTCAATAGTGTTTGCTATTTATTGTAAAGGAAACTCTAATATTAAAGTAATTTTCCATTTATAAAATTGATAAAATCAACGCCATTCTTTTACATTTATTATAAAACCAAATCATAACTGTCAATTAACTTCTTCATCGATATTTAATTAGATATCATAAATTTAATCTTAAACAGTGAAATAATAAAAGAAAATATGTTACAGAATTACACATCAAATTAGAGAAAGAAAAATTAAATAAAATTTAGATCATACAAAAAAAAATGGAGGACAAGCTTTATAAGAAAACAATTTTCATTTAACGCATTTATTCCAGTTAAAAGTAAGTCACGCCAGAAAACTTGTGTTAAAATGTATTGAATATATAACTTTGTAATCGACGCTTTTAGTTCGCAACAATTGTTTCTCGACGTAAAATAATGCCCACCTTTTATTTGGTGAGTAAAAGTAAGCACCAGTGCAGCATGCGTTGCCATTTTGATGATGTCCCCGCGCTTATTTTATCTCGCCTGATGCTATTATTTTCATCTAAAGCAGTTGTTGCATTTTTTTTTTTTTTTTTTTTTTTTTTTTTTGAATTCATGGTGTTTGGTTAAATATTTTTTATTTATTATATGCACCAGTTATTTATTTTATTTTATTTATTTATTTATTTTCGTCTAGAGTACACATTTATATATTGGTAATAAGAAATAATCTGTTAATAATCTGTTACATTTAAAGAAATCATATTGTTTTTAAGTGCATTAGGGAAGGAAATAATCTATATTTGTATTTATTATAAAACAAGCCCGTGTTATGATATACGAAAGAAATATCTTTAGCAATATTTGGAATTCCAACTTCTGAGAAATAATAATAATAATAATAATAATAATTACAGTCGTTCTATTTCAATATAAATTTGCATTGGTTTAATAATAAGAACTATTTTCGTACCAAAAAAAATAAAATCTTAGATATGTATTATTCTCGTTTATACAATTATTATTTTTTTTTCTTCAACATGATATGTCTGCATATCCTCTTGTTCAATAAATGTAATTATACATTTATCTCCTAATCTGATTATGTTTTGAAATGCCAAGAACTAAGTAATTTTAGATCGAAGTCTTGTAAATTAATTAACTGTTTTTCTGATCGACAGGAAATATTCATAACTAATAACGGCTGTTAGGTAATTGTTAAAAAATTCAATGAGCTACAATTAGTAATTTTATTGTTTTCAGTTTATAAGCCGAAAATATAATTAACCTATTCTTTCTTCTATTTGGGTTATCGTTAAAATATTGATTTAAAATAAGAGTCTTACGAAACTAAATAAGTGACAGTATCATTTCGACTTTAAAAAAAAAAAAAAAAAAAAAAGGACTTGCATAAAATAATTAAAACCGGTTTATAACAAATCGGTTAATTATATTGCTATTTCGTAAAACTTTAAAGTATATATGCTAATTACGCTTATCATAAAAAAAGGATCTCTCATTTTGTTAACCACTATTAATAAATACTAGCTAATTATTTATAGACATTCCTTTTATTGAATTCATGTAAATAAAATCTAATCTTCATTAACATTAAATCATCATAATATCATTGGTATCAGGTTAATTGGTATCAAATTAGGTTGACATTTTCTTTTATCTTCTCTTAGCAACAAATTCCTGAATGAGGATTTTATTTATTTATTTATTTATTTGAACGTCAGCAGTGCTTTTAATGGCATTTTATAATGCATAATAGCTATGTAGA
The DNA here is from genome assembly GCA_963930645.1 of Salticus scenicus. Classification (NCBI taxonomy): domain Eukaryota; kingdom Metazoa; phylum Arthropoda; class Arachnida; order Araneae; family Salticidae; genus Salticus; species Salticus scenicus. The sequence goes on along the minus strand of OZ005651.1, from coordinate 256,579,694 downwards.
ATTTTCAAACTATAAAAAGAATGGCGATGTACTCTTGCTCTTTTTTTTCTCTTTAATTCTTTATTTATTTACATTTTAACGCTGCGCTCTTACAAGTCGGCAACTTTGAAAGTCGATTTCGAATTCAAAAATTAGTTTTTACAAGTCATTATAAAATGATTTGCAATGCGAATATTCAAAGGTTAAAGTTCACTATAATTATCTTAAATAAATTTATTCTTTTCCTCCCTGCAACATTTTACATTCAAAGATAGCTTGCTACGGATTGTTAAATTTTCCCTTCATTGTTGGAAAGCATTTTCTTATAAAATATAAATACTAGATGATTTTTTTTTATTGAATGGAATTATTGTTATGTCACGTGCGGCAGGATAATTAAATTGCGCGTGTACATCTTTTAAACCACACTGGAACCCTGTTATTTCTGATTGTTAATCGTCATAATTTGATTTATAAAATATCGCAATATCATTATTGTACAGTAATAAAAGAAATCTGAAATTTCGGAATTGAATTAATTTATACACTCGCACACATACTTACATATACACACTCAAACAAAAATTTAAAAATTATCAAGTTTTTATTCATTTTGTTTAAAGATTAGTTACAATTTATTTACACAAAAATTATTACATAAAAATATACACAATACATAATTACTACAAAAAGCAAGAAATTACAGTAAAATCCATTGAATAACTAGTGTTAAACAATAATAAATAATGAAAACTTTGTAAGAAAAAAAGCATAAATTACAAAAACATTCAACAATTGTTTCAGGTCGAAATAATAACAAGCATGAATATAACTATAGAATGAATATAATAACAGGTCAAAATAATAACAAAAGTAAGCATGGGTGCAGCTGTGGCGGCCACCAGAACTTTTTTTTATTAAACATACACTGTAAAAAAAAAGGAAGCTTTTGCAGCAAAATGTGCTGGCACCCATATTGCCAGCACGTTCTGCTGTTAAATAAGGCAATTTACAGCGGAAACATCTGTAAAGAGAGGCTCTTTCACGGTTATTTTTGCTGTAAATTACTTCTTTCTAACTTTTTTTCTCCATGCACCCATATTGCGAGTATATTTTGCTGTAAAACTACTTTTTTTTTTTTTTTTTTTTTTTTTTTTGTTTGTTTGTTTGTTTACAGTGTATACCATTTTTCAATTTTTTATTCTAAATTATCATATATATATGCAAACCCTTTTAATGAAGAAAATAATATACAGTTGAACCTCGTTAACATGAATCTCGAAGGGGATAAAAAATTTGTTCATGTTATCAGTAATTCATGTTATTAGTAACTAATCTTCATACAACTAAACTAATCTTCATTTTGATGGGGTTTGTGGTAACAGTACATGTTAAAAGTAATTCACGTTAATAATGTTCACGTTTACGAGGTTCGACTGTATTTATATATTTAATAATTTATTGAAAGAATTTTGACAGTAGCCTCCAGTATTATTTATAAAAATCTCTTCAATTACACAGGCTTGCGAAATCATGTTTTTTTTTTTTTTTTTTTTTTTTTTTTTTTTTTCTTTCACTGCGTTGGGTGTCTTTAATGTGTTTTGATACGCTGAAATCAGAAATGCTTGTCTTTTCTTCTTATCACGTAAGAATTTTCCACAAAGTAATGATAAAGATCGGAAAATGTCACACAAAGGTGGCAATATATTCGAAATTATTTACATATAAAATATATTAAAAAAGGCTTCACTGTTAAAAATGGTTTCTTAAAAATGTGCTAAATTGTCTCAAAATAGCTCCGAAACAATATATACTTAAATTTGAAAATCCATGTACTCATTTTTGAGTATATTGACGTGTCAAACATGGGGATACTGAGATTCTTATTGGTCAACCCCATTTTTGAGCATGTCAGTATACTCAATGTGTACATGGGTTTTCAAATTTAAGTATATATTGTTTTGGAGCTATTTTGAGACAATTTAGCTCATTTTTAAGTAACTGTTTTTTACAGTGTATCATTACCTTTTAAATGTGTTTCTTTACGTAGAAGATCACATTAGAGCTTTTTCTCTTGTGCACGGCTTGATGGTCTGAAATGGTAGACGGATTCTCTATGCAGCGTACAACAATACACTGCTACCATGCCGCCAACAATAACTCTCCATCGTCCCTAATACCTCCTCTACATTTCGTTGATGTCTTGATGAAATGGCTATCTTTGTTCTTCACTCACATCACCCAGATTTTTCGGGAAATAACTTAAATTGGAGTTTTAAAAGTGGAGCATTAAGCTCAAACAACCCCATTTTTTGTCAAAACTGTACGTGATGGAAATTTTTGAATGGATTTTTCCTTAATATGCATCCAAAGATATACCGGAAACATATCATCTTGAAGAAAAAAATTCATCGCAGGCCTGTGTTATATTTCTGATAGAAGCGGTTAATTCCGAAAATTTAACAACTACTTCATTTTCTCTTAAATTTAGAACCAACCAATGGATTTCCTTAAAAAAAAAAAAATGCACTGGTTATGAATTCTTATGTTTCACAGGATAGTCTTACGTAAAATTTACTTAACTTTTCCTGGACATGAGTTTTAGATTTTTTCCTAAATTCACGGATTTTTCTGACTTGTGTTCTTTCTATGCATTTTGCTTGGTTAACCTGGTAGATATAGGTCAATGGTTTTCAAATAATTGTTGCGTATTTCGTAAATTATAAATTTTTTTTACGTATATTGGAGGATTTTTAAATGTTTAATTCATGCTACGTTTTTTCGTTAGAAACCTTTATCTATAGATATAGGATTTTATAGGTTACTCTATTAACGTTAGCTAGCTAAATCAGTCTAATAGTTTTAGACCAAAATAATACATTTTATTGCATATTATTAAAAAAAAATTTTTTTTTTTTCGTTGGCGTATTTGAAATGTAAAAGATGAAAAATCGTTAAAGACAAATATTTTCATTTCTTCTTTATATTTATTATTATTATTATTATTATTATTATTATTTAATGATTCTTAAAGCACAGAATTTGTAATTACAGATGCTTTGTAGCTAGATCTGGTGGTCTAAATTACACCTTCATAGGCGGAAATGTGTTTTATTAGGAAGATAAATACTATACATTTTTTGAAAAGAAATTTCAGTGGATTTTTGATGAAGTTTTTAGCTATATTAACTTTTTTTTTTAAGATAAAATTAACATTTACTTTACTTAAAACTTCGCCTACTTATATTACAACTTCCTCTTCTTCTTCTTTTTTTTTTTTTTTTTTTTTTTGTGTGTGTGTGTGTGTGTGTGTGTGTGTGTGTGTGTTTGTTTCTTTGTTTTGTTTATTCTGAGAAATGAGACGTGTTTAAAACTTTAACATTGGTTGCATATTTTCTTTCGAAGATATCTAAACCTATTTTAAAAATGCCCATTAGACACAAAGTTGATCATAAATATGCAAAAACGGAAAATTAATATTTTATCTTTCAAGAAATTTTTAGTTTGCAATATTTATATTGCTGCTTACATTCAAATAATAATTAATTTAATGCCTGCTTACATTCAAATAATAATAAATGTCATGAATAAATAACATTTTAAGTAAACACTTTAGATTACAAAGATTTACAAAGGCTGTTTCAGTTCAAAATATTATCACGTCCCTTCATCAGGGGGTAAAACTAGATACGAATGCATCATCAAAGCAGCAAGGTGCAGACGTGAATACTAAAAAATGTAAAATAACTTCTGCATAAGGCTTCATTTGAAACATCATCTGTTATATTTCGGAGTAGTTCTGCTATCTAACGAATAGAAGAGGAGAAAAAGTTTAAAAATCAATAATAAAGAAAGAATAATAAAGAAAAATATTTGCAAAAAAAATTTTTTTTAATGTTTGGTTTCAGTGTGAAATTAATGAACGTTAAAGTGTTAAAACGACATCTTTTAAAAACTATGTCCTGAAACCTTTTATGTGTTTATTTCTATTTACTCTGTATTTTAAATGACAATTTTAAATTTTGTAAAAAATAAAAAAGTAAACGACGTTTTCTCTTTTTTTTTTTTTTTTTTTTTTTTCAAAACTTTCTTTCGTTTGTATATTAAATGTTCGATATTAAATGTCGCTTATTTTTTGTTCGGTTACAAATTAACTTGAATCAAAAATTAAATTCACTTAATAATGCATAGATTCCGCTATTCTTCATAATCCTTTTTTTACAGACAATAATTTTCAGATTTACTCTCATAAAATATTTATAATGGAAATTTCAACGATGATTTCAAAATTACTGTTTTCCCATTGAGCAATAGCGAATGAAGCTTTATTTTCCTTATGAATCATTGAACTAATTTTCAAAGTCCTTCTAACTAAAGTTGATCATCAATCATTTCATAAGTTTCATTTGAAATTCGATTAGAATGTAGGAAATTGAAGAGAAGTTTGTCATGCTTATTTTCAACAGAAAATGGACTTGCATATTTGTTTGCAAATTTCCTTCGACTTCAAAACTTTTTCTTGATTAATATGGAATTTTTCTGGTAGCATTCATTTAGTCTCAAAGTGAGTTAAGACAGATGTTTATGACTAAATTTTTTAAAGTTTATATGTCTCATATACATTATTTTTTTCATTGTTTGATTAAATTTCCAGAAAAAAAAAGAGATTATAAACAACAAGTTTCCTTTTAAATTAAAAACCGACGATTAAATAAAATATATAGTACTTTGGGTTAGCACCAAAGAAACTCATCTAGACATTCGTCTATGATGATCATAAGCGAAATTCACAAGATCTTCCTTGCTTTTCTTTGTCAAATAAAATGCTAAATTGTAATTATTTAAGAAACAGAGATAGAATCGAAAGAGAGGAGCTGCTCAAATGTAAGTAACATATTTTAAATAGGAAGCAAGAATTAATTTTAACAAACTCGAAAAGGGACCAACCTAGGGTTAGAACTTGGGCGCTTGTAATAACACGTTATTGCTCTACCAGCTACGTGGTCGACATCTGACGGGCATTATTTGCTAACATAAAAATTGGAAATTAGTGTGAGCTAAATATCGACCAGGAAAGGAAGCGTAGTTGTTAGAAAACTAGCATGTTATGCCAAGAATCCAGGTTCGATATCACCGGCTTTTTAAATTTACACTCATGTTAAAAGTAATTTGGCCAAAACCAAATAATCTCTATCTATAAAAGAGTAAACTATTAGCTCACTCACTAGACTGACTCAAAACAGCTGTAACGATTCTGTGAGAGAAAGGCCCTCAAATTTTCGTGTGAAGATTGGATTCAGGGTACTAACACTCACATAGAATTTCGCAAAATTCCTTCCCCCCTTTCCCCCAGGTGGCAGAAACATATTTGCAACATATTTGCAAAAACACGTTTCCAAGCGTAATTCTGCGCCAGATTTTCTCTGGAAGGGAATTTTTGGCATGCGTTTTCTATTTTTGTGTTCTATGAGAGGCATCTCTACAAACCATATTTTCATACCGTTACTGTACAAAAATCTTACTGAAATTGAAATATGTTATACAAGTTCACTATCGGATGTTCCCTGTTGAAAATGGAGTTTATACCTCTACTAGTTTGTGTACAGGGACCCCCTAAAATATTTCAAAGCATTGTGTTCTATGAGAGGCATTTCTATAAACCATATTTTCATACCCTTACTGTACACAATCTTAATGAAATTGAAATATGTTATTCAAGTTCACTATCGGATGTTTCCTGTATAAAATGGAGTAAATACCACCACTGATTTGTGTACAGGGACACACAAAAGTATTCCAAAGCATTGCGTTTTATGAGAGATATTTCTATAAACTAAATTTTAATAACTTTACTTTGCACGAAGATTTATGAAATTGAAATGTGTTGTTTTTAAGCACAAAAGAATATACTTTGCATAGAATATAGCATGATTAGCATTAGATTTACAGGGTGACACAAAAATATTCAGTTATATAAAGAGCTATTAATACATATTTGCTGAAAGTGTGCTTTCGTTTACATTAAGCATTTTTAACACTTTCTAACATTTTTAACACTTCCCAACAAGGTTGAAAAGTGTTAATGAGTTTGGTTTGTCTGTCTGTCTGTCCGTCTGTCTGCCTCTCTGCGTTATCACTCCTGTAAATATTTGTGGAATTTCTTGAAACTGGTATATGTTATTCAACTTCACTAACGGATGTCCCCTTTTGAAAATGGAGTTTATACCTTTACTGATTTGTATGGTTAGCATTAGATTTACAAGGCCACACAAAAATAATCAGTTACATTAAGAGGTATTAATAAAAATTTGCTGGAATTGCACTTTTGTTTACATGAGCGTTTTAACACTTTCTTATAATTTTAGTGGGAATATGATTTCAATTTGTCATCTGTCTGTCCGATTGTCTACGTTTCTATCTGTTTGCCTCTGGCTCCTATCATCCGTGAATATTTTGAGAATTTTTTTAAAAATGATACACTCATGTTCCCTGTGAAATGTTCCCTATTTAAAATGTCATTAATAGGTCTTGTACAACTAGTTTGTTTACAGGGACAACATCAACAACAATAACAAAAAAGCCAATGTATTACGTTTTAGGACAGAATGTTTTAAAAGTTATATTTAAAAAACTTTCTTCTACAAAAATCTTAAAAACATTGACATGCATTATTAATATTCTAAAATATTGTTTTGTATAGAATATGATATGATTAACTTTCTGATTTACAGGGCTACAGTAAAATATTTAGAGAGTTTAAAAGCTGTAATTATAATCTAACGGCTGCATCTTTTTTTGTGTTAACCCTTTTTAACACTTTCCAAAATGCCTAAGAGTAATTTTAAAATCAATTAGTCTATCTGTATGTTTTACAGTCCTTCTGTCTGCTGTGCGATAACGTAGGCAAAGAATATTAATAGTTATTCGATACAACAATTGCGTACAGTTGGAAAGTGTTACTAATCAATGCGTACTGCATGATTTTTCTTTCTTGTTAATGTGTGTGTGGGGGGGGGGAGGGCGGGGGGCAAAAAAAGAAAGTTGTTTTCAAGCTTAATTCTGCTCAAAATTATCTCAGGGTGGCAAGTTTTGGTGTGTGAGTGTTGAGCGTGTAAAAACATAATTTGAAGTGTAACTCTCTTTCAAATTGTCTGAGGAAGGTATTTTTTTTTTTGTGTGTGGGTTAGTTTTCAAATCTCGTATTGTTACTTTCACAGTTTCAAAATTAAAATTTGTAGACAGAGAAGAGCATGCACATCTCGCCCGGGTACTATGCTACCGCACACAATGCGGACTTGAACGGACATAGTAAAGGCAAGAAAGACGATGCCGAAGGTATTTGGGACCCAACCGGATTTCGTGCGTGAATTCGTTTGTTTCTGAGCACGAACTCGGTTAAGACGCTGCTACAGACAGCGGAAACTCGGACTCTGGAAAATTTAAATGCAGTTTTGACCGATTCCAATGATTATTTGCTTTTTAATTTTTGATATTTTACCATGTTTTTATTAACTTCGATTCTTGTTTGTTTGTTTGTTTGTTTGTGTGTTTGTTTGTCAGGGACAAATCTTGCAATCGATTTTTAACTAACTTCCCGACTAGCTAGATATTTGAAATTTTCAGGACAGCTCACAACACGGTGACAATACATTTTTCTAATAATTTTAGTCAACTATTTCAAGTCCCGCTGCCGTCGGCAGCGCTTATATGATTCGACAGAAAATTCATTTAATTAACTTCCCGACTAGCTAGACATTTGAAACTTTCGGAATAGTTCAGAATACGGTGAAAATGCTGTTTAAAAATATTTTTATCCAATTGCTTCGGGACAATGCTGCCTTCGGCAGCGTTTCCAGTACAAAGCTTGCAATCAACTTTTAACTAACTTCCTGGCTAGATAGCCATTTGAAACTTTTATAATAGCTCAAAAGACGATAGCAAGGAATTTTTTTAATACTTTTATCCAATTGCTGGGGTTCCGGCTGCCTTCAGTAGCGTTTATATGATTCAACAGAAAATTTAAAAACATGGTTTATAATTTTTTTTTAATCTTATAATTATTTATATTAATAATAAGTGATATGTAATTATGAGAATTCAGATAAATATTGTTACTAACGAAGCGGGCAAAGCCTGCTTGTATCTATCTATCATATATATATATATATATCCATCCAATATACCTATCATCTATATTGATTTTTTAATCTGAATAGTATAATAATTAGCTTTGTCTATTGTTTTCAAAATATAGCATTGTTACATTTTATTAGATTAGATGCAGATAGGTTTTCTATCCATAAATGAAAAAGGGTGTGTATTGATCCATTTTCCCGATATATTATACATCCCGATATAAATACATCTTTTATTTGCAACAAAAATTTAATTTTGGTAAATATAATACTTTTTTTATTATTGTTTTCCTTACATAATGCCTTTAGATTAACGTCTAGATAAAATCATTTCGGATTTAGCTTACAACTTACATATATTTTTTATTATTATTTATGAAAATTTGTGTCATTTTTTTTAAACTGAAGGGAAGCATGCAAATGAAGTTATTCACATAAAACATTTGAATAAAATTTATAGAAAATTATTTTTTTTAATGAATATGTTTTAAAATTTTGTCTTACTATTCCGTAAACGGAAAATTTACTTTAAAAACCTAAAATAACTTGTTTATTTATAATACTTTGAAATGATTCGAAACAAGCACAGCAATAAAAAAATAAAAATAAATAAATAAATAAATAAAAATAAACCGGATTACGGGGCAACGCCAGGCAGCAGAGATTCCAGGCAATGCCCGTAAAAAAACATTTGGACAAATGATGCATTCCCCCGTAATTTTACGCTTTGACAAACATACAACTTTGAATATATCAATCGCTATTTGTATGAATGTATAAATAAACTCTCTTAACTAAACTACAATTATATTTTCAGTTTCAAATACGGAGGGATTCTTATATGACGTCAATGTAAAGAAAACACTTTACATTTGAAGAGATTTGACCCGTAAAATTACAATTTGATGGCAGATTTGAGCAAATTACAGTCGGTAACAAAAGTCTCCGAACACTAGCAAAAATTCCTATGTAAAAAAGTACACTTAATACAGTTTTGTTAAATAAATCCTTGTCGAATCCCGTTCTCAATCAGTCTAAAAACAGGATTCGACAAGGATTTATTTAACAAAACAGTATTAAGTGTACTTTTTTTATATAGGAATTTTTACTAGTGTTCGGACACTTTTGTTACCGACTGTACATAGGTTAAAGGCTTTAGTCCGTAAAAATGCCAGTATTCTAAAATTATATTTTCATGACATCAATTTACGGGCTTTGACCATTTAGCTAGCAAAATGGTTATTTCCCGTAAAATTATACTGTCAAATCCCCCTGATTTTACTTTTTTTTTTTTTTTTTTTTTTTTTTTTACAATGAGCTTTAAAATATAAAGCAACGGAATATATTTGTAAACTAGCACTTTTTTTTAAAGCAAATTCAACTTTACTATTTAAGAAAAAAAAACTTTTATTTTAAATAGAAAACTTTTTTTTTTCCCTAAGATAAATGTTTAATTTTTTAAACGATCATTTTGTATAAATTATCTTCCTGAACGGTTTTTCTTTATCCCTCTTTCGGGCAGTGAAAGCGGTTAAATAAATTTTTACGACATATTTACTTCCTGAACGCCAGAACTTTTGCAAAGACCTTGTTTACAAGCCCCTTAAAGATTCCAAGAAATCGTAAACTTCTGTCGAGAAGCAATTTGTGCTTAGCGCAATAAACAAATCACCAAAAGAAGATAAAATCTAATGACACTTCTAGGGGAAGGAAAAGCAAAACATTTTATTTTGGTGGAATTTGTCAGAGAGAATGATTTTTTTATATGTCTTTGAAGAAACTACATAAAGGAAGTGGTTGGTGAAAGCGCATGATGATATTTTCTTTCTGCACTTCCCCACCCACCTTGTAACTCATAAATATTTTGAGAAATCTTTATTAAAATGAATTCAGTTTTCGATAAATTTAAACGAGACCTCAGAGTTGCAAAGTCCCCTAATCTTTTTTGTTTTCTTTATCTTCATTAAAACCCCGTTTATGGAAGGAATGTAATACGTTGAAAAAAGAATATTATTATTCATATTTTTATCTCTTAAAAATATTTAAGAATTACTTTTTAAATTCCAAATTAAAGCATGTAGTTTTAAATTAACCCCTTAAATGCCCCGGACGTATATATATGTTTCTTTTCGAAGTACGATCCTTTGTACTGTACTGCTACCAGTAAAACTACTAGCACGGTTTGTCAGTGCGATAAAATAATTTTGAAAGTGATCTTCACAGTATTTTTTTAAAGTTTTACTCATTTCAGAGTGGAAAGACAACGGTGCACTTTGAAGCGAATCTTGTAGATTTTCGTTAGCAGGTGAGGGGTTAAAAGAAATATGTTTCATGGATTATTCTTTTACTGAAATTATTGAAAATATTAACCTTCCACGCCTTTCATTTACTACTATAGGCGTTTCTAAGAATGACACAATTAAAATCTTTCATTTTAAACTACAGTTTTTTTTTTTTTATATATATATATATATATATATATTTAGTGTTATGTTTTATTTTTATTACTCTAAATTTAAAATTGCTTAGTTATTAATTTTTATCCGCATTTTCATTATAAAAGGAAATTTTTGAATTTTTGCTATGAGGAAAACAGTAATATAGCTTGAAATGTCTGTCACGTGATTTTAAAATGGCCAAGTACATACATGTCTTTGCTGTTTAAATTTGATATTTTAGAATTATTTGAGACCTTTTCACATCTACAAACGTATAACAAAAGTGGTTTATTAGTTTATTTGATCTTGTGAGACAAAAATATGTATTCATTTAAACAATAAGTAAAGAGAGCTTTTTCTACTTTTTGATTTTTTCCAAAGAGAAAAAATGTAATTTTTTTCTCTTTATATTTTAAATAAGTTAAATGTAATTATAAACTACTACAATGTGAAATAATAATAAAAACAATGATTAATTTATAAAACTGTATTATCAACAAATTTCACTATTAAAAATACGATTAATACGTGCTATTATATGACTTCTACAACGCGTGCATTGCTTTGAAAATTACAGATCACTGAATGATATATCGTATGCATTAATGTAAGTGATATTTAAAAATATGTTGTGCATATTTATTTTATTACAATAAAATTGTGCAATTGTCAGTTGTAAAACTTTTCAACGATAAAATTTTCACATATAAAGTAATGGGTTATACATTGCTTCGTATTGTACATTGCACTACACTTATATGGAAAATTTTCATTCACGCATTAAAGTTCACGAGGAGTGTTTCTTTTAATCTCTAACATATTTAATTATAATATTAAATGAACGTAAAGGTTCATATGATATTTAGTTTCTCAAAAATACATAAATACGTACCTCTAAGATGTTTTCTTTTTGACTTTAATTTTTCAGTTTATTCTTTTATATGAAACGTATTATTGAATATTACCTCTTTCATATTGTGTTGACCCATTTTCTTACTCTCAAGCAGAACATCAAAGAAACATATAACACCTTCTTTATATTTTTCTTAGTTTTTGATAAATTTTAAAATACTGGGAATCTATCCTCTTCAAAAATATTTCCATATAAGAAAATACATTTTCGATTCAAGTATTTTATCAACATCTTTTCACTCTCTTTCCAGCCTCTGTTCTCATACTCCTGATTATCTTGTTTCGAATAGCGCCCCCAAAGGTTATTTGCTCCCAGTCGAGGGGCGTTTCTTGAAGTGCAGGATATTCCAATATATTGGAAAATACTGTTGGAATATTCCTTGACAGCTTTCTCTAGGGGATTTGAATGACCGAGTTTCCGGCGTTATACTCATTTCCACACTCACGTAAATACATACGTAATCTATACATTTTTATTCAGTTATTTATTCTTGTCTAAGACACGGTTATACATCATAAAACTCGGTTTTTATTTCGTTAGACACTGCAGAAATATATATTTATTATTTAGTTATGTACGTGACTTGTTATACCTCAATGCGTTTAAGAATCATCGTGCTTTTCCCTTTCAATAACATTGAAAAGACTGAATGTGCATTGGAAAATACATTTTTGTACTTATACTTGTAATTTAATTTCCGAAAGTAAATTTAATATATTTAATTGTTAGTCACGTGATTATTTTAAAATTAAAGTAAATTTAAAAATCGTTATATATTTTTAATTTTGAGAATAAATATGTTTCCCTTTCATATTTTCATTTTCACTTGCTAATATGTATTAACGAGAAATTACATTATTTTCTTATTGACCCTTATTTTGCATTTAATATACATTTTTTTTTCTAATGCTTCACTTTTATTTAATCAATATATTCTGTTTCAGATTCTGATGCAGAGGTGACCAAATCTTTACAGAATGGGGTTCCTTCAGCCTGACCCCTATAGGAGCAGTTTCCTATTACCCCATCTTATGTGTGTGGTGCTCTTGATCTCGGTGCTTCTTATTCCAATTCAAATAACCTTGTGTGACCAGAGTCTGGAATTCACCCAGCCAGAGTATAATGCTACGGTTCCTGAAAATTCTCTGGGCAAAACATATGTGACACCGACAGAGAAGATGGGCATTTTCATATCTGACCCATCTCTTTTGGTTCGGTATAAAATTGTGTCTGGAGATCCAGCTAAAATGTTTAAAGCAGAATCTCGAACTGTTGGTGACTTTTGTTTTCTTTCATTAAGGACTCGCACTGAAGAACAAGCTGTACTTAATAGAGAATATCAAGACTATTATGCTCTTGGAATACGGGCACAGGTTACGTCTTTATACAGAGGATCTGTCAAGTTAAAAGCCCATACAACTGTCCATATTCGAATTCTGGATACTAATGATCTCAATCCATTTTTCGATAATTTAGATTATCGTACCACCGTCCCAGAAGACTATCCCCTTCACAAAAACATCGTTAGAGTTACCGCCACAGATCCTGATGTTGGAGTGAACGGCGATATCTACTACAGCCTAAAAGAGCCGTCTCTGCAGTTCGCCGTCCATCCCACTCGTGGATTTATAACGCTCACCAGACCACTTGATTATCAAAAACAACCAATGCACAAATTTGTAGTCGTGGCTGAAGACCGTGGACCTAAATTCCGTGTCGCAGGAAGCATATCATTTCTAAGTACTGCCAATGTTGTAATAAAAGTAACTCCTGTTAACCTTCATGCTCCAGAGATTCAAGTGCGACAATTACCTTCAATTTTAGAACATAGTGATCCAGATATTTATGCCATTGTGCGAGTCACGGATGCAGACAAAGGTGTTCATGGTGAAATTGATGGATTGGGTATTGTTAAAGGAGACACTGAAGGTTATTTTCGAATATCTCCTGGTAAAAAATCAAATGAATTTGAAATTGGCGTGACAGATCCTAATAGAGATTTAGCTGCTGGAAGTTATACTCTAGTACTTCAGGCTACGGACAAAGGTACACCACCAAAATCTACGACTAAAACAGTAAGTAAATATTGAAATTTTCTATTTTAATATTTTATTTTGTGAACTGAAATTCATATTTAAAACTTTTATGCATACAAATTATTTAATATTTAAATAAGAAGCAAACTCCCCCCCCCCCACCTTGTTATCACACGTCTTATACTATATTGTCGAAAAAATATTAATACCATTTTATGATAAATATGAAAAACTTTTTATCTGTTTTTGTTCGATTTATGATTGAATTGCTGTGGAGACAATAGTCCACAGCAAAAAACATTTATACATTTTAAACTATCATATGCAATTTTTTTATACATAAACCAATTATGTTTCTTTTTAACCAGTTATGTCTTCTGGTCTAATTTAAAAAGGCTGCACGCATCTATTATTTTCATGATATTATATTAATGTATAATTTATTTGCTCAACTGTTAAATCGAAACACATTCGCTTGTTTTTTTTTTATTTTTTTTATTTTTTATTTTATTTTTTTTTTCTTGCTGTTATGCTTAAAATAAAGCAAAACATTAAAATTAGAAAAAACGAATTAGCTAACTGATATTTACAAAATTTTTAGCATTATTCCTACTCAGTTATTAAAGGCAGAGAAAAATTATACACACACACACACATGTATGTATATATGTTAAGTGGCATTTCACTGAGTATTTATCCTGAAATCTAACACATTACTGCTAAGATACATCTATATTTTAACAAAACATATGGAAAAATACTTAAATAATGCAAATGCTTCAGTTGTTACGGAAAACATCAAATTGCTTTTATTGCGATATTTTTAAGTAAAAACCAAAAAATGCAGTAGATAAGCTTTTAAGTACTTTGTAGAAAAAGTTGGTAAATAAAATTTATTAATACATCTAAAGTACATCTAAAATTGCATTAAAGCAATTAGTCACTTTTTTTTTTTTTTTTTTTTTTTTAATATAAAGATATGTTCCATGTAAAAACTATTAATATTAATAAGTTAACTTTTCAAATATGAATTTTCATTCGGAAAAAAAAAAGACGCTAATAAAATAGTATCAGCATATTCATCTTATTTATGGAATCCTTATCATTTTATTTATTTACAATATTCTTAAAACTGTGCAATTAAATTCAACGCAAGTTTCGTATGTTATTTTATTATGTATTTTTATATGTGTATGATAAGCAAAAACCAATTTGAATAAAATCAAATGTTTTCTAGAACTATCACACGTTTCTGGAAATCAACCATTTCAAAACAAGTATGATCTATTTAAATGTTTATGTTGAAAACAGGAAACATTGTAAGAAACAATTAATTCTCAAATGTTTTTAATTGCTGTTTCCTTATTTTTTACATTAAAAAATTATTGCATATTTTGTATAGTGTTTATACAAGTGATAACAGGGAACATAAGAAAACTGCAGTACATTTTGTAAAGTGGGCATCCGGTGTTTGAGATTAAGACAGATTATCTGCATGGAGATCCTAGGCCGTGCATTTTGTAAAAGGCGAAGGATTAACTCACAAAAAATACCATCATAACTGTATTATATTTTATTTCTATTTTTTTCTATTTAATCTCTTGTATTTTAAGCACTGTTATAATCTGAAGTTACTATATTATTATGCTTTATCTAGGTACATTTGACTGTAACATTTGGTCTTCATGGTGATAGAAAATTTTCTGTAGCGTATGATAATACTAACGAAGATTACGCGGATGAAAACAATTTAGTAAGCAGTTATTGATATAACGGAAAGGTTCTCCTTTTGTCTGCTATAAAAACAGGGTTTGGTGGAGGAATATTTGATTGCTGTTTTTTGACAATTTTGACTACTTTGTCAAGAGTTGAATGCATTTTCACTAATATATCTTCTTACTGTCTGTCTTCTTGCATGGGTTTCTTTATTAAATAGCCTATGATTTTTTTTTAACTCACAGTTCTTCTATTTTTCTATGTTTCTGACATTTCAAACAATTTTAATATTTGAAATGAAATTGAGGTGGTTTTGGATATTTAAAAACGAATCTTGACTTTTGTGTTTTTGCATTATGCGAAAATGTTTAGAATCAAGACAAATAATTTCAGTTTTATATTTAATGAATTGGTATTTATTTACTCAATCATTAACGTCAGAAGAAGTATCGAGATTGTGTTTGAACAAAGCTGAATCACGAATTGAATGTTTTACCAATAAAAAGAAAATATACAAGACTTATTGTTAGTTCATCGTGATGTATTTTGTACCAGTTTTTACTGTCAAATGTATATTTCTTAATTTCAATAGCTAATTTCTACGAATACTTGAAAAACTTAAGATCACATTTTTAGCACTTTTCAACAGAACTGAAAAGTGTTAATGACTTCGGTTTGTCTCTTTGTCAATCTGTCCGCCCTCTAATTCCCGTAAATATTCATAGAATTTCTTGAAACTGATATATGTTATTCAAGTTCACTATCGGATGCTCCCTGTTAAACATGCAATGAATACCTCTACTTGTTTGTGTACAGAGTCACCCTAAAGTATTCCAAAGCATTACATTCTATGAGAGATATTTTTATAAACCAAATTTTAATTACTTACTTTACACAAATCTTTATGAAATTGAAATATGTTGTCCATAGTCACAAAAGAATTCCTTCTATAGAATATAGTATGATTAGAATTAGATTTACAGGGCCACACAAAAATATTCAGTTACATTAAATGCTATTAGTGGAATATACTGGAACTGCATTTTCGTTTAGAATAGGCGTTTCTAACAACCCTAATAATTTTTAAGCGTGAATATGATTTCAGTTTGTGTACCTGTCTATCCGACTGTCCATATTTGTCTATCTGTCCGTCTGCCAGCCCCCAGCATCGGTAAATATTTTCAGAATTTTTAAAAAATGATAAATGTTACTCAAGTTCACTATGAATTGTTCATTATTTAAAATGGCATTAATAAGTCTTGCCAAACTGGTTTGTGTACAGGGACACACTAAAAAAATGCCAATGCAATACGTTTTAGGACAGACATTTTTATAAATCACATTTGAATAACTTTCTACTGTAAAAATCATAAATAAATAGACATTTCTTGTTAATAGTCCGAAATAATATCTTGTATAGAATATTATATGGTTAACCTTCAGATTTACAGTGCTGCACTAAAATATTCAGATACATTAAGGGCTGCAATTAGAATCTCAGGGCTGCATTTTCTTTTGCTTTAAGCATTTTTAACGATTATCTACAATTTTTAAGTGTGATTATGAACTCAATTAGTCTATCTGCATGCCTTTCTGCCCTAATTTTTGTCCATTGTATGATAACGCAGGCAAAGAACATTCAAAGTTATATGATACAACAATTCAGTTATACTTACAAATATACTTACTATACAAATATACATACTATACTAATTTTCAGTCGAAATGGTTCATCACATAGTTTAAGCCAAATACAGATTTTATCTGAGTGATTGTTTTCCTTGGTGGACCTACTACTAATTGCTGGGTAACATCCTTAGATATTAGTAACCTATGACATAATCGGTTGATCACATATTGTAGCACGTTCATATCTCAGCGTATTTATGTTTGGAATAAACCGTATTCCAACTTTTCAATAATTTGTTTAATCATAAAAATGATGATTCGACATCTTTATGAAGTTTTCAGTCTCCAATTGTCGAACCTTCACTTTATTAATTATCTTATCAACCGTATCAGCTGAAAAATTCAGTTCAAATGACTATGCTAGCTAAGGCCGCTTTATACGTATATATGCTGGTTCTTTCTATACTTCGACGTCGACTAACTTGTTTTGCATTTCCACAATGATTTACATTCGTCCATGATTCTTCAAATTTTTCACAATTCAAAAATTATGCTCAAATTTTGAACATATTCGATTAACTGCAGTTGCCTTTTTTTTTTTTTTTTCTTTTTTTTTTTAAGCTCTTTCATAATTTTACATATGTAAAAGTAAATTTATACAAATATACTCTTCTTAAAAAAAAAAAAAAAAAAAATACGAATCCAATACTTTCTTCTATTGATATAGAAGAAAGTAATAAATAAATAAATAAAACTATTTTTCAAATTTCCATTCCATTACTATTATTTAATTTACTTTGCGCAAAGCTTGATGGAAATTTTATAAATTGTTTATCTAAAGATTAATTTACATATAAGACATTCTAAAACAGTGGCATTACTGTATTTATAAATATGCTTTTAATGTTCAATATCTTATACCTTAATCATTGTTACACTCTTTAATTTTAATTTTATGTTTTATTTAGGTGCATTTGAAAGTATCAGAAGGTTCTCATCCAGTTCCAAAATTTACTCAATCAGATTATGACGTTGAAATAGAAGAAGTTGCTCCTGTTGGCTATCCTTTAGTAAGACTTGTTGCAACTGTTGACAAAGGAAAAAATCCACTTTTATATACTTTAGAAATAGGAAATGATGAAGGCATGTTTGCTGTTGAGCAACGAACGGGTGTACTGCGCACTGCAAAAAAGTTAGATCGTGAAAGAAGAGCTTATTATTCCTTGACTGTCAGTGCTGTCGACAGTGGACGTCGGGGTGGTAGTCATATCAGAAAAGGCACCGCAATCGTAAACATAAGAGTAATTGATAACAATGATAATGATCCAATATTTAATCAGTCATCAATAACAGTTACATTTGATGAAAACCGTACTCAAGGAAGTACTGTTTGTACTGTGCATGCTACAGATGCAGACGCTGGTGATAATGGATATGTGACATACAGCTTTGCCAACGTGGATCCAGGACCTTTTAATATCGATCACTTTACAGGCGAAGTAAGTATAAAAATTTTACAAAATAATAATAATAATAATAATAATAAACTATTTTTAAATTGTACTGTGTACGTTAAGCTATGCTATTAAACGTAAAATTTATTTAAGTATGCAAATCATTAGTTTTTCTGAATTAATTGGTTATTCTATACAGCAGAGATTAGACGCTTTTACATGTTTATTAAATCGTAAATTTCAGAGATATGCCATGGATCTTTTAAAATCTATGTGATTAATGTAAAAATTTTCCGATAAAATAAGCACCTATTATTTACTTTATAGATAACAACTACTGAGGTTCTAGACTATGAAACTATGAGAAGAGAATACATTTTAAAAGTAAGAGCAGCTGATTGGGGATCTCCTTATAGAAGACAAGCAGAAATGGCTGTTCATGTACAATTAAAGGACATAAATGATCACCGGCCTTTATTTGAAAGAGTAGATTGTGTTGGACAAGTATTGGAATCAGTTCCTTTAGACACTCCTATCATTACTTTATCTGCCCTGGACTTCGATGCTGGCAGTACTGTGCGATATTTGATGGTTCCAGCCGATGATGATCCTTGTTTCGGATTGAACGAAGACAAAGGTATTTAAACACATATTGTATTATATATGTGCATAAAAAATATTCTTAAATTGAAAATAACTGTAAAGAAAGGTTCATAATGACTGAATATTTTTAAGAAAGAAAAAAAAATGCTATCAAAAACTATTAAAATATAAAATTCTATACAATACAAAAAAAAAAAAAAAAAAAAAATCGCTATTTGTCTTAGCTAAATACATGAATAGTCAACTTATCACAGATTATTCGCATGCTTTATTTTATCAAATAAGCTATATGTTTATTTTAAACTGATGTTATAAATATTTATACATTTATATTGCATTGTTTTTATTTTATTTTTTTAATTTTTTTTTTCTTTTTAATGAAATAGAAAAGTTAATGTTTGAAAAAATATATATATTCTTTGTTGTGTTAATACGTTTGGTTTAAAAATGAATAATTGGAACTTTAATATTTCACACGATGATACTGATTTCTTTAAATATAGCCACGAGGTTGTATAAATTAATGAATTTTAAATAAAGCAGCCTCACGACATGAAATTTATTGAGCAAATCGAAATTGAAATATATTATATACATGTTTCTTTTTCTATCTTTATCCAATTTATCATAACCCTAATAGCACAAAATATTTTAGAAACTTAATAATTTAATAATGCCTAAACATTATTGCTGCTACAGAAACATTTCAAAACGTTTAGTTTGCTTACAGATTAGTTTTCAAAAGCTAGAATTGCCCGAGATCTAAAAATAAAAAAATAATAATAATTAAATAAACGTAAACGTAACAGAAAAGTTTCAGTTTGATAACGGACATAACATAGAAAATTGTGAATGTTTCAAAAAGGTATCAGAAAGCATTCCTGGTATGTGCTACAATAATGAAAGATTATAACTCATTCAGGATGTAACTCAAACACTTTATAATTTTGAGAATTGGATGGTTAAATTGACAGTGACAAACTTGAGTGTGTGAACTGGTAAATCTCGTTTTTTAATAATTTTAAATATGCAAAATAAAAGATATGTATAATATAAGTATAGTAATGAATAAAAAGCAAGTGCATTTTACCATGGAAGGGAATGCAACGGTTTCTCTATGCAATACCTGCAGGAAATGAATTGTTTGAATAAACATATTCTTAACATGATCAACAAAGGCAAATTTGAATATTCTCGATTCTTTCTTAATTTCTCAGTTTATTTCGATTTGTCCGATTTTCTTTAACTTACGTCACGTTAAAAATTATGACTTTGTACGCTTTAACCCTGTCACTATGATCTGGGCTCCAGGTGGATCACAATTTTTTTTTTTAACTTGCTGAAAATAGTAATATATATAGTATTTTGAGAGATGAAATCTCACTTCAAAATGTGTTACTCGAGAGTAAAAATACAATTGCACATATATCAGGGGTGTTTTAATTTTTTTCATCTGAAGTATAAATGTCTAAAATCTAGGCCATAGTGAGAAGATTAATATTTTTTCGCTTTACTATTTGCGTGTGTTATTTGCTTCCTGATTGACAGGACTTCTGAAACGAGCACGCTGTAATTCATATATAATTCATTATTGAAGGCAGATATCTAAACTTATTATAAATATTGTCTACTTAAACAGCAACGAAAGAAACAACTATAAACTTTAATTTTATTTTTATAGGTGTCTTGAAAGTTACTTGTGATTTGTCGAAACAAACGAAAAGAGATTGGCTGCTCAACGTTTCAGCAACAGATAGCCAACATTTTGCTGATGTAATGACAGTTAATTTAAAGATTGCAAAAAAACTTACTGGACGCAGCAAAGGTGGTGTTGCTATTGACTGTAAAAAACTGGATGTAACAGATCGATACATGCAACTTTTAAGTTTGGGAAACAGTAGAAATAAAGCTAATGGCAATAACGTCGAAACTACGCCACCTAGAAAAGATGAAAACGTTCATTCACCCGAGTTTTTGTCAACTATTCCATCTGAAGTCTGGATCAATGAATCAGCACCTGTTGGATCCGAGGTATAAAATCCTACTGTTTATTATTAACAACGTTTAAAAAAGCTGTTTCTGTTCTTTTGCGGCAGTTGTTTTAATGTATCAGAATAATAACATATTTTCGGGATTGAATAGTGCATCTTTCAATGAACAGCAAAATATTCATATGTACTGCAGGGTTATGCACTTTAAAAGACGTATACAGTTTAAGTATAACATTGTTTTTATGAAGTGAATTTCTGACGTAATTTATGATAATAATAATAATAATAATAATAATAATAATAATAATAATAAACTTGTAAGCGGTTCTTTTTATGTTAAATGCAATCAACGCAATATAAATTAACAACAACAACAAAAAAAAAAAAAAAACTGATATTGTTAACACAGGAATAAAGCTTCTCCATAATCAAGTATTAATATTTAAATTTTTAGTGCCCATTAGTTTTGAGTTTATCAATATAATGCTACATATGGATGTAGTTTGAAGTTTAATAAATCGAAGATTTTTAATTGTCGAAAGCTGTAATCATAAAAAATATAATTGAAATAAATCTCATTTATAAATTAGAAAGTTTAATTATCGGTCAAAAATTAATTAAATAAATCATAAACAAATTTTGTACTCTTAAACAGACTTTTTCATTTTAAATTAATTTAAAATAAAGAACAGTGTTTTTTATACACTTTTATAAGTTAAACTTTATTATATTTATAAAATAATTTTTTACTAAAAGTTCAATCTTTAAATAGGTCGAGTGGTCTTTTAAAAATTTTAACTCCATAGATACGACATTTCTTTTTAATTTCAATAATTCGTAAATATAAATAAACGAAAATATATCCAAATAAGAAATAAAGATTTAGAAGTAAAAGCGAAGTGTAAATATGTAGATTGCTAAAAATGAATATCTTTTCAAGTTTCTCCTTTTCATCTCGCTCAAAGACTGCATTTCATGCGTTTTGCTAATTAAAGCTATATATTCCGCGAATGCAAGTGCTTTTATTTAGCATACTGAGAATTGATCAAATTTTTATAAAAGCTTATTTTTTAAATTTTATTTTTAAACTTCTGATTAACTTATGTAAATTTTATTAAAGATTTAATGCGAAAAGAAGATATTAAAATGAAAAAAGGCTATTTCTTTAGCGTTGGTTTATGTGAAAGTACCTAAGCTTTAATGTTTAAAAAATAATTTATTCTTGCTCGTAATAATTTCAGATATTTTTATTATAGGCAAATTCTGCATCCTAAGCAAGGAGTTTTTCTTTCTTTTTTTTTTTTTTTTTTCAGCTATTTTTTTTTTTTTTTTTCGAACAATAATCATCTTTTTCTGTAATCGTTTGTCTTTTATAATTTAAAAAAAAAAAAAAAAAGGTATTCCCAGTTTGTGTAGTGATATTTTTCACTAGCATTAGTTGGAAATTATATTATTATTTTTTTTTTTCTAAAAAAGAGAAACTTATACATATTCTTTTTTATTTTTTATCGTTTTTATGTTTCTTAATTTTATGTAATTTAAATTTTTATGTCCAAATTGTTCAATAAGTTTGTTTTAATTTATTGTAATAGTTAAAATATTTTATTTATTTTGATTTATTTATTTATATATATTTTTTTTAGGTGGTTGTTGCTAGAGCAAGAGACAGGGACCATGGATATTCAGGAATGTTAGTTTACGTAATAAACTATAATAATGAAGGTGATGACAGCTTTAGAGTCGATTTACATAATGGACGGATTATGGTAGATAACGAACTGGATCGTGAAAAGACATCTAAATATGTTTTAAATGTTACTGCTTTTGATCTTGGTAAACCCCAAAGATCAACTTCAACACAGATTATTGTCAATGTAAGAGACGTGAATGATAATTATCCCACTTTTGAAAAATCATCGTACCATTTCGTTATACCAGAAAATGTAAAAAATGGCACTAGTGTCATTAGACTGAGAGCAACAGATATTGATGAAGGTGAAAATGCGAGAATATCATTTGCTCTCGAAGGTCCCGCTTGGGATAAATTTCACGTTGACAAAAATACTGGTTTGCTCACAGTTGTCGGACCATTAGATAGGGAGGTAACAGAGAATTATGCTTTACGCGTATGGGCAAGAGATGCCTCTCCAGACACACCTCTTATGTCATCAACTATAATATATATACGACTGGAAGACATAAATGACAATTCGCCAATGTTTGGAATGTCACAATTTTGGGTAAAGGTTCGGGAAGATTTACCAATTGGAACTGTGGTTATGGTAATGTCGGCAAGAGATCCAGACACCGGTGATGGTGGACGTGTTGCCTACGAAATGTTAGATGGAGGAACATTCTCTGTTGATCCACTTACTGGCGTTGTTCGCTTGGCCCGCTCACTTGATTTCGAACAAAAGCAACTGTATAATGTTACAATAATAGCACGAGATCAAGGTGATCCACCTCTGTCTTCCGTCGCTTATTTATTAGTAGAAATAGAAGATGTAAATGAAAATCTTAATCCTCCAAAGTTTCCCGACATTGTTGCTTCGGGATCAGTGCGTGAAAATCAACCTGAAGGGACTTTAGTGATGCAAGTAACCGCTGTAGACGCTGATCCTGCTGGAATTGATTCTACAATTACCTATTCTATCCGAGATGGTGACGGATTGGGCATATTTTCAATTGACGACCAAGGTAGGCTTTTATTTTTTGCATATTATTTTTAAAATTTTGTAAACAAATCTATTTAAAAATTATACAATTAAAATTGGTAATGTGATAAAACCTTATAAATATTCATTACGTATATTATGTTAATAGAAATAATATAAAATAAATGAATTATCAAAGATGCATTTTAAAATATGTCTAAAGAAAAATAGTTTTTATTGATAGATTATAGTTTTAAACTTATTAATTTATTTTTTTTTAAATGTATAGGTGCTGAAATTTAGTTTTGTCAAATATTTTTGATATTTAAATAGATAATTTGCAATAGCTTAAATACCGAAAAATTTGTCAGTCATATTTTTACATAGCAAGGGATTACCATCTAAAGGTAAATTGTCATTTTTAAAGATAGAAAGATTATATTTAGTAACATTTTAGATGATTAAAAGGTAAGTAAATTCCAATGTATGGTCATTAATTCCGTATTTTGGTAAAGACTGTATAATAGAACGGATGAGATTACTTTTTTAGGTCATACGGTAATTTTTGCATGGTATATATAATTATGCATTTTGTTGAAAGATTATAGTCAGTAGTAGATGTAGTAGATAAATACTACTCATTTTGAATTTATGTATGACTGCAAGGTAAGCTTCTGAAATTCAAGGATTCTCAACATTACTAAAATATGAAACCACGTGAATTGAAATGGTTTCTTACAACTTTATTTTTTGCGTTTCTGTACACCACAAAAGTTTTTAAAGTCAAAATTTTCTGTATAACACATAAACTTGCCTTTTTATCTAAGATGATGCAAAAACTCAAATACCCTATTTAAAAAAAAAAAAAAAAAAAAGATGTAAATGGAAACAATAAACAGCGACAGTAAAAAATTTCTCGTCAAACAAACATTTTGAAGAAAGGTGTTTTTTTTTTTTTTTTTTTTTTTTTATTAGAGAGGGGATTCCAAAATTATATTATTCAATCCTAAAAAGCTTTTATATAGTAGCAATAATTGTTAAGCAAACATTTAAAATAAATCCCGCTATAACATTCTGCTTCTTCTGATTTATTTTCCTTTTCTTCCTTTCTTTTTCTTTTTTTTTTTTTTTTTTTTTTACAATGCACTTTTTTTTTTCTTTTCAATCTAAATTTGTTAGGCCATATTAATATTACTTACATAAACATTTTCTAAAGTTTTTAAATACTATACTGTATAAATTGTTTAGAAAATATTAATTTAAAGTTTTAAAATATTTATTTTAAATAAATATATATATATATAATATATATAATATATATAATTATATATAAAATTTTACATATAAAATATTTTATCTAATAATATATATATATATTACATATCTCGGACCTATATCGAAAATTTCAATAAGTCTATCACTGTGGCAAAGACTTTATTAATTATTTTTAAATGTCTTTTTTTTAATACCTTACGCCAAGTTTATTACTGCTTTAATATATTAAAAATTCTAGTTTCCCTCGTGGCTAATTCGTAAGTATATTTTATTTAATATGAGGAACTTTCTTGCACTTTCTTTTTGAAATGAATGTTCGATAATCTAATTTTTCTTAAAGAATTTTAATGATAGGCAATTGTCTCAGAGAAAAATTGAAATGCATGTTATCTAAAATATATTGATAATTACGTTTGGCAAAATGAATAATTTGATAAAACTACTAAAAGATTCTACTAAAAGCCTTGCTCATCAAAGACAATTACTAAATCAAAATAAATTACCACAGTTTCGTAAAATTATTTCTTAAGTATGTAACATTTTTGGGACAAACGAAAGCATTTTGGTTCAAATAGTAAATAACATAAGGCCTGTTATGCTATTTCTTATGCTTACATTTTTTACATGTGTAACTAAACTTTTTTTATTGCATGAAATTTTTACTTTTTATAAATACATTAGAATTTATGCTTAATTTAAACAATATCCGAAAAGTAATGTAATTCCAACACATAGTATTTGCATCATATGTAAAAATTATAGCTTATACTATTTATAAAATCTTACATGCTTACATGTTTAATATGTTAGTGTGTATATGTCAATAATTCACATATTAAATGTTTGACATGCCACGTATACGTTAAAAACGTTGTAAAGTGTTTTAATATATTTAAATTAAAAAATTAATAAGCAAATAAAATAAAATACTTTAACAGAAAAAAGGAAAAACTGTCATTACATAAATAATTCATATACAAAAGAAAATAAGTATAAATTCATAAAGCTATTTACAGCTTATTCGTAATTCTACGTTCAAATTTCGAGAAAAAATACAGAGGATAGCTAAGAATCACAATCACGCAGGAAATTATAACCAGAAATGACAATTTACGTGACGTGTTAATGCATTGTTCTCGTGGTATTTTCCCATTTTGAACAGTAAGCCCCACTATTTTGGCTTTCCTCTTAAGCGTTATATTTTATAACAAAGGGAATTTATGCATTAGCCTTTAAATCTCTTAAAACAAGGGCAGTATGTTAATAGGTCGAACGCTTAAATTATCATATTTTTTCATACTCTCTATACTTTTATGTCTGTCTATACTTTCCTGTGATTACAATTCTCAATTATGTTCGCTACTTTTTCTCTAAGTTTGTACCGAAATTCGAATCACCGTCAGGCAGTTAATTTTATTAAATAAAGACAGTATTTCAGTTTGTATAGACAAAGATCATTTCATGTGAATTTCGGTAATACATTGCAGAAATCATATATCGTTATTTAGATTACACTCTCGGTGAACTTTACTAATTATGGAATAATTAATATATATATATATATATATATATATATATATATATATATATATATATATATATATATATATATATATATATATATATATACTCGATTTGTTGTTGAATAAGAAACTTAAAAAAATCTGTAAACACTTATTTCTTTCCGTCTATCTTTTAAAATGTTTGATATATCAAATCCTTATCTTTTTGTAAGCATGGAAGCTTTCTTTTATTTATTTTTTAAGTTGTAATTTTTTTCTGGAACATTTCGAAATGTAACGTAATCAGCCATCCATAAAGAATTCAATTTATGTTCACCCTTCCATAGATTAGTCTAGAAAATTTCTTACTCTGACATTTTGTGTCAAACATTTCCAGTTTTTATTTTTCTCGGAAAGAATATTAAAGTTTACTACTTTTCATGTGGTTTTAGACAGTACCCTCTAAAGAAAATAAATGTTTAAAAGAGCTACCAAAAGAAACTGGAAACTCTAGAATTTGAGAATTTTTTACCCCGTATCTATTGTCATGATTGCAGTTGAAAACGACTTTTGTTTTTTGGCATTTTCCAGAATCGTGCTATTTTTTATTTTAACCGTTTAGTCCTCCAGATCTCGTTTTCTGAGGGAAAGGGGTTAATGTTGTGTTGTTTTACGATCCTTTTCTACCTAGCTATTTTTGTTCCTTTTTATTTTTTCTCTTCTTTTGTTAGTTGTCTAGTTTATAGAGATGTACGAATAGCTTAAGTTTTATTTCACGGTAAAACTATTTCTAAAATATACTCAAAAATTTATATTCGTTTAACTATGTATTTTTCATTGAATTTGTGTTCTTTTGGATATATCTGTTTTAATATATAGTGTATCTGAAAATAATAATGTATATAGGCAGCTAGTATTATTTTAACAGGAAAACTGTTTCCTTTTACATAACTACAAAACAAGGTAATAGAAAACAAAAATGTTTAAAGATTTAGAGTTTTAAACTAGCATAGAACTGTAAGTAAAATATTCTGTGTAAGGTAGGTGGGGGCGTTTAACGTCACACTAGTACTGCGCAATGGGTAATTGGTAACGGTCTAGGACGCATCGCAAAGAATGGCCCGGAAACATGCCATCACAATTTTGATCCTCCACGGTGGGAATTATTTTGTGTAAGAGAAATAATTATAGTTCAGAGGAATTTCAGAAATTAGCTCTAACAAAAGGGAAATTCTATTAACATGTAATGTTTAAGGCAGCGTATGAAAGGGGATTTTTAAGCTAAGTAATAATCGTTTTATAAAAGAATTACGGAAACAACCGAAAAAAGTTTATAAATGTGTAATCGAAAGCTGTTAAGGCTTTAATATAGTGTCTCTTCATAATAGTTGTGGAATATCGAACAAAACGAAACAGGTACGAAGCATTTTTCTTTTTTTTTTTTTATATAATATTTGACAAAAAAGGGTGTTTGTACTTATTGCTGAGTTTGTCATAGAAAAATATTTTTTAATGATAAAAAATTCTAACTTTAAAAGATGTCTCAAGACTTCGGAATGCAGATTCAGAAACTGAAGAGGAGAAATTCATTTCCAAAGAGAAATATAAATGCATGTGCGACGAAATTTTTATGTATGTTAATTTTCAAAAAATATTATTGTAAAATAGCAATTCGTAAACTTCTATTTTGTCTTAGATAAGTACTAAAATTATCCATCACTGATAAATCAAATTTTCATAAGTTTGAAAATTTTATCCAATTTGTTATTTTATTAATTTCATCAATCAGAAAAATAGGAATGAATATCTTATAGTTCTTTTTCGATATACTTCAAATTATGTAAATAACCTCCGGTGCTTTACCTTTATTCAGTTGCTGTTTCTTTTTCGGCATGTATATTTTTAATTAACTTAGCCATTTAAGCATGTATGTTAGGATAACCTCTAACTAATCTTTAACATTAATGTATGCATAATGCATACGCATAATGGATAATCATTATGAATGATTATACATTTATAATGGATACCTATTTCGTATAATCATATACACATAATGAATAATTATTATTTTATTACATACAGGGTGTCCAAAAAGTTCTCATACAGTTTCAAACAAGAAATTCTGATGCGTTGTTTCAAGTATTTCGATTTTATTTGCAGCAAAAGAAACAACATTAAAAACAAAATCATTATAGCAAGTGGTTTCGTATGAATACTCCTTTTAGTTTTTTACAAGCTTTAACTTTTTCTCAGAACTCGTGCAGGCAACATGCACATCATCCTGAGGAATGTTTACCATATTCGCTCTATAACGCTCCTAAATTAGGTTCAAATTTGTACATGTAACATCAATCAGTTTCGATAACATATACCCCTACGCAAAGTAATCCAAAGGATTTAAATTTAGAGAGCTTGGGAACCGTTCATCTTTTGGCAGAAAATCAGCCAGATTGTTATTCCACCAATGTTCTACAATGTTTGCAGTATGTGAAGGTGCACTATCTTGCTGATTTCAATAATATTCATCTAAGTATATAGTTTTGAGATCTGGTAAAATTACTTTCTCTAAAGTCTCTTTAAGCACATATTTTAGCACCCTTATCAATGAAAACCAAAGGAAAATTTCCAAATCTTTGAAAAAGTTTCCCAAACCATTATTAAAAATGTGTTTTGCAATCTAGGCACAAACTTTTTATTGTGTGGTATATGTTGAAAGGATACTAACCACAGTCGTGGTTGTTTCAGAACAAAAAGTTTCTCATCGGAGAAGACAAACTCGCTTTCAGAATGCCATGAGAGAAAGCTGTCACATCTTCCTATCCTCTTCTTTTATATGGCAAGTGATTTTCTATGCTTTTTTTTTTTAATACTTTGCAACCAATACGTCTTTTTTTTTTTTTTTTTTTTTTTTAAGATTAAGCTTTGGGAATTTGAATAGTCTTGAGATAATTTTCTTACAGATATCTGCATATTTCTTCGACCTTTTCGTACAGCTTTCACAACTTCATGTGTCCGTGCTGTACGAGGTCTGTCGGAACGCATCCTGTCTTGCACAGAAGATGTTTGCCTATACCTACAAATAATGCTATAAATAAAATCTGTCTTAACCAATTTTTTTACGTTCTAAAAATTTGTCCCGATATTTTTGCGTTAACATATTTTCCCACAATTACCTTTTTGTCATTCTTCATATCCTAAAAGAAAACATGGTTTATTATTTTCTAATACTTCATAAAGTTTTATGTTGTAAATTATTTGACACTAGCATTTTTGTTTTATGCATGTGTTACGATACAAAAACTGTATGAGAACTTATGGGATACCCTGTATATATATAATAAATCTAAATTAGTTTCTAAAACATATGGGTAAACTTAACAATCAACAAATATTGCAATAAATAAATTTTATCTTTTGTTATTCAACTTTAAAATATGAAAGTTAAACTCTTCTTTAGAGCTCATACAAAGGTTTTATTCATATAAGAGACAATAGCGTTTACTATATTTTTTTTTCTTCCTTCATCAATTTTCTGATAAATAATATAACACTGTTTAAAAACCTAGAACATAAAAATGAACATTCAAGATGGCTTTTTGTTTTCTCATTATTGAGAAAAGTGATGATTTTTTTTTTCCAAATGCTAAATTAATTCAAAATAAAAATTCTGCTTTCCGAAAAATTCTTCCTTTTTTGGTATTTGTCAAAAAGTATTTTTGCTTAAACAAGAAATTTTACACACTGATAAAAACGTTTGTAAGAAATCTCATATTTGGAGACCTAAAGAATATTATACATATTTTCCATACAGTCGGTAACAAAAGTCCCCGAACACTAGCAAAAATTCCTATATAAAAAAAGTACACTTAATACAGTGTTGTTAAATAAATCCTTGTCGAATCCTGTTCTTAGTCAGTCTAAAAACAGGATTCGACAAGGATTTATTTAAGAAAACTGTATTAAGTGTACTTTTTTATATAGGAATTTTTGCTAGTTTTAGGAGACTTTTGTTGCCGACTGTACATGAAAATTAATTGCATGTGCTGTTTTAGTAATCCATATACTTCCAATTAACAATTATTTCTCACAGCCTTTCTATGCAGCACTTCTTAAAACATCAATAAAAATATAATTAAAATAATGAAATGGTCCTTAGTAAAGCTACAATGCTTCTAGAAATGGGCAATAGCTTTCTTTCACTTTATAATGTCTTTGTAATGATAGTAAATGTCTTCTTTTTTGTTTCTTTTAGCCAACGAAGCCGATAAATCTCTTGTTGTTACCATTAGACACTATTTTATTTTCAATATTCACAAGATGTCAAACCGAATGTTCATTTCTGGAATATAGAACCTATAACATAATTGAATGTTGAAAATTTATGTTTTACTTAGAATATGTAAAGTACTCCGATATAAATGTATATAAAACTACAACGTAAGATTCACGGATAGTCTTTCATGCTTTGACAAATTGTCTTTTGTGAAGAAGAAACAATTTTTCATTGATTGCCAAATTGTAATATACTATTCTTTTCTAAGTACGTATTTTATATCCATTGGAAGTTAGTTTTAGGTATCAGGTAAAAAATAAATAAATAAAAATAAATAAATAAAAACTAATGCGGTAAAAACCGAAAAATGGATAATATATATATATTAAAAGAACTTGTACGATTCATTCTGCAGTAAAAAATTATTACGTGAAATTTTATTAGCTTTTCAAAACTAAGATTGCCATGGCCATCATATTCATAGCCTCCAATTCCTTTACATTCTTCTTCTTCTTTAACAAGATCGTGTTGAGGTGATTTCTGTTACTTTTGAAACAACAAATAACATCCTATACTAAGCGATCTTGTGTATTTTAATAAATTTATATTTTTTAAAAAAGAAATTTAAGTATGCGAGCCACACAGGAAGTATTTTCGTGTCAGCCCTATTAGCCACCCCTTTCAGATAGATGATGAAATTCTTGTTTAAATATATGGTGAATTGTTAAGCAAAATTTCACAACATGAAAAATTGATTTTTTATAAATAATGCAATATCTTATTTTCATTTGAGTCACTTTAAAGTTTATTTATTTACTTATTTATTTAATTTTAATATACTCTTGACATTTGTTTCTATTACACAATCTGCTTATCAAGTTTATAAGTAATTATTAAAAAATTTTCCTAATCAATTCACCGGCTTTTTTTAATACCTATAACTCATAAGAATTTCAATGAAATTCGTTTTTAACATATGTTGACTGGCCCAGAAATTATAAAGTACAACAAATAGAACATGTTAGTTGTTCAATAATTAATACATTTCCTTCATTCTCTATGTCACATTAGTTATCGCATATCCCGCACCGTAATGTTTTTTTTTTTTTTTTTTTTTTTTTTTCCCGCGTCAGATGCCATCTTGGCAGAGCTAGACAATACAGGATAGTTCTTACTCCTAAGCACCTTATAATTTTCAAATGTTCCTTATAAAAATACTAATAATCATTTATTACTTCGAAATTTAAATATAAAAAATATCGTTAAAATATATATATATATATTTTAATTTTCTTAACATTATTTAAATACTTTTTTTTATATACAGTTTAAAATCCATAAAAATGATTTAATGATTAGTTATTATCTTTGCTCGGAATATAAAAGCTATTTTATCACTAATCATTGTTAAACCAATAAAAAAAATATTATTTAATCATTAAAATACAAAGATCTTGTATTCTAAAAATATCTTAATTTTCCAATGCGCTCAGTTTCTGCTATTCATATACCGTCGTCTTTACAATCCGCATTTTCTTTTATTCTTACAATTTTATTCGTTTAAATTGTTATCCAGATTATAATGCGAAAGAAAGATATTTTATGAAGCTTCCTATTATATCACTATCTCTATTAAATATAACATCAAAATCCATTCTTTTATTACATACTCCTCTTATTAGTTAATGATATTATAAGAAAAATAAGTTTCGTAAGTGATGGCCTTATTAATAAAAGTGATACTTCAGTTCTACTAGCTTGATATGTTTTTGTTCGATCAGTGATGGATGAAATGAGAGAACGATTTTAAATCGTTGCTTGTTATTTTAGGAAAAATATAGAAATCGGTTTTCATCTGCAGTGCATATAGATGCACACACATACACAGATATATGTATATATATTATTTAGCCGCTAATTTATTTCCATTTATTTTAATTCATTGTGTAAGAAACAAAATTTAATAAAATATTAATTCCATTATTTGTCTTGTAACCAGTAATTGGAATTCTTGTTTTTATATCGAAGAAAAAAAAAGAGTAATAATTAAATCGTTTTTTCTCCTGTTACTATGTTTTTGGAATTAATTTTAACACGCATTGCCTGCCAAATAAATGTTTTTAAGGTTCTCAAACTTGAATATTGTCTTTTCTGTTTAAAATAAATTGAAATATTATTCATGTTATAATTTACGATTTTAATTAAAGTTCTACCAATTTGCTTTTTTTTTTTTTTTTTTTGGCTTAATTATAAAGTTGTATATTTCTTTTAACTAACGTATTTTTACCAGATTCCTTATTTAATTTGCATGAGCAGTACAGAACAAAACTTATTATGAAATTACCATGACTCTCGATTTTTTACTTATCAGTCTGACTTTCTACAGTATAGAAAGTAATTTTAGCCCTTAGGAAAAGTAGGTAGTTTATTATTGTTTATATGAAGAATACGTATTTCTACTCAAATTCGTGTCTCATTATTCCAAATCCTTGCCTGATATTTTAAAACGTTTCTAGATCAAGTGAGTGTTGTAACAAAAACATACAATTTATAAACGCAAGACCCTGATACAATTTATTGCTGCTATTTTCCGAAAAAAAAAAAAAAAAGTCATATGGGGAATACACTGTTCCAATTCTACGGTTACTGTTACGATAGCATAAAATGGTTTTGTATATCTGCATGTAAAATACCAATTTTTAATTCGCGGTTGTCGTAAAACTTCGAGACGTGTCTCACATCACTGGCGCTTGTCTGGTCGTATTTGAATCTCTAAACACGTTGTGTGCATATATAGATTCAGTTGAGATTCTCATTGGTAGATCAGGAATTAACAGTAATATTGGTGCGGATAACAGTAATATTGCTGCAGCTTATACAAATAACATTCGAGTCTTCAGCTGACGTTTTCTTTTAGATGAAGGTGCTTTTATCTTTCAAGTAGAATTCATTACTATTTGTGAGGTTTCATATTGGATAAAATCAAATTACCATTGTAATTATATATAAATTATTTTTGATATTCACTATGAGATAATAAATAGAATAAATTTAATAGGAAATTAGAATAATTTCAATAAAATTAGAATAAATTTAAATAAATTTAATATTAAATATTAAATTTATTCTAATTATAATGACAGGGTAATTGAATTACGTCATAAATACAATATTTCCCGTGCAGAATAGAAATAATTCTGTTAGATTTTTTTTTTTTTCTGACTAAGGTAGTTTTATTTTAGAACTACTCTGTGTTACCGCTGCGATTTTTTTGGGTAAGAAATCTCTAGTGGTTAATGCAGCGTTTTGTTTTGATTTATGGATGGTTTTCGTGTTCGAATTTTCTTGTTTGGCTCTAGAAAAACCATCTCTAGGGTTCTATGTGGGCGGCTCTCTTACCGTGATCCACGGGCAATTTCTTCAAAAATGGGACATTTTTGATAGCTATAATCTTATATTACGCTTTCTTTGTACATATTTATATTGGTAATTATGTACCACATTATATATATATTTATGAAAAGGAAAGTCACTGTAAATTCTATGACCGAATTTATTGTTTCCTTTTCAGTCTTTCTTTTTTTCATTGTGTGTGTGTGTGTGTGGTGGCGGTGGGTGGGGGGGGGGGGGGGGGGTAATCCATGCATCATATTTTTGTAACACATTAGTTCAGTTTATCGTGATTAATATTAACATTTCTGTCGAAAAAAAGAAAAATGTAGAACGCTTGGCGAATTGAATCAAAATTCGAATCAATTTTGTATTATTTTATAATAACAATCATCGATAAGTAAGCTTTAACTTCCAAGCTGTTTTTAAAAACAATTTTTTGCGTGAAATGTTTGTGTTGTATAGGAATCCAATTCCTACGCTCAAGCAAAATATTTTAACATCAATATTCCTGCTTTTTACCTTTTCTCGAAACGTCTTTTGTAAACAATATAGAGCAGAATCGTTGATTTGCAACGTAGTTTTTAATTATCTTAAACTAATATTTCTATTGAAACTATTTTAGATTCTACATATTTCTTATACCTTCCTTATTTGTGTTTTCATAGTAAAATGATTGATTTCGTAAATTTATAATTTGTCAAAGAGTCCTAATTGTAATTAAATAAGAACTTAAAATTAAAAAATATAACTAAAAATGTCACAATATTGTGAAAAATGTTTTTTGTAAATCATGTTACATTTTCTCAAACCTTTTATTAATATCATTCCACCAAAATATTATATCTTATTTCGAATAGGTGTAATTGAATCATTGTAATTTGTAAGCGACGATACAAAAAAACAATTGTCTCTAAGCCAACCAAAAAAATTAAAACCTAAGAAATTCCACTAGCAGAACATATACAATACTGTCATTTGTATCCGTTTATTTTAGATATAAAACACGTATTTTTGATATAAACATAAGGATATTATGTTAAAAAAAGATTAATTTTTATTGTTAATTATTTTATATCTTTACACATTCACAAAATTATATTGTTAATTTTCATTGCAAAGTAAAATTAACTCAACATTTTCAAAATCGCTTTCAAGAAAATTTCGTATGTATACTTTATGATAGTTTTGTTTAAATTCTCTTTTCATAGAAATTCTGTTTCATTGTGGAAAGAAAAACTTTCACAAAATAAATCAAATTTTCTAAACTTGAATAAAACATGATTCAAAAGAAAAAAGAAAGCTTTTAAATTTCTTTTGTGTTTTTTCTTACATTTTCGGACGTTAAATGGTAAGTTGCTTTTTTATTCTAAAGCATTATTTAATCGAATTTGATCAAAATGCCATGAACAAAATATGGATTCAAAAGTTTTGGATAGAATAATATGCCAAGATTTGCCCGGGAGTATTTTAATAACAACATCGTTTGTTGATATATAAAAAAGTGGTTTGAATATTTTACTTTTCAACTCTAATTATATTTGATTCGACATGTTTTCAAAAATGTCGAATTTTATTCAACTCAACAAACTAAGTGACTGTAGATTGATTCTTAAAAGAGGGAAAAATTTTTAAGATGATGATGATGTTGATCCATTCAACTTCTCAGAAGTTTTCCTTTTTATCTGAACTTTTGTGTATAACTTGACACTAGATATAAAAAAGAATGAAAATTTTAAATCTTGTTAGGATTTGCCTCGACAACAAAATACGAAGTATATATTTTTATGTACATAGATATATATATATATATATGTATATACATATATGCATATATGTAAAATTTCATTTGTTGCTTACGGCATAAATAAGTATTTTTTTACACTCTCAATAAAAATAAAAAAAAAAGAAAAAAGAAAAAGAAAAAGAAAAACAGCTAAATTCTTTTAATATTTCAGCTACGGAATTTTTTGAAAAAATGCATTTCCTCCAGATATTTTTTTAAGATTTTTTTTTTTTTTAATATTTCGTTATAGTAAGATTTTGAATTAGTAGTGATCGAATAAGAAAATACATGCTTCAAGCATATGTAAATGTTTTTATTTCAATATAAACTACTATGTAAATGTATTCTGAATTTATGAAATTTTTATATTTTACGAAAGAATGTAAAATCTAAATAAACATAACACACACACACACACACACACATATATATACATATACATATACATATACATATACATATATATATATATACAGTCGGTAACAAAAGTGTCCGAACACTAGCAAAAATTCCTATGTAAAAAAAGTACACTTTATGCGGTTCTGTTAAATAAATCCTTATCGAATCATGTTCTTAGACTGACTAAGAAGAGGAGTCGACAAGGATTTATTTCACAAAACCGTATGAAGTGTACTTTTTTTACATAGAAAATTTTGCTAGTGTTCGGACACTTTTGTTACCGACTGTATATATATATATATATATATATATATATACATATTAGGAAAATTTTCAATCATACATATATTCAAAAATCATGATTGGATTAGGAATTGATTTTAGATTTACATAATGTATTTTATTTTTAACAAAATGTCATTATTCAATTGCTAAAAGTTAACATTTCTCGGACATATTTTTAAACATTATTAATACGATGAATGAATCACATACAAGAAACTGTACGCTAACATTTGCACTGTGCACATTAACCTTTTTTTTTTTTTTTTTTAATCTTTTCTGAATACATTGCTGAAAACGTACTATTATTCGTGAAATTTCGCACACATAACCGACAAACCTACTGATTTAAGTTTGCTTCGATAGCATTAATATCTACTGAATGCCAAATAGTAATAGTGTTTGAACTAAAACGTAATAACGGAACAGGAAATTTCCTTGGCGGCTTCATCGCGGTAGCATGCAATCATTGCCGTATGTACTCTTTACGCATGCGTTAAGATTATATTCCACCATTAAAGTTCAGAAAGGGACAATAATAGATTGACTGTTATTCTAGTTAATTAGTGTAATGAAGACAACACAGTTAAAATAACATAGTCAACTATTATCAAAAGGCGTTGATAATTCTGTTTCAAGCACAAATTTTATAGAAATTGAGCAATTAACCTTCATATCTCCATATACAAGATTCTATGCTTTAATAATATCAAAATAATTTTAAATGATTTACTGAAGATGGCAACTGAATATTTAAACTCTTTTCGTGTTACAAAAAATATTCTCTAGAGTAATTTTTTGCGCATAGGAGAAAAAATTTATCCGATGAATTGTGTTACAGGAAATTTAGATTTCAATCTCTCAAATATTGTACAATATTTGAAATGTCTAAACGTCTTAAATACTGTTGAAATAGTAGTTTATTAATAACTTATATTTTATTGAATTTTATTCCAAATTAAAATGTCTTAATATACATACCGTAATACATCTTTTACATGCGCTTATAGGAAAAGTTATTAGGAATTTAAATTAACAGTGAATGGTTCACTTATTTGTTTCTAAATTTTTAACAAATGTTCTTTATCGGTAAACTAAAATCAAAATAATGCTATTTTACTTTATAGCTATGTGTTACATTTATATATATACATATATTATTCAGTCTAGAAACAATGCATGAGATTGTAATATATTGCATTTGTATAGAATGTCATTTAACAAGAACCCGATATTTTTTTTTTAACTGATCTTTATTTCTGAAACATGTAAAGTGATTTTTACGCACTAAACTCGTGTTGTTTTTGTTTTCATTAATAGACAAAAATGGTGTATTGGAATATCTCGTGTATCCCGTATTTCAATGGGAGTACCATAAACATAGTTTGAATAACACCTTTTACGATTGCTTGGATCTCTAAATTTGCTATTTTGGTACCCATTTGTGAAATCATTTTATACATAAGTATGGGAAATTTGTAGATATATTTCTCCAGGTTTTGAAGATCTGAAAATATTTCCTATTCTTTTATAAAGAAATCTCTAAAAATTCTCGGATATATAGCAATTGGAAAAACATTATCCATTTATTTGCTACCTCTTTGAGGCTATATAGGTCTTTTATCTTTGCATATCTATGTTTAACATAAATGCTTTTATAAAATAAAATGTAGTTTATATTGAATATTTGTATTGACGAGTATAGAAAAGAAAATTTTGAGACTAAACATGTATATTATGCACATACGTTGATAGATAGATGATTTTTTATTTCAGTGTTATTTGTTAATTTTTGAAGATATGAACAGAGAATCACTGTTTTCTTTAAAGGCAATTAAATTTCGAATTTCAGATAACTAATTAAAAATAATTAAGGATTGTACACATGTCCTTTTTTAATCTGTTACTGGTATTCGCTGTGCCATGAGAGCAGAAAAAACATACAGACAAAATCTTCATATTTTTGAAAAAAATGTTATTATTATTATCATCTTATAGCTAAATATATTTTGAAATATTTCCCAGAATTACTGTGCGTATTTTCCTTATCTTATTCTATTAAGTGAGCAATATTTGTATATATATATATATATATATATATATATATATATATATGTAAATTTCACTGTTCTGGAAAACGGTAGCTCGGACAGTCACGTGATTTAACACAAAGGTGCCCTCCGAGGGGTCATTGTGCACATTGAAGTCAGATTTTCGAATTTTTGATTAGTTTTCTTTTAATTAATAAAAATATGAAAATAAAACTTCCCATTTCTATAATGACGCAGATGGAGAATCTTAGGAGAGATTTGATTGGTTTATTTGATTTTCGTTGATTTAAGTGTATTTTACATTGAACTTTATCTACGTTATGAGGAATTAACAGAGATTTGATTGGTTTATTTGATTTTCATTGATTTGAGTGTATTTTACTTTGAACTAGAGCACGTTATGAGGAATTACGAGAGATTTTATTGGTTTATTTGATTTTCATATTGGAGTATATTTTACGTTGAACTAGAGCTACGTTTTGAGGAATTACAAGCGATTTCTTTGGTTTATTTGATTTTCATTGATTTAACTGTATTTTACATTGAATTAGAGCTACGTTATAAGGAATTACGAGAGATTTGATTGGTTTATTTGGTATTCATTGATTTGAGGTATGGGTGTCCAGTGATTTTTTTTTTTTTTTTTTTTTTTTTTTTTAACATGCTTGATAGTGATTGCTGCGAAAAGGATTTTCGTGCGTTTTCAGATTCATGCACAGCGAGGTAGGTGTGTCCAGTGATGTTTTTTGGTTTTAACATGTGTGATAGTGATTACCGCGGAACCGAGTAACGTGCATTTTCAAATTCCTGCACAGCAAGGTAGGGGTGTCCAGTGATGTTTTTTGGTTTTAACATGCGTGATAGTGATTGCCACGGAACCGAGTTTCGTGCGTTTTCAGATTCATGCACAACAGGGTAAGAGTGTCCAGTGATTTTTTTTTTTTTTTTTTTTTTTTTTTACGTGCGTGATAATGATTGCCGCGGAACAGAGTTTCGTGCATTTTCGGATTCATGCACAGCGGGTAGGGGTGTCCAGTGATTTGTTTTGTTTGTTTGTTTGTTTTAACATGCGTGATAGCGATTGCCGCGGAACCGAGTTTCGTGTATTCTGAGATTCATGCACAGCGGTGTAGGGCTGTCCAGTAATTTTTTCTTGTTTTGTTTTGTTTTCATGTGCGTGAAGCGTACATACGTGCGTTATAGTGATTGCTGCGAAAACAACTTACGTGCGTTCATTCATCGAATAGTGACTTTTACTGTACGAGTAACAGCTTCAACTGTTTCCAGAATATTCGAAGAATTAACACTTCTATTTGACTGCTTTCGAGAATATTCGTTTTAATAATAGTTTTGTTGCATAGATTCGAGGAGGTCAAAAAATTTTTGCTATTGTCAAGAAGATCCCATACTAAAACTGTGAAGAAAATAGTCGCCAATCGAAATATATTTATTTAAACGTTTCAATTATCCAATTAAAAATAAATCCTTTAAATATCGTGCCCAGCGAAGTGGGCGAAGCCTGCTAGTTCATTGTTAATTCATATTGTATTCATATTTGTATGCATGCTAATTACACTAAAAAATTACGACGAAAATATCTAGAGCGATTATTCATTATGAACTCGCGGTAGAAGAACAATAACAAAAGACTTTTGCATCCATTTATGAGTTTATAATTATACACCAAAAGAAGAGCTGCCTGCAATAATAATAATATGCTTTTATTCATTCTTTACATACCTCTTGTCCAAATTATAGATCAGTGAACTGTTTCCTCACACGTGCTTGCTAATAATTAGAAGGTTAAAAAACTCTGCTTCCGTAACTTTTCTTTTTAACGTGACTTAAGATGCAATATTTCGTTTATTACCCAATTATTCAAAGAAAATATCCTCTAAAATAACGTTTTAAATAAAGAATTTCTCTCTAAATGTACTCATTGCGTATTGACATCAGAAAATTTTTCAGCCATTAAGAATTGTTGATTAAAACATTGAATGGAGTATTTTGATACATCTTACATTTTAGAAAAATTGTGTGATTAAAGAGGTTTTAGATATTTTTCTAAATTGCTGAAAAAAATTGCCTTCTGATTATAATTTCGATTTTGAATGAAAAATCGTAAATTTATATTAAAAAGTATTTATGATAATTTTCATGGAATATCTTACCCTAATTTTTATTTATTAATTTTTTACATGTTTTCTTCAAAGTATTAACCGGTTTCGTAAGATACGCTTTAAGTTACAAAACAAAAACAAATATCACAGGTGAGAAAGAAAATGTCTTAAAATCTAGTCTATTATAATTATGGTAAAAAACACGTTTTAGAAAAATGAGTGGGTATGGTTGGGGTTGTCACTGTACGGTCTTTTATTTCCTAATTTTTTTTTTTCACACTAAGGCTTATTACACCAAAACCTGTTGTTTAAAGTAGCTTTTGAATACTACGAACATTCATAATTGATCCGGAATTTGAACCTGGCTCCTGACAATTAAAAGATAAAGAGCCTTACGCCATTATATGTTCATTAAAGAACTGAAACTTTCTTATGCATACAAATGGCTGATGATATGTGCTACGAATGATAGATAAAGAACCGGGCATCTGAAATAACGAAAGAAACAGGCCTAGTATTTTACAAATTTCCCTTTAAAATTTATATTATTTTGGACTTGAAGTCATATAATCACTACATATAGTACCAAATTTTCAATGTGAATAATTAGAATCGATATTGAGCTTGATCTTTGTATACGGGATGTTA
This sequence comes from Salticus scenicus, assembly GCA_963930645.1. Classification (NCBI taxonomy): domain Eukaryota; kingdom Metazoa; phylum Arthropoda; class Arachnida; order Araneae; family Salticidae; genus Salticus; species Salticus scenicus. The sequence continues at coordinate 256,538,417 of OZ005651.1, read as the reverse complement.
CTCTACGACAATGCAGTTGAAGCCGGTATATATCTCCCTGCAATCAAAGCATATCAACAGAATAAGATACTATATATGAATAACTTGGACAGTAATTTAATTACTAAAGCTTTTAAACTAGCAAAATTTCGGTAGCTGTTACGTTACTTGCTTTACGTTACTTTCTAGTTATTTTAACAAATTTCAATCTCCAATTAAATTACGATTTATCAAGTATTGCATTATATATTTTGAAATTTTTTATTCTTGCATAGTGTTTCACTAGAATGTAAGTAGTAACCACTTTCCTGAATCAAATTTAGGTGCTGAAAAAAAATATTAAAATAGTTTTACATTAGAAATTCCGACTAGATATTTTATTTTCCTGTTCGTGCATTTGAAAAAGCGATATAAAGAGTGCTTTTGTCATCTGGCAAAGTACGTCTCTATTTGATATTAGAATCATTTTTACTTTGCAAAAACTTTGCTCCTTTAGGATTTTTCCATGCATCTTCTAACTCAGAAATTTCGCAATCTATATCCCTTCATATTTAACAAGACTGAGTTTGGCCGTCTAACTAAGCATTCCCTTTAAATGCGTCAAACAGATTAGTAGGCATCGTTCCCTTTAATACTGGTTTTCAAAGTGACGATAGTGAAGTTTCTAAAACATACACAATAAATTTTGTAAGGCTTCGAGGAACAGTTATGTATTACATCTATAATAACGTTTTAAATAAGAAAAAGAAAAAAAACTGTATCATGCATAATTCGTAAATATATATATATATATATATTTACTGTTTTTTTTTCCTGGCAATTTTATTTTAAGTGTAAATCGCAGTTATTTGGCATAAATCTTTAGTTTTCTGCATGCAATTTTTGCCGGTTGCAAGCTCGATAGTTGATCTGCCCAAAAACTGTCCTGTACATTAATTAATGTTGCCTGGTGCACGTAAAAATGGCTTCAATATCTTTCCCGGTCAGTAGAAATGATACCAGTGTGGGTGGATTACTAAAGCGGGGGTTTCATCACTTCCGCTATGAATCAGAATTGTGAGAATCCCAGACTGTTGCCCACTGCGTAGATCTATAGTCTTTTTCCTCAATAGAGGCGGTTCATGGTCATCCGCTTTCCCCTTTTCCCCTCTAGATTACTTGGTTACAAGAGATACAAAACTTTAATCTCTCTTTCTGCACATCACTTCCACCTGCTTTTAAAAAACTCTACTCCGAATATTTCATCCCTAAGTGCAGTGTGATAAAAAAAAGGGAGAAACTGGACAACCCCTGATGCTCTTCTCTGATAGCGGGAGAGATTTATGACCTTGACCTGACTATTTTAAGAAAATAGAGTATAGTACTATATCAAACGCATCCAACTTTAACTTCAATCAAGGCATTTTACGTATACACTTTTAAAAATTTTTACTTTTCGTTCACAGGATAACTTGAAAAATTAGAATTTGAATTGTTTCTTCGTGATGAAAGTTGCGCCTAATGTGATAATTGATGTTTATTTATTTATTTATTTATTATTTCTTTGAAAAAAGGGTCATCAAATCTCGAGTCTTTATATTAATTAACAGGCTAACCTGTCATAAAAATAAGACCACCGTTGAAATGTACGGAAAATAATGTAAATGATGACGTAATTGTTAAAATATCTGTTGCTAAACGTATAAGATGCGATAATTTGTAAAACGAAAAAATAAGGAAAAAAGCACCTCATGTCTTGTATTATTTTCACATTTTCTTAAATGGAGTAGCTTGTTCGTAATGCCATTTGTCTACTGTGAGCTGATATCCTTATATTCTAAGCACAGTCGCCATTTTTAAAGTAATTTTTTTATTTTAAAAATGTAGCAAGAATTTTTTTTATGTTGTGTTTTATCTTTCGATCCTTATTTATTAAGAATTAAAATTTATACCTGTAACTGAGCAATTGTAATACGTTTTAATGCAATTCAATATAAATTTTACAATAAAGATAGAAATGTGATAGTTTCGGATTGGCTTAAAAATGTTTTGCTCACGCTCAAATGCTCCCATTTTGGCCTTAAAAATACAAACTTTTTTTTTAATGTATCAGATAGGTAAAATATATTTAATAAATTTAAGAATACTAGCAGCAAGAATCTCGTTGTTGTATCTATTGTTTATTAATTAGTTAAACATACTGAAGAAGAAATTTTACATGGCCTTTTAAAAAATATTTTATTTCACAAACACATTTATATGATCAAACTATTTAATATATTTTTCATTTTATTTTTAATTTCCCTTATCTTAGAAGCCAGATTACACAAAAATTGTATGCATTTTATTTAAGAATAGTTTGAAAGGTGCCATACTGCTCTCGTTCCTGATACTTCATATAATTTTTATCCCAATTTTTTTACTATAAACTCACTTAATACATACTTTATTATAATGATACTTTCAAAGTGCCACTTCTTTAACTTATTCTAATCGAAATTTGATGCAAAGGTTGCTATTCGTTCTATATTACGTTCTGGGAAATGCATTCAGTTTTGGAATTAATGAATAATATATGGTTTTCGAAAGAAATTGTTTCATGTGTGTGTGGTGAACAATTTATCAAATATTAATCCTTTTTTACGCTGTTAGTAATTTAAAAGATCATTATTTAGTATATTCGCGTAAATTTTCTGTTATATGTTTGATGGTATTAAATTTTATTTAGTCATCATTATCAAACACAATTTTTATCAGTACATGTTTATTATTATTTTTTTTTTCTTGTGGAATTGGTAAATGAAGGCATTATATTTCTAAGGTTTTATTAGTTTTTTGGCAACAAAAAAGTTTTCGTTAAATTCATTTATGTTTTTTGCAATATCTTTCTACATTAGTCCCTCGTGTATTATACATAGGTATATATTTTCTAATTTACAAAAAACATCTTTAAGGGAACCTGGCACCTTTCACTTGACACCACTTGAAGGTTTCATATAAAAATTTATATTTCCATTTGATATTTATAAACAGAATAGATTAGGTTTTTTCAGTAAAATGTATGTTTAGGCATCATTTCTTATGGCTTTTGATTTCTTTTTTACAGATTTGAAATTTTTAAATTTCGTCTTCTAAGTTTGGATTTTTTCATGAATTCATGATCTTCAAAATGCTTAACACGTTCACGCCGGCGCGGGCCACCGGTGGTTCACAGCAAAATTATCCGAACACTAGCAATAATCCTTGTCCAAAAAAAGTACACTTAATACTGCTTTGTTAAATAAATCCTTGTCGAATAATGATCTTAGTCAGTCTAAGAACATGATTCGACAAGGATTTATTGAATAAAACAGTGTTAAGTATACTTTTTTGATATCGGAATTATTGGCTAGTGCTCAGATACTTTTGAGACGAATGCGCCGGCGTGAACGTGTTAAACTTATACAGATATTTAAGAAAAAACTTAATATTTTTTTGTATGCTTAATAGAACCTATTTAAAAGAATTCGGGATGGATTTTTGAAATCTATTAATTAGTTTTCGAGAAAAGAAAAATTTAAAAAAAAATCATGTCTATGCAAAAATTTGCAAAAGACTATGGTTTTTGATATATTTTTATATTTAATATATATATTTTTGATACAAAATACATGTGTAATTCTTTTGAGCAGGTTCTATTAAACATCTAAATAAAAATAAAATAAAATGAAATGAAAAATATTTTCTCTTAAATATCTGTATAAATCAAAAACTTTGTTGTTGCCTGAATATATATCTTATTGAATAGACCTAATATAGTTCAGTTTATAAATAGTAAATGGAAATATCAGCTTTTATATGAAACCTACTTTAGTGGCGGTGTGAAAGGCGCCAAGTCCCCTTAAGTACTTCAAAAATTGTTGTTGATTGTGCCTAGTGATATTAAAAATGATTAGAAAAATCTTTTAGGTTGAGATTGAATGAGGTCAGTGTTGTGGAGAATTGAAATTGATCTGAGATTCATACTAAGGGGTGGCCGAAGACGTATAATCACTGTTATGATTTCGTCGTGGGCATGGCTTCATTGCTTCAGTACAGGTTGTTGACTGTCGAAATATTTTCACTGGTTCTTCCAACAGTATTTTTCTTTCGGAAATTTTTGTAGTAAGTTTGCACGATTAATTAAGTAAAAAATTATTATATAAATATACTGGTGGGAGAATCAGGAAAAAACTCTTAGAAAAAAAAATGTGAAATAGTTGTCGCTAGAAAATATTTTCATAAGTTTACTTATTTATTTTTTTTTTTCTTTTAAAATATTTCACTTCTACAGTTTCTAGACAGTAAAATAAGAAAAAAAAAACAGTATTAATTATTCATAATGTGTTTTTTCGATTTAATATAATTATAACATAGTTCTATGTTAATCTTTCTTATTAATTTCGATTATTGATTATCCCGAGGAAGATTGATGCCAGTTCAAATTCGTCAGTGTGTTTAATAAAGTTATTTTTTATTACGTTTTACCAATCAATCGTTACCAGATTTACAGATAAGCTCTTCTATGAAGTGTTTTGCCACTTATTATTGCCCGCCAGCTACTGAGCGGTTCTGCGCTCAAAGCTGATAGACGTGAGGTGCCGGGTTCGATCTCAGATCACGATCTTCGGCCTAGACGTTCGAAGTTTTCCGTGGTTTTTTTTTCCGAAACTTGCATGAATACGGGCTAGGACCCCTTAGAAAAAACTCCACGGAGGGCGCCGCCCCACCCCCCTTAGGCCAAGGACTCTGGAGTAGTCAATCGGCCTTATTCCCAAACACCAACACCAACACCACTTATTATAAAGTTGGTTCTATGTCCCAAAACAAAAAGGTTAGACAAATTTTGCAAGTTAGAAAGTAAATATATATTTAGTTTCAAACAGCGTATTCAGTGTTCAGAAAGACCGCCTAATTTAGGAATTGATAGTCAAAAATGTAAAATGGTAAACAAATTTAAAGAAATACACAATTATTACACATATTTTTACTGCATGTATCGATACTTTTATAAAAATACAGTACAAAATTTTAAATTTAAGGTAATCCATATACAAACCGTCGACGACTTTCTTTGTTTTTAAGGCTGCACATCATTTAGATTCACGCTTTCTTCCTTCCCGCTTTATCGTGTGGAATTTTTGTTGCTTCGTTTTATAGGGATATTTCGCTAAAAAAAATATTATTATTATTATTATTATTATTTTCAAATTCTGTCCTTTTTCTTTTTTTTTCCTTTCTTTTCTTTTCTTTTTTTATCTTTTTTTTTTTTTTTTTTTTTGAATATTACTCTTTGAACATGTCGCCTTTTATCTTGGACAGCAATTTAGAAAGGATAATTGTAATAATTTAAATATTTCTTTTGGTGGTCGAAAATTATAATTTACTTAATGGAATATAATAGTTAAATTTATTTATTTATTTTTTTTTTTTTTTTAATTCTAACCAAACTAAACGGCAACATATTCAAAGGCTAATATACAAAAAACAGAGTTCAGAAACATAGTTTTTTGAATGAGATTACCTTATAAAATGAGGCAAGAAAAATCTCATAGGTTACCATGGGAAGGAAGAAATTGGGAATCAGACTCATGTTTGATCTGACTAATGAATTAATCCTTAATACTTATTAACGCAAAAGGGAAAAATTATATTTTCAGTAAATGTTTAACATATAAATTACGCAGGACGAGATTTTAAGAAATAGCAGTTAAATGCGCTGAAAATCTGGTATTGGAAAATAAACCCAGTAAACATAAATTGCACCATACATTGCAAAAACACAAAGCAATTGTTTTTGATAAAAATAATAAAGCAGGCTCCTTCATCAGGCAATAAATTAGGCATAAATACAATTTGAGAGCTACAATGCAATGTAGAATGAACATTTAAATGAACACTTGTACGGAACCTTGAAGCTAGAACAACCATGTAGTTGATTATTATATAATTATGATGTTTACCAGGCATATAACGAAAACTGGAGTTAGAAGCTTGCTCTAAATATATAATTTCAGATTAAAAAAAAAAAAAAAAAAAAAAAAAAGAAAAAAAAAGGAAAGAAAAGAAAAAGATTTACAAAATTTTCTAAATATAATCTTCATTCTTTTATTGCACTAAATAAGAAATTGAAATATAGGTTCGTAAAAATATTTTAGGTGACATATCCATCGTTCATATGTGTAAATTTGGCTGCATTCTTAATGACTTGGCGACAATGATTGATATGTTACCATTCTGGAGTAATATCTAGAAATAAAATATGTATGTATTCCTTAAAAATATTGATCTAATATATCCACTCTTAAAAAGAAGAAAATTAACAAAAATTCAATATAGCTCAAAATAAATGGAAAACATTGAAATTTAATTTTGCAACCTTTAAAACATTTATTAACAAAAAATTGTTATTTTCTAATACATCAAGAATGATTATAAAATACAAATATTTTGAACTTGCGTGACTATTTAATGATTGCAGAATTAATATAATATTCTACTGTTTAGGAAAATTTAAATACTGAAAGAAATATTTCAGTTGGACTGAAAATTTAATATATAAATTAGATAATATGAATGGGGAATTATTTACTCTGCATTAAAATTGCAGTTTTGATGACAAATAATATCAGATTCAGAAAAGTTTACAATTAAAATTTCAATTACGTAAATAAATATGACCGGGGTACAGATGATTTCTAAGTGGTAAAGTAAATAAAAAGCGCCTTTAACAACAAATTACAATAATGCAATTTGTGAGTTCAAATATTAGTGCTTAGAGATTTGTTAAATATAATTAGTTACTACATCAGGAAACATTTTAAACAAAGAACATGTATCTAAAATTAGAATTAAATGAAATTATGTCTTGTAATTCAATCAGATAGTAATACAATAGTAATACAAATAATTATTCATGAACTTGAAAAAAAAAAAAAAAAAAAATCATTTATTGTCACTGAAATAAAAGTCATTCTATTGAGTTTTCAATTTCTTGTAATAAGAATAGACTTTGTTTTACAATCAGTGAAAACAATTGTATAATTTTTATTATTATTTTTAATGTAAGTACTTGATAAATTTTTTTATTGCATTATAAAGATAAACATTTGTCTGCTACATAAGATAGTTCAATCTTGTTTAATATCAAAAAGCTCAAAAGAATATTTTATGTTATTTCAGTAAATCAATAATAACATAAATTTAAATTTTCAAATTACTGAAAATATTTTTTTAAGTTCACCTTTAAGTAAAAATAGTAGAAAAATCAACCTATTCAAAGCAATTAAACTTGAAGTCGCTATATATTTTACAAATTAGTTATGGGGATATTGGATTAAAGAGAATTTGGGATGTCGCTCTACGGTCGTTTTTTGCAAATTACGCCTTAGTAGAGCAGGGCCTACAGTTTAAGTGTACAGATTACTGCTACGAACATTCTAATTTATGATTAGACTTCACTGAGAAAAAATTATGTAACTGACATCTAGAATCTAAATTGTGGCTCTAGAAAAAATAGTTCCATGTCATCCTTATAAATTCTAGTCCCCTTGGAAAGCGAGTTCTAGAAGCCCTATCAGAATTCTAGAGCGTTTGCCTATATTCTCGAGCGCAAAGTTATTTAAAAATCTCTGCAAATAAATGAGACTACAAGAGGCGGGTTTCTGCAACTATAATCTTCGTTTATTACCAAGTTCTAGAAAATCAAGCAAGAATTTCTTGCAATATAAATGATTCAGAATATTTAAAGTATTCAGAATATTGTTTCACCATCTAGAAATGTGTACACTAGAAATTCTCGATAATTTTGTCTATTCAGTTTGTTGACGTGCCTTATGCGCATAGCTCGGAAATCTATATTTCTAGTTAAGGGATTTAGAAAATGGTCACTTATTCATTCTAGAAAAAGGTGGTATATATTTTTTTTTCTCAGTGTTGTATTAGCCTAAACCCAGATTCTAAAAAGGCATCTGACAACTGAAGTCCTCAATGCCAAACATAGGGTTATCAACTGTACATCCTTTAGTAAATGGGCTTTGTACATTAATATGTTGGAATTTCTAAAAAAAAAAAAAAGCGTATGAATTATGTAATTTATTTTAGAGAAATGCGGTAGTATTACAGAACAATTTTCCCTGTGACAACAAAACATATGTATTATGGTCATATGTCATAGAAAAGTAAAACAGAAATATATGGATAATATTCAATTCTAAGAAAGTTACACCTTTTCAAAGAACTAATATTTTGCACTCATGTAAAATTGAAATATTTGAAAATTTGATTAAAAACTAATTAACTAATTAAAACTAAAATAAATAAAACTAATAAATAATAAATAAAACTAATAAATAAAACTAATATAATAAATAAAACTAATAAATAATTAAAACTAATTATTTAAACACTTTTAAAATTTGATTAAAAACTAATTTAAACCATTAATTTGTGTCATAAACTAATAATTATCACGAATTCAAATTCAATGTAGACTATCCTTATATTCCCTCTTTTGATTTTGTAAAATATAATATCTTCTTAAATATTCTATACGTGTACATGTACACCACGCGACAAAAAGATAGGTACAAAGGGTTTTTCTTTAATTTTTCATAAAATAACATTATCTAAATTGTGCTTATCATTTATTATTATCATAAAATAACACTATTCCCGGACTAATTTTTGTTTTAAGACTAATTTAGAAAAGTTTTAAGACTAAAATTTTTCTAATTTAAGACTACACTCCGCGACAAAAAGATAGAAACAAAGGGTGTTTTAAAATTTTTCATAAAATAACATTATCTAAATTCTGCTGATCATTTATTATCATAACAAAATATTATCATATCAAAAACATATTAAATATTTGAATCATATTCAAAATAATCATATTCAAAAATTTAAAAGAAAAAAAAAACTCTTTGTTTCTACCTTTTTGTCGCGCTGTGTAGTCTTAAATTAGAAAAACTTTAGTCTTAAAACAAAAATTAGTCCGGGAATAGTGTTATTTTATGATAATAATAAATGATAAGCACAATTTAGATAATGTTATTTTATGAAAAATCAAAGAAAAAACCCTTTGTACCTATCTTTTTTGTCGCGGGGTGTATAAATTTTTAAATGTTAATATTCCATCTTAAAGTATTTATAAATTTATACATTATCTTCTCTCTCTTTCCTAAACACATAACCATAGATATGAAATATATACTTATATTTATAAATAGAAAAACTCTGTAAAATACTTCTAACCTATCTATTCTCTTTTGAAATTTAATAATATTTATGTTCATAATTTTCAATGAAACAATGTTTGTCAAATTAGTCATTTAGATCTATCTACGAAACATATAAAAAGCATTTTCTAGTACTATATTAATCTTAGAACAAAAAATTATATCTTCCATTTAAAATGTGTTATTACGAAGCATTCGTTAAAAAATCTTTCACTCTGATAAAACTGTAGTTTTCTGCTTTCCGTAAATAATCGGAGGATGATGAATGAGCTTAAAAATCATTTTCAGATTTTTTTTTTTTTTTTTTGAATTAGTGGTACGCAGCTGCTTTTTGAGTAGTAGAATCTTATTAGTGTCTTGAAGATAGTTTTTGTTTGAAACATGATAGCCGTTTCGGTGTTGTTAATCAGAAATTTAAGTGATGAGTTACTGTAATGGTAATAAATATTTGTAGTAAAGAACCATATTTCAGAGCCCCATTTTTCTTTTTTTCAAGCAAATTGGCTTTTAACTTACAGCAAATATAATATTTTAGATAATAATTCCTCATTAACCAATTTGAAAATGTTTATTATTTTAGGAAAATAATAAGATTTTTTTGTTCCTTAATGATTTCATATACTTTAGATGGATAATTGAATGAAATAAGAAAGGAAAATCTTAAAGATGTAATTCATATGAGATAAATTATTTGTATTATTTCGGAATCAAAATGTAATAGACAAATTTTTAAAACGCATGGCACGGAAAATACTGCTAATAATTGAAAATTAAATAACGATAATACTGGTCGTTAAATGAAACCAGGAAGCACAATCATTCGGATGTAATTTTTATGAGATAAATGACTTTTATTAGTTTTTAGAATCAAATTTAATAAACTAAATATGCGAAACATGAGATGCGGTAAAAAAAATTTTAGTAAATGAAAGTTTTTTTTTTTTTTTTTTTTTACTCGTCATTTATAAAAAAAATAAATAAAAAATAAGCTTGAAAAAAATTGCTTGAAAGTAAAAAAAAAAAATTAATACATAATTTAATAAAATACTTACACACAGGTTGATATTTAAGACAAAAAAATATTTAAAGATAAAATTTTAAAGACAGAAATAAGTAAAGTTTATATTTATTAGAGAATATTTTTACATTGTTATATTTTGACTGGTTGTCAACTAAAATTTGAACATATATCTGTTAAAAAGATGAATTTATCAAGGAAATTTTCAAAGTTTTGTTATTTCTTATTATTTAAATCTTTAAATTGCTTTTCATTATATTTGACATTTTGTAAAATTCTACTTTTGTACTTTTGTATTTTCATTTTATGAACCATTTTACCCAGTTTCACTGTTTGACATGATTACGTAGGCCATTAAAATTTCTGAAGAAAATATGTATTAGTATTAATATAGATTGTTCTTATTAAAATTATATTATTAAATTAATACTTGAAGTATTTTTAAATAAAACTTACTGTTTTCTAGGTGTATTGGTTGCGTTTTAATTTATTATTATATTTTTTCTTGAAACAATTATAACCTAGAAGATAAACGATCTTGCATGAAGAAAATTCATTTTATCCATGTTAGCCAGAAAATATAAGTTACACGTGATGAATAATGCTTGTGTTAATGTATATTATGTTAAAAATAAGAGGACAGTACTCTTTGACAAGATGGAATAAGCAAAAACCTTGAGATAAAGTTTCATGACTATACACTTGATTACATTCAGACTCTTACGACATAACATAATGCAATCCATTTCTCAAGTCTTTTATCCTGTTATTTCTCTCAGCTTTCTCGAACCCGATATTTTTGACGGTAAATTGAAGTGCTAAGTCGTCCATCATGGTAAATGGTTCATTCGTCCATTTTTCATATTCGTTGTACTTCACTGCATTCAGATTTGCTGCCTTCCTTCAGATCATTCTTCTCTCTCTCTCTCTCTCTTTTTTTTTTTTTTCCCCTTATTCTTGAAGCTACAAAGATACAAATGTATTGCGCTCGTTTCTTTTAATAGGATTTCATTTTATTTAACATTTCGTTGCCATTTTGTTTGGTTATTTTCTTTCTTTCTTCTTGAACGAAATTTTATAGAAATGAAAGTAATATATTCTCGGCGAATAAGAAAAGAAATTTTACAGTTTCTCTGCTATGTGGAAATAACGAAGTGAATTAACGGATTAAAAACGATAACTTTTCCTTAAAAACATTTGCCGTGGGAGTAGAGTAAGAAACTCTTCCTAAACTTTGCAGACATGAAACTCATTCTACATACTTAAGGCAATACTTATGTACTGCAATAAAAATTAAACAGACTTTCCATTACTTATATTATAAAAATATTGCACATTTTACGCGAAAAGTTGTAGAAATAAAAAGTAAGTATAGATTATCTGCATTTTGGTAATAAAGAAATGAATGAACAGATTAAACACGGAAACTTTTTTGAAGAATTTATTTGCAAGGAAAATAATGAGAGAAACTTTTCATAAATTCTTCAAACGTGAAAAACATTCTACATACTTAAGGAAAATGCTTATGTCGGGCAATGGGAGATAAACATTCTGCTTGCTAAATATACAGCAATTGTTAAAGTTAGAAATTCAGAAAACTCATTAACACTCTATCTCTATTTTAAATCTTTAACTCAATTAGGAGATGAAGACGAGGAGTGGAATGAATCGCAGCATTAGGGTATTACGTAAATAACCATAGTTGTGAATATTTAAGTCGATATTAATGCTTTATATTTGCCTGGTAGTTTAAGCAAACTGAAATTATTCCTCAACCATTGAATTATTATTACACATTTCTGCGAAAATATGTATTTCATTATTATCTTATTTAAAATAATTACGTTTCTAGAGAGTAATATTTATCTAAATAACTCTTGAAATTTTTAAGTGCCTTTAATAAATTATATGGTAAAGTTTTTATGATGTGAAATTAAAAGAAAAAAAAAAATAGTTAAACAGCCTTGAAATATCATTATAATGAGCCTTTGTTAATATGCAGATCGTCTGTAAATGGAACCAATATCATCAATTTGATTTCAGGAAATATCTCTACTTCAAGACTAAAAAATAGTATGATCCGGTCACTTTTCACCCTTATTTTGTCCATCATCTATTGTCTATCATCTAGACTTAAAAAATAAATAAATAGAAAAATAGAAAACAGTGTACCGAATTTTAAGAAGCTTCTAGTATTTTCATGTTATTCTACGACATCTTCGGACTTAATACATTAGGTTGTGGATTTTGGAATCACAATGAAATCTAGAGTGAAATATTTTAAATCTAATTATTTTCTGGAATTTTAAAATTGTGTTTTTATCTAATTATATGGTAAGATTTTTAGAACATGAAGTTTAAAAATTTGTTTAGCCTTGAAAAGTCATCATTTTGATCATTTCTAAATATATTACTTACAAACTTTGAATAAACACCATAAAATGCAATAAACTCGCAACAATTGTTTCGGGTCGAAAAACACACGACCCTTCATCAGGCGAATAAAGTAAGCACGAGTGCTGCAGTCAAAGCGGCAACGCACGAATAAAGTAAGCACGAGTGCTGCAGTCAAAGCGGCAACGCACCACCCGAAACAATTGTTGCGAGTTTATTGCATTTTATGGTGTTTATTCAAAGTTTGTAAGTAATATTTTTACAACGCCAGTTTATTGATGCTTCTTTATTACATTTCTAAATATGTCCAAAACTTTGTAACGTCGAAAAATACTGTCCTAACTGCCTTTTTAACAGCACATCCTGTAAAATATTTGTGCATACTATTAAACAATAAATTGAAATTAAATAATTATTACGTTCGATAAATTACAAAATTATTTTTACTTTATTTATTAATACAATCAATGTTATCAATTTGATATTAGAAAATCTCTTTCACTTAAAGAAAAAAAAAGTTATCCGATCGTTTTCTCTCTTCTCTGTGACCATCATCCTCTAAAGGATGTTCTACTTAAAAAAAAAAAAAAAAAGAAAAGAAAAAACTATACCCAGCTTATCTAAGAAGCCTCGTCTTTTTCGATCATGTTATCTCCCGACATCTTCGGACGTGACACATTAGGTTGTCAATTTTGAAACATCAGCGAAGTAACGGAGAATAACACAATGAACATTATGCTTTTATAATTTTGAAGTTAAAGATGCGTTATACATTTTTAAATATACTAGAAAAATAATTTTTAAATATATGCGCAGTGCTTGGTGATATTGGTAAATATAGCTATTATTTTATTTTTTTGTTCTACATAAATATACTTTAGAACACTATTTTTTTTTTCTGTTCTGCATAATTATACTCTAAAACTCTATTCCGTGTTTTCCAATCTGTTAAGCGTAATCACAGTTCGCGGGCAGTTAACATAAATATTCTATCAAAAAATCTCCTCTAAAACAAAAGATATAACAAAAATTTAGGATATGTATTTCTTATTCCCTCTCTAGCTAAATAATAATAGCAGTAATAACTCATTATATTAAATGATGTGTAAATTTCAATAGAACGAGGGACAGTAAATGTTAATAGACATTGGACAATTTAGGTTGTACTGTATTGCTTGTTATAGAAAAGCAAATAAAATAAATGTGATCTATATATATATATATATATATACACTCTGTCACAGAGAAATATATGCACCCAGAAGAAATCGAGCCACAATTACGAAACTTGGTGCAAATGTAGTCTGGTAAGAGGTATGCAAATGATTAAAATTTCAACGCCAATGAGACAAGGCTAAGCACATTATGCGCATCTGAACTGCGCAGCTGGGCGAGTTTAAAAGCAGGATTTCTTGCACCGTAGAGCTATTCAAACGAATCTGTCGACTTTAATGGAAGGTATTGTGACTTGAGATGCCTTTGAGACGTAACCGGTGGCAGTACAGACAATTGTCGGATAGTGAGAGGGGCCGTAGAGAAGGCCTCAGAGAAGCAGTTTGGGCGTACAGACATATCAGCCGCCACCTCGTTCGGAACGATATGGTAGTTGCTCGGGATTGGTAACAGTGGGTCACGGAAGGGAGAATCAACCATTGAGGAGGGTCAAGACGTCCCAATAGCGCAAATGAACACGGGGATCACGCAATCATAAGAGCGACCACGTCCGCACCAACTGCGTCATTAGCCTCGATTCAATGTCATTTACCACATTCTAGGCATCCAGTAGTATCAAGGGAAACCATTCTGAGACGACTGCCCGACGCTGGTATGAACAGCCGACGTCCATTAAGACACCTACCCCTCACCCCACATCATAAGCAGTGTCGACTGGATTTTTCTCGACCCAAAGCAAGCTGGAGTGTGACCGACCTAACGTGTGATCGTCCGTGGTTAATTACGATTCAGTCTCAGTGCTGATGACCATCGCACACGCGTGTGGAGGCGGCCAGGCCAGCAGTCTGATCCGGCATTTGTTGTCGAGCGGCATACAGCCATTACACAAGGTGTGACAGTGTGGGGAGCGATCCCCTCTAGTCATCCTTCAAGGCACTATGACGGCTCGCAGTTACGTGGACAGCATTTTAACGCCAGTTGTGCTGCCTATGCTATCAAGCCGCACAGGTGCCATTTATCAGCAAGATAACGCTCGTCCACATACTGCTCGACTCTCTCAACAATGTCTTCAAGGATATGACGTACTCCCATGGCCTGCCAGGTCACCAGACCTCTCTCCAATAGAGCACGTCTAGGACGTGCTAGGAAGGCAACTGCAGGCGTGCCAGAATACTGATGTATTAACTGCCCAGTTGCAAAGATTATGACATGATATTCCGCAGGGGGATATAGGTGACCTAATTGATTCGATGCCACGCCGTGTTTCGGCTTGTATCGCTGCCAGAGGTGGCTTTACTACTCACTGATTTGCAACCTTTTTCATGCCCTAACTTCTTAATAAAATTATCTTTTGTTCTGAATTTTTAATCATTTGCTTATCTCTTCATACACTACACACATGTTAAGTTTCGTGATTGTAGCTCATTTCCTTCTGGGTGCATATATTTTTTTGTGACAGAGTGTATATCAATTATAAGGCAATCCGGAAATTAAATGTGGGAAATTTTCTTAATCTAACTTGCAAATTGCCACTGCAAACTCTTTATAATTGTGCAACAATTAATTATTAATGAGCATGAATTAGACTAAATAAAATAATTAATGTTTATGCTACATTATGTTGACTAAAACAATAAAAAAATCAAATCAAATAATTAAATTCGATCTAGTGTAAAAATTTTAATTCATACTGAGAATAATAGAATTTTGAAAATTGCTAAAGCACAGTATTTTGAGTCGGATTTTTCACTAATATGCTAATAAAATATCTATATACACAACTTATACAACTAAAATATCAAGAAATACAAATTTAATTCGGTAAAATAGTTTAGCATGGTAAATCAAAAAATATTAGTTAATTATTTTATTTTTCATCCTAAAATTTTAAAAACAGTGTAAAATTCGTGTCTAGACGTAATTTGAATGATAGATTACATACGAGAAATAAATTTGTTTCACTTTATTAAAATTGCATTTATTTATTAGTATATGGTAAAAGTTATTATATAAATGCAATTTTCTAAAACATATTTTATGTATATTAATTGTAAGCATTATACGTACTGTATGTTTTACTGAACTTTTTAATATGTGGTTCAGATGCCAAATTAGAATACGCTATTCAAATTTTTTCATGAGATGACATAAAAAAATGTTAGACATTTCAACATTAATTGTTTGTCTATTCCTTAAAATCGGCTTATTTTCCTGCCATGATTCTTGTACTTAATTATCTCGTCTTTATTTATTTATTTATTTATTTATTTTTCTATTTTTGCGTGTATGTCTTACCTGAACTATTATTCGAAAAGATGCACGGGCATTCTCCAAAGATCTTCTAGAGACCTGCCGTTTCACTCTGCTAAACTTGAAATTAATAGGATCTGTAGAAAATATTTTCGAATTGCTGCGGCCAGTGCTACTAAAAATAAATCATAGAGGGTGCTATTAAAACCTAACTGTGTCTCGGACTCTCCTCGGGCTCCTGTTGTGGTCAATAGTCTAAACTCAGACTATTGACTGGACATGACTGCCTTCGTGCTCATTTGTTTCGTTTTAATCTGACTGACTCACCTTTTTGTGTTTTGTGTGCTTTTGGACAAGTCATGGAAGCTGCTCATCTAGACGTGTGTTCTGAACTTAAGAGTTTGGATTGTATTGTTGAGAGATATTGGAGAGCTCGTTGCCTAATGGCCTGATGGTCAATGGCCTGGCATTTGATAAATAAATAATAAATAATTATTTAGCACCGAAATTAAATATTACTCTTTGCATCTAATTCCATTAGCAAGAAATCAAAACAATTCTTATGTGGCTTTTCAAACATTAAAAAAGAATTACACATCTAAAAATAATTTTAATTTAGCTGAAAACATAAATATGAAAGTTTCTAAAGATACTACAATTACACCTAGTAAAGATAAATTACATTAAAAGATAGTAAATAAATGTATATTTATATATATCTATATATATATTAAAGTTAAAAACTTCTGAGGGTTTTTTTTATGAAATGACTATTATTAAACAGTATGTTACATAGCTATATTTTTTGTCATTTTAACAGAATGTTTACAAGTTTCAGTTATGTGATTTTTGAGTTTACTCATGATTTATTTTTTCGCTGTAAGGTAAAATCACATTCTTGAGATTCGAAGTAAATTTATTATAGACAGCAGTAAAAAGTTAAGGCGTAGTATAAATTTATGCTTACTTTTTAGTTTTGATGTTCATGTAAAGTTAGAAGAATCTATCGGCAACTGTTAAACTTCAATAAAAATAACAAAAAGAAACATCATTTTCACTTACCTTAAATGAACTGCATTAAAAATATTCGCACAAAATATACTTGATTGGGCAAACTTTTTATAACTCTCAACACATCTCAGGCACATCTTTTTTTATTAGCTTACTGAATGCATCATTGGAAACTTTTAAGAATATCATAAAAATTTGTTTGCAAATTTCATTTGGCTTCAGCCTTATGGTGAGAGTGAATTATGGTGAGATAGCTATTTTTACCTTGTTAAGTAGAGATCAGGAAAATGAAAATCAATCACATTACTCTCTCTTTAATCCCTAACAATTCCGCCTGGGTTTCATTTAGTCTTGGAAATTAAGTGTATTCCCTAGTGATCGGGTATTTCTTCCTATCGTTCTCTTTTCGAGGATCATCATTCTAAGTAAGTTCTATTACCTGCTTCTTTTGAATGACGTTCACACTTACTTCATCGTGTAGAACTTGCGAACGTGATGCATTTTGTTACGTTGTCGCACTTCGTCGAGATAATTAGGAAACGCAGTCTGGATGCAATTTAGTATGGCGAAAGTTTCTTCCATCTTTCTCTCCTTCTCTTTGTTTGCTCTGCAGAAAATAATATGTTCGTTAACACCAGATAAGGGATTTGTTTTCAAAATTCTGCTCTATTATATGCTATTCAGAATTCCACTATTTTGTAAAGTATATCACATTCTGATCTGAGTTAATTGGCACAATTAGTTGTCTTGTGTCAATTATCCCTTGTATAACATATTTAACGAATAATTAATTATTATTTTTATAAGAGTTTTTATTATTATTTTTCTTTTTTTTTTTTACTGAAAATATGTATGTGTGTGTTTTATTCGCTAATCATATTATTAAAGCTTGTTTTTCATAGTATATGACGCATTTGTAGCTATATGTAATAGATCGAAAAGGTTAATTCTACAGCTAGAAAATAAAGCTAGAAATTCAAAAACTACAATAAACAGCCATATACGTGCAATATAAATCGGAATATAATAACATGCTTTAATATTTAAAATATGTAATGTTGACCTATATTATATATACATACACACACACACACACACACATATATATATATATATATATAACGTACACACATATATACCAAGTGATTCAAAATACACAGATAAATTAAAAATGATATTATTTAGAAAGTATTGACCGTATCACTGTGTGGTTTTCACTGAAATGCACAGAGAGATATAGTAACAAAAGATTAATTTAAGTAACAAAAGATTAATTGCCAAATTAGTTTAAAATTATTCACCATCAGATGAAGCTTTAATTACAAAATCATATATTTTAGAGTGATTCAATACAATTAAGAACAGAACAAGGACTATAAATATTCATTGTGATGGCCGTCATTCACGAGAGTGGCAGTCAGGTGTTTGTCATTGAAAATTCTCATAATAAAGCTTAACTAACAATGCTTCATTTCTTAACAATATTATGATTTTCTTTATACAACGATTAATATAAGTAATATGTAATAAATGTTTAATTTAAATAATTGCTAACAACTGAAATCATGTGTCACATGCCAAAATCAGATTAACTAGTATTCGGAATGTGGCGTTATTGAAGACAGTGGATTTGTTCAAAATGTGTAAGGTCATTGCGAATACAGCATGTTGGTGAAAATGTAACTTTTATTTTTTCTTATATGTAAAAATAATCCGCACACTTAGTGCTTAGTGCTACGGTCAATAATTTTGAATAACATATTTTTTATTTTTTTCAGTGAATTTTGGATCCCTTTGTATATATATGTATGTATACATATATGTTATCCTTCCACAAAAGCATTATTTATCGTTAATTGTTATAGACTTCCTAATTTCATAATTTTATTTCCTATCACTTTGTGTTATCTTCAGTTTATTTATATCTATATCTATCTGTTTCTCTATCGTCATTGTTAATAGAATTTACAGACATACATATTTTAAGGGGATATCTAAACTATCAGCGATCGACTGATTAATATTAATTACATTAAACTAGCAGCCTTAAAACTGAGGAGTTTATTAAGTTTCTTAATTCCAGTGAGATAAAAACTTTTCTAAAGGGAAATAAATTGAAGAATGTTTCAAACATCCCTTAAATCAAGCGGAGAGTTTCTGTAACGTTGTTATGCCAACGTGATTCGCTTGAGATATGCGCTGCGCACGGTTGTGAACTATGCGTTCAATTTTGTAAACTCACCACGGGTTAACAGATATAGCTCTCTGTATTCTTGCATATATATTTTTATGGTAAAGAAGTACTTCGTTTGTTCTCATTCATTTGTAATTTTTCGGTTATCTTTAGCTTGTATCAGTAAAACTTAAACATTATTTTAGTATTGCATTTGATGTGATTTAGGAACAAAAATCGAAGAAATACAAAATCAAAATCGTCTTTAGAATCATCCTCAGGTTGAAAAGCTTTATTGCAATATTATAAAAAATCTCCTTGAAAAGACATTTTTCCAGCTTCGAATTGTTGATAAAGTTTGAGTTGTAAGAAAAAATACCTCTATCATATCTTTAGATGTTAAATAAAACATGAAAACATTATGAAAACGTAGCATTGAAATTTGTCGACAAAAAAAAAAAAAAAAAAAAGAAGTAGACGAGTTGATTTAATTTGTTCTTTCAAATGTTATGTTAATTAATACTTTATGTTTCTTTTTTCAGTAGTATATACAAGTATGGTTTACATAAATAATGTAAACTGATGAAATTCTTTTTCCAATTTATTTATTTATCGATTGAAAAAAAAAAAAGTTAAATTTATACTTTTTAAATTTAGTATATGTCACTGAGTGTTTAATCCATCGCTAGTTATACGTCGACCCCGAATTTTTCAACAGTTCCCTGTGTAAGCTTTTTGGCGTCTTTGTTACTTTGAAACTCTTTCTTGTTTCATCGTTTAGTTCTACTCGATGTTACATTCTCGTTCGTTTTCATCTTTGAAATATTTTGTAGCGCATTTGTTTTTTCTCTTTTATCGTTTCTTTTTATAATGTATGATGTATATAAATGTGTATGGATACATGAAACGTACCAATTCCATATTGCTATAATACATAGGTTTTCTATATTAAGTAAGACAGTACGTGAAAAAAAAATATGCTACCGTGTTAACTAAAGCTGCATGAAAAGAGAAAAAAAATATGTACATCTCCACTTTACTTCTTTAACTTCACTCTCTCTCTTTCTCTTTTATTGAGAGAGAAAGTACATCGTTATTATAATAGCATGGACATTCGTAGTGGTTGGAAATCCACTTTTAGGCGTAGGTCCTGACTTAATGAGTCTTAATTAGCAAATAAGGACCGTTGAGCGACGTGCCAACCCCTCCCCCCCCCACACACACAGATTATTATAATACGCATTAAATTGAATAAGAAAAATCTTCAGTCGTTTCTCTTTAAAGTTAAAATACCATGCTCAATTAATCTCTTTTCTATGACATTCTGTAATCTTTGTTTTTAATATTTTGTTATTTAAAAAAATGTAGCACAAAAATTACTGTCTTTACCATTTAGGTAGTTTAAATCCGAGTACATAAGAAGTATGTGGTGGTTGTTTAGTTGGTTGGCTTTTAATGGCGTGAGGTCCTAAGTAGACCATTCCGTGACAAACATTATTTGTTAAAACATATAAAATTCTTGGAGAAAGAAGAGGTATCTGGATGGGGTGGGTTCCCATCCAGATTGTCAAGAATAGAAAGTCACTTTAAAAATAAATTAACAAATAAATAAAGTAAAATAAAATAAGAATGAATAAAAAAGAAAGCAAGAGGAAAATCAGATTTCCCCGTAAAAACCTGTCTTTTTTTTTTTTTTTTTTTTTTAATCAGTTGAGCACCAAGAAGTATTTAAATACGAAAATAAATATTGTTGGATTTTTTTTTTTTTTTTTTTTTAACGCAGCACTTGCCACTAAGCATTCGTCAGGGGGGTTCGCCACATTATCGGCCATTTGTGAAGGAGCACCCAATGAGCGACCATCGCTACCCCTAACAAGGACAACAGATCCATGTCTTGTCTGGGATTCGAATACGGGCCCTAGCGTGTGGGACTCAGGTTGGTTGGATGGTTGGGTTTTACGTTGCACTAGTGCTGCGCAGATGGGCAATTGGCGACAGTCTGAGACACACACCTAGAGGTGGTCCGGAGACATGCCATCACAATTTTGATCCTCCACGGAAGGGATGGCTCTCCCGCTTCGGTGACCCCGAGGTATAATTTTTGATAGGAACATGGAGGACATTGCGGCCACGACAGATTTTACGTGCACCAGCCACCATTAGCGTACACGACGGTCTTTTGCCAGCTCGAGTACCGAACCCGCAATCTTCCAATTACGAAGCCGGCGCTCTACCGACTGTGCTACCGCGGCCCGTGGGACTCAGGGACGCTAACCCCCATACCATATAGCAGCATATTATTGAAATTTGAATATTGCCACTATATTTCTTTAGATGAAGAAAAAATCAACCCAAAAAAGATGTTTTATTTATTTTAATATTCAGAAAAAGTGTAATAAATTCAATCAAAACTTTGTTTTCAATCATGTCTATCTTTATGTAAAAACAAGAGAGAAGAAAACATACTGTTGTATTGGCTAAATTTCACTTTAGTATCATTTACTATAATATTTAGTGAATTTACATATTTCTAAAAAGGGCTTTGTTTCTATTCTTGTTCATTGATATTCGATTGTAAGTGAGAAGAAAACAAGTACTGCTTTGAATTGACTTTCCCTTTTCTATTAGTTTTATCGGCATTGTTTCATTTGCATTCATATTTCGTAAGAGTTTCGAATTTTCATCAAATGCTTTGTTTGTATTCCTGCCCATTGATATTTGGAATAATTAAGAACAATAGACAAAAGGGTATATATTAAATTTATCTTTATGATCATTTGTATGTTTTTATGCATTTAAAATCCACAAAGTTTCCATATTTCAACAAAGATTAAGAGAAAAGAAAGAAAGAAAATGATGTGTAATAATAAATGTTCTACTTTGAGAGATCAGGATTGTTGAAAAAACTACTTATTTGATTTTGGTAGATATTATTAGTTTTTTACCTGTATTCTATTTTACGTTTTAAGTGTATTTATGAAATTTTTTTTATGTTTCTAGTAGAATAGCATAAAGCAAAAAAATCGTAGTAATGATACGGCTAATTGATTTTTATTCCCTTTAAACCTTGCCCGTGGTACCTTACAATGAAGAGATTTATTCGAAAAACGTTGCTTTTGAATTACAAGGTACATAAGGTAATAAGTTATTTATACTCATAAGAGTGCAGTTACATTTTTCAGGATCTACACTCCCCTTCCATTTTTTAAACTCATTTATAGGGATTTATGCTGTGTTATCGATAGCTCATATCCCCCTTTTTTTGCAAAGGCACACAATTTTATATTTGGTTCGTAATAAAAATAAATTTTCGAAAATATTTTAAAATTCCTTACATTTAAAGAATTGCGGATTACTTTCCCATTTGTTTTGACTTATTTCTTATTTAACGTGCCATGATTTTGTTACCATATTCGTGATTAAATGTTTAAAATTGAAAATATCATATAGAAAAAAAAGTTTTTTCATTTATTGATGCTTAAAATATTTAAACTGAACGCTGTAGTTAAAAGAATTGTTATGTAGATTTATCTGATATTATTATCGCAAACAGGAATATTTTCTTTTATACAGTTTTCTTGAAACTTAAATTTAGATTATTATAAATTTCTAAAAGAAACTAAACATAACATGAATGTATCTTTTAAAAGTTAATTTTTTAATATTACCTCTAATAATTAATATCATTTTCACATCTGTTAATCTTGAAATTTAAATTCCTTATTTTAACTTCGAAGAAAATAACATAGAAAACTATTTAAAAAAAATTATGCCAGTGTAAAGTTCTAGTATGGAACAAAAAAAGTCTTTTATGATATACAGATATACATACAGATATACAAATTTATAAAACTTCTTTAAGTAAATTAAAAATTATTACTTTTACATTAAAATACTTTTTAAATAAAATTTCATCTCTGAATTAAACATTGTAATCTGCATATAACCGTATAAATTCGTACCAATACGAAATTCTAATATTAAAATAATAATAATAATAATAATAATAATAATAATTTATACATTTCATGTCAGGACTATTTGATTTAAATGACAATAAATAATAATATATATATGCATAATCATTAACGTGTTTTTAATTGGTTACAAAGCATTTATAAATATTGTAAAATTTAAGCAAATTATAAATTATAAATGAAAGAACTTCACTAATTATACTTTTTTTTCATTTTTTACCTTTGAATGAAATATGTTAGTTCGGACAAAATTAATTTTTGAGCGTTATAGAGAAGCTTTTGATTCGTCTTGAAAATTGCTTAAAACGTGTAGAAACATTGATAGTGATCAATTATTACTAATTCGAATATTGCTTTACGCTTACTGCATAAATCAAACGCCTACACTTCCAAAACAGGCGCGGTCTGATTTCCTATCAAGTCTAGGCGCCATTCTCTTTACATAATTATGTTACCGACATCATTAAATTCGCCTAATTAATTAAACTGCAGTAGCTATGTTATTAAATAGAAAACGAAGGCACTTCGTGCACATATATCGTGCATACATTATATTACATTCTGAAGTAGTTTGTAGCCGCCGTAATTTATGCAAAAGATGTGACTACTCATTAGCAGTAATTTATCTCCAGAAAATATGTTTACCTCGTTCAATTACCCATGATGACGACAGCGGGTGTACTTCCGGCTATTAGATACCACGTGTTTTAGTAATTCTGGGAGTGGAATGCATTAACAAAATTTCCAAGTCTTCACTCCGTGAATGTAGTGGATTTAGTAATTATATCAAATCTCACAATTTTTAAAAGAGTTAAAAATATTAAACGTTGCTGTATACTACATCAAAGTAATTATATATTGTACATTTTCCAGTTTTGTGCTTTTAGATTAACAAAATTTCTTCGGTATCAGAGCAGTTCTTTTTTTAAGCGACGGAATATCTTTTTTTTTTTTTTTTTTTTCGATTTTTCTCATTAAATTTGTCTATTTTTTAATCTTTGATAGTTAGTACTTTAAATATTTTAATCTTTTCTATATTCAGTAGAAAAATATATTGACTCATAAAAATTTTCGACTGTCGAATTTTTATGGATTTACGTGCTTTGAAAGGCACAGAACACGATTTGACAATTTTTAGAAAATGCTTATGTGTCTGTCCGTCTGTGTTTGTGTGACAAAAGTTTATACCAACTTTATCTACAAAACTGATGCACAGTATTTCATAAAAAATTATATTTACTTGAACATTGACATAAATTACTGCCTATCAACATTTGGTGCATATCGCTCAACAAGTGACATTGTCGACCCCTTTATTATAATTTTTTTAATATGTCAGCATAGATCGTGGGGGTAGTGTAGGTGTTAAGACCGATTAACACAATGGTCTTAGGCTTCGGTGTATTTTCTCCCTATGGGGTCTTTCCTCATATGGAGGCCTAATCCGTATTTACGCGAGTTTCGGAGGTGACCACGGAAAACGTCAGGCTACTAGATTGACTACCACGATATTTATTCCTGGACAGATTAGTTTTTTTTTTTTTTTTTTTTTTCTTCGGTAAGAGTTTTAGGATTAAGGTTGGATCTTTGGGTAACTGAATTATATCTTTTTGTGTTAATTTAAAAAATATGTACGTCAAATATAATATATATTCAGGGTTATATATACACATGACACAGCAATGTTCTTAAATAGACAGCTTAATTTCTAATTTGTTTTCTGTGAATATATGTGATAATTTATTATACAGATTTTTAAACTAACTAATTGCAATTAACAGAAATCTTACAATATTGTATTTGAATCTCTTAAAGTAATAATAATAATAATAATAATAATAATAAAACTGAACTACTTCTTAAGCTCTGTATACCTTATAAACCTAAAAAAGTATTTTTTACTGTTTTACTATTAAACTTAATTTTGAATATTATTCTTTAAGGAGACTTGGCATTTCTGACATAGCACTGAAGGTTTCCTATAAAAACTTATATTTCCATTTAATGTTTATAAATTGAACTATAGTAGGTTTGTTCAGGGAAATATATATTTAGGCAACAATTCTAATAGTTTTTCATATATATTTTTTACAGATTTAAAATCTTTAAATTGCGTTTTCTCAGTTTGTATTTTATTTTTTTATGAATTCGTGATCTTCAAAATGCTAAAATTTCGATAGGTATTTAAGAAAAGCCTTAATATTTTTTGGATGTTTAATAGAAACTACTTAAAAGAATTAGGAATGGATTTTGAAATTTATTAATTAATTTCTGGAAAAAAATTAAAATGTGGAAGTCTGTGTAAAAAATTGCAAAAAAAAAAAAAAAAAAAATGTGATTTTTGTTATATTTTTATTTTTTATATTTTTTCTTTTAAATATATTGCAAAATCCATCCCTAATTTTTTTTTAAGTAGGTTATTTTTAAAATAATATATATATATATCCAGTCTTTTCGTAAATATATGTAGAGGTTTTAAGATTTTTAAAATCATGAATTCATGTAAAAATGCAAACTGACGAAACGCAATTTAAGGAATTCAACCTGTAAAAATTGTATCAAATACCATAAAAATTGTCGACTGAATATATATTTTATTGAACAAACCTAATATAGTTCAATTTATAAATATTGAATATAAATATAAGCCTTCATATACAATCTTCAGTGTTGTCAAATCCCTTATTATTATTATTATTATTATTATTTTTAAATATGAACACGTGAAAAAGAATGGAAAAGGAAAAAATCCTAAAAACTGTACAATTATGGAGAAATTTTGTATTCTTATATAATAAGAACCCCCCCCCCTTTTTTTTTTTTTAAGTATCATTACGATGCCTATTAAATGTTTTTCCAAAATAGAAAAAATAATTTATTTGAATTTAAATAGTTTTTCAAAACTAAAAACATCTGATCACCATACTTTGTCACCTTACCTATGAATTCCATATTAAAATAAAGTATGGATTAAAAATTTCTACCCATCAGACCACATGTAAAATGAAATCTCTGTTTCATAATCATTTTCATATAGTATTTAATGCAGATTAAGCAGCTAGTAATTTTTCTTGACGAAACTGCAGAACTTATATGATTTAATTAGTTTCTTCTTTTGTGGGAATAAATGGGAATTACATTAGTGGTGATGTTAAAAATCGTCTACATAATCATTAATTTTTTATTTCTGAAAGCGTTGCATAAAAAAACATTAAAAGAAGAAAGGAATCACCTAGAGATATTGTTACCCAGGTATTTATTGAATTGCATGTATGATGGAAAGTTTCATTTAGCTATGAAGTATTTTAATACAGAAAGTAATATTTTTTTCTGCTATTGTTAAAAGGTTTTTTAACAACACAGATATTTTGGATAATAAGATACTTTTAACCATATATATCTTGAGATATCTATAATTTTATTATGTTCAACGAAAAAAAAAAAAAAACATTTAGCTGAAAAAAATAATAATTATAATAATAAAAATAAATTCTAATAGAATCAAAACAGTTAATGATATTTTTTTCTGTTTCTTTCTTTCTCTGTCTCTAAAAAAAAAAAAAAAAAAAAAATCTAAAGAGAAAAATTTTATTTATTTATTTACATAAATTATTTAAGTATATATATATATATATATATATACTTAAATAATTTATATATATATATACATATGTATATATATATATATATATAAATGTATATTTTTACATATGTAAATCTTGTAGATGCGTTTCGTGAAATTAAACCTTAGTCCCAAGTCCCATTATTAACTTATTAACGTTTAGTTTCTTGACATCTACCCCAGGAAAATTTATAGCTCTTAAAGTTTAGTGCTTATACATGTATATCATAAAACTTTTTATGTTATTATCTTTATGTTAGTGAAATCATGGAATAAAAGTGTTAACAGGCTACAATTAGTTTTAAAAAAGTCTGATAATAGAATAAGTATTTAATTATAGATTATATCAGTAAACACATACATAAGCAATGAAATTTATTTATTTTAAGCTAATCATTTTTTTTTTTTTTTTTTTTCAGAAAAAATCTTTTAACAGATGCAAAATAATAATGGATTAATTTATTTCTTGGATAATTTTTAGTGATAATATTTTTAATAATAATGATAAAATTTCCAATGACAATTTTTATCTGTAATTTTTTTAATGATAACTAAAAAATATAATGCTCCATTTAATGATAATTAAATCTATATAAAAACTCAAGTTAAAAGATACACACGCCCAACTAAATTTGCCACAAAAAAATAACAGAAAAATGAGACTAGTACCAATAACGTTTATTTTTATTAATACGTAGCATAATATAGCGCCCTCTAAATTTTCAAATAGAACTTAACAGGTTTTTCCTCAAATATAAATCCAAATATAGAATCATTAAAAAATCTAATACGGCAAGAGTTAGTAAATACTTCAGAAACAACTAGTATCAGAAGCTCCGCAAAATTAAAAATTTTTATTGATATCCTATAATGAAATTTCCTCATAGTAATAAAATTTTCTCATAACGTCGCCTTTTAAGTACGTAGCATCGTAGGTTTTTTTTAAAACTTGGTTTACTCTTAAAATAATCACTTTGCAATCGAATGCAATAATTTTTTTATGACTGATAATTGATAACGTCTTCGAATATTGTATCCATAATTCATATTTCTAATAATAAAATTATGAGAATTATATGACTGAGATATTCATGTATGAGATTTTAATCAGTATGTCCATACAATAAAATAACTTTAAATGAACGTTTTTTGGTCCTAACAGCTTATAATCATATGTAAGCATAAATTTGGTCTCAGCATAAAAATAGTTTGTTAAAGTACTGTATTTCTGATGGAAAGTTTGAACGTTTCCAATGCTGATATGTTAACTTCCCTCAAAACACCTTAAATACCTTAAATATTAGAAGTACCTTAAATATTACCTTAAATATTAGAAGTACTTTTCAGTCGGTTGATACTAGCATCGTTCTCTTGTGATATTTTCATATGCGTAATCGATTTTAAAAGGTTTTTTTAAAGGTTGAAGAATTTTTACTTATTTTTACATTTGGTTGTAAAGAAATAAATTGCTGTATTTTAAGGAATTGCTGTGAATAATAAAAAATGGTGTTTTTTTTTTTTCCTTTGCATATAAAAACAACTTTGTAGCCAATGTTTAATGTTATTACATTATTGCAATAAAATATATGTAACGGTATACTTACGCCCACTACTTGTTCATACTTTCCCTTTATTTTCGAAACATTTAATGTGAAAAGGAATTGATTTTTCTTAAACTTTATCCGTCTTGTTGCTTAAGCATTTATTTCGGTATAGCCTGCTGAATTATATATTAAATGAATAATACCTTTACGCATATAACAGAATAGCTTAATTTATTGTTGTTATTTTTTTAGGATGTGCAATATGCCAAATCTTCTTGATTTTTATTTTACTCCCAATATATCTACCTTTTTCCAATATGCCTTTCTTCCCGAAACGACCATCATGTATAATCTGCAAGGCTTAAGTAAATCGATTTTTTCAAGACGATTGATTAGGGTGTCAAACCTGTCTTTTTCCCTTTCCTTCATACATATATAAGGGTTTCACGGTCCGAATAGAAAATATCGGTTTGAATGTCATTTCTAAGCAGCTATACTTGATATGAGTGGCTCCTGTCAGTTGATCAATAAATTTATGCCTAAAATGCCAAGTAATATATATTCGAACATTTTCCTTAAAGAAAGCTAAAAGGACTTTTCATCTCTCTGCAATGCTTGTATTCAGAAATTCTATATCAGGATTCGTACACTTCTTATTTTTCGATAACAGTAAAATTGCATAGCAATTTTTGTCATAAACTAAGCTTATAATCTTAAATAAAATTTTATTATAAATATATTGTGGTGAAAGAATCTACAAAAGGGCTGGTCTATACGAACACTGTATATGATAACAAATTTGAAAGAAATAAACTTTAAATGAGGAGCAAATATTCAAACCGTGTTTTCTCAAAAAAAAAAAAAAAAAAAAAAGAGTTAGTGATTTTTCTTTGAATTAACATAAAAATAGTACGTCTACATATCTTCCTAGATATGTCTACATATTGTCCTGGTATCTAGTAATACATCTAAACTAACGATAATTAGGTTTAAAGTTATTTTTTAATATATTAATTTTTGTTTTGTCTGAAAAATTGTATCCGAAGTAGAAAACACGGTTTGAATGTTTGCTCATCAAATATTTAAGACTACCCCATAACGGATTCTGGATAAAAAAAATCGGTTACCATTTTAAAAAAAAAAAATTGAAATTTTTGAAATTTTACAAATTATAGATACAAAATTTCGAAAATTTAGATACTTCAGATATGAATTTCACGTAAGTCTATATGTTTTAGATGATTTTTTTTTTTTTATATGTTTTCAAAATTTACTTTAAAACAGAAAATATATATTTGTATATAATTAAATTCTTTATATTTTTTAATATATTATATGGCATTGTAAATCATAAATTACTTTATAATGGCAAAAAATAACAATAATACTGAAAATAAATAAATTTAAAAAATTAAAAATGATTTAAAAATATTTGAATGATAACAAGTATGAATAGAAAGTAGGATTCAAAATAAATATTATAAAATATTTTTACCAGCAACCATACACATACATGATACATCATATTATATAATAAATAATTGTATTTAAAAATTAAATTAAATTAACCTCATATCTGGTTACAGTTTTAATTATAAACAATTTTGATTTAATATATTTCATTACATTGTAAACAAATCTAATCAGATTAAATAAATGTTACTCACATATATATATGTATATACATTATAGATTAACTAAATGTTATATGGAATTAAAGGTCAAGCGTTAATTTCTGCAGCCCATTGCCGTTACCAGAAGTTTCTTGCAGTTTCTGCAGTAGCTATTATGACTTTAATATGTAATTTTAAGATTATGCAGAATGCGAAAGACGGTAAAATTCTTATAGCCACATTTGTCATTATGTGACTGGCAGTAAATTTAAATATCTTTTCCAACAATTTAATGCATGACTGGGTCATTGGTATTGTCTCTGTGTTTTCTCTTCTTATTTGAAGAAATTTCTCACGAGGTAGAATAGTGTTACCTTTACCGAAAGCGCTATTCACGCGTAATTCATCGCCCATCCAAGCAACACAACTTTCTGCTTCATTATCATTTGCAATTTTCTAACTCTTTCATTTTTTAAAGTTCAAAAGTTACTGTAATTTATTTAAGGATTTTCGGTAGCACTTTCTTCTCTCTTTCGCATGTATTGCTTTAAATTTGATCATGAGACTCATGCTATCAGAATTGGCTAAAACAATTGTGTTTTGTTTGTTTTACTCTCGCGATCTTTATGTTTTATTTTATTTTATTTTTACTCTCTTTAAAAATATCTAACAAGTATAATCTTTTCATATATTTTAGTTTCTGGTAATCAGTATTTCGAAATTGAGAATCTGTTTAGAAAAGATTTATATATTTAAACATTTGTTATATATTATTATTCGTAATTGAACCGATCATAGTAAAGAATTAATTAGCTTTAATACTAAACAAAATAATACAAATTAAATTTAGCAATTTTACAATTATTCTTTAATCTTTTAGTTAATTTATTAAAATAGTATCATTGTATTGCCATCCTGCTTCCAAAAAATTGTTTATGAAATTCCCAGTTTTGATTTCTTTTAAATTTTTAATTAAAAATTTTATTTTTCATGTTTGCATAAAGATAAGCGAAAATTAACGGATAATTTGTGATTTATTTTCACTTCATTAATTTTAATTTGTATTCACTGTGTTCGTTTTTTGAACTATTATTGATTTTATCAGTGGAATGCACATATTTTGTTAAATTACATCAGATAACTGTTTTAATCTTTCTTCATTTCATTAGGAAGTTGACAACATACGTCTCTTGATAATTGAATTTATTTAGCTTTTTTTTTTTTTTTTTTTAATAACATTACTGAGTAATATTTTTCGTATCTAAATATTGAATTTTATCATTATAATCGACTATGAATAATGATTTGCGTTATTTCAAAGGAATTTCTAATTAATCTCTTGATATCCTTCATAACTACAAATCCTTTCGATCGGAATTAATTTATTTCAGTTACAATTAAAATATCAAGAAACAACTAATTAATCTGAGATGTATGTGATCTTTAAGATATCAGATAATTCTTTAAAATATTTGCATTATTATGTCATTTGTGACAGATAATGACATTTCATTAATGCATCAAATGCATCGTTGTGTTTCTTGTTTACTATACTTAAAAATGCAAAAAACTGATTTCACTTGGCTTTGAATTAATATGAAATATTTTTAGACTTAACATTACAGTAAAGAGTATATAATTGTGTTTTGTCTTTTTTTTTTTTTTTTTTTTTTTTTCTTGAATTTTTTTAAAAGCTTCTCTATTTATTTTCCCTTGACAAAAGTTGTAAATTAAGTTTTTTCTTAACTTAATAAATCCCAATTCAAATCACGTAGAAACTTTTTACGCTCAATTTTACTTTACCATAACAAAGATTCTGTGGAAAAGTTTGTGTAATCTAAAAATTTTCCTTTAATGTCTCATGTAAGATTTTTCTTCTTAATTCTTCGCGGAAATTGTGCAACATTAAGTTTATTGTAGTTAAAAAAAAAAAAAAAAAAAAAAAAAAAAAATCTGAAACAAAAACACTTTCTGGGTAAAAGATTTTCTAGTTTTATCCTTTGAGTATTTTTTTTTAAGCTCTATATTTGTTTAAGTTACTCTGTAAGTTATATTTGAATACCTCAACAAAAGTCTATGAAAAATAGATAATACTTTGTGACTAATTTATCTTTTTAATGTAACTTTAAAGTATATATTTTTTCAAAAATATGTAACTTTTTTTTTTCTTTTTCTTTTTTTTTTTTTTTTTTTTGAGGGGGGGGGGGGATTAGAAATTTTATAGCTAAATTAAGAAAATACATTAATATTTCTAATAACCCATAAAAAAATAAATAAAGAAAAAATAGTAAGAGAAATGTGTAAACATGTTTTTTTTTTTTTTTTTTTTTTTTTTAGCTTTGTGGTGATATTTTTTAAGCTGTAAAGATTTTAAAGATATTTTTAATGGGAAAATGTAAATAATTACCCCCCCCCCCCCCCCAAAAAAAAAAACATCTTTTATAGATTAGATATTTCTAATTTCAGAGTAAATTGATCTTATCTATATTAGCTTAACACGAAATTTCGATACCGTTTTCTGAATCCCTAAGCTAGAAATATAGATTTCCGAGCTATGCGTATAAAGTAAACAAATAACCTGATTAAACGAAATGACCGAGAATTTCAAAATATGTGGAAAATATTCCATATTTTCCCATATGGTGAAACAATATTATGAATCCTTTGTATTGCAAGAAATTCTCGTTTAATTTACTAGAATTGGGTCATAAAACAATCTTATAATTAATAAAACGCACCTCTTGTGTCTGCATTTATCTTCAGAGATTTTTAAATTTGGTCGACCATGTTAATATAGAAAAACGCTCTAGAATTCTAATAGGGATTTTTAGAAATCGCCAGCAAAGGGAACTAGAATTTATAAGGATGACATGAAACTATATTTTTCTAAACCCACAAATTAGTTTCTAGATGGCGGTCACAGATTTTTTTTTTTTTTTTTTTTTTTTTTTTTTTTTTTTTTCAGTGTGTGCATAAATTTTCTCATCCCATTTGTTTTCCTTTCTTTCTTTGTTTTCAATTACACAAAAATTTCCAGTTTCTAGTTTTTTCTTATTTTAAATTTTACTTACATTACGTATTTATTAATCAAAATCAAATATGCTATCTTGATTTTAATATAAAATACATTATTAGAATCATTTTCGCAATTACCTTTACTCTTCCTTTTTTAATATCCATATTCTAACAATTTTAATTTCAAACATTCATATTACCCATGTCTTTGTTCATATTCATCATTCTCTAAACCAGCATTTCATCAGTGAGATCTCAAATTATTATTCCCACTATTTATAGAATTTTAGTCACCGAGATTCAAGCAAAGAGAAACGTTATTCATAATTAAAGAGTTTACTATCAGCAAAACTTTATTACTTGAGTCAGCGAAAATGACAAATTGAAAAGGGAATGAGCGACAGAATATATATTTGAAACGAATAATTTATAGAGTGTATAATTTTAAGATTTCGGAAACGTCTCAGTGTCTATTGAAGATTGTACTAAACTTCCTTTTCGTTTAGGAAATTTATTGGAAAATTATTTATGTTGAGCAACGTAGTTTACTTTTTCCAAGTTTATTTTTGAAAGCATGATGGAAAATGTGTAGGGAAAGATATTTATTATAAAATTTTAGAAGCGAATTTTAAATTATATTTGTAGAATGTTCGCAGAGGATTTTTTCTTTTTATGCTTTTTATTGTGTAGGAAAGAAACGATTTTCTTGCACTGTAAAAAATAGGTCCTTAAAAATAAGTACATATTGTCTCAAAATAGCCCCGAAACAATATATACTTAAATTTGAAAACCCGTGTACTCATTTTTGAGTACATTGACATGTCAAACATGGGCATATTGGGATTCTTATTGGTCAACCCCATTTTTGAGCATATCAATATACTCAAAAATGAGTACATGGGTTTTCAAATTTAAGTATATATTGTTTCGGGGCTATTTTGAGACAATATATACTTATTTTTAAGAACCTATTTTTTACAGCGTGTGTTCATACAGAAATTCATGTAAATTCCAAATTATATTTTTTTTTAATTTAATTATTAATAAAGCAAATTAACTACATTTTCAAACATAATACCAATATCTATTTAAAATATAGCGGTTGTTAAAGCTTATCATATTTATTCATTTCTTGAAAATGTATTTACGGTACCTCTTCTAAAATGTACTTATTTCACAAAGAAATATGCTATTTACAGATTACCTCTGACAAGCTGAAATAAAAATAACCCATCTTTCTAATTACCTTATTCAAGGAAAAAGAAATAAATATTTTCCAAATGTTTACAACGTGAATTCATTTTAAATTGTCACCAAATTTCAATATCGACCTTCCCCTTCATTTACTTAGATTTTTCATTTCCATTCATAGCAAATGTAATGTATGTGACTTTAAATAATGTTAAATTCTGTCTTTATTTGCATTTTAAATGTACACAAATTGGAGTAAGAAAATAAATGGTACATGTTTTTGTGTTTGTTCTATCTGAGAGCTTGGGCTGTTAAATGAGTTTTAATAATGCACTGGGGAGTCATTGTAAAATACGTTTTCTCCGGAAATCGATGCAGTGAAACAATTTTACTCAAAAAATGTTTTTAGAAATGCCATCGTTTGTCATTGTTTTAGCAGATAATGGTTCTAAGATAACATAACCGATTTATCTAAGTTATAATTTAGTATTGTTAGTAATCGTTGACGTCAGTCAGTTATAATTAAGTATCACGACGAGATAAGTTATGAATTCTTGCCGCACAGAGGCTTGATTATGTATTTTGGAGAAAATAAATTTCTTAGAAATACACCAAGTATGATAAAAATGACACTAAATATTCATCATTTCCTTGTAAAAGCATGTAAAATTCATTTTTAGTATCGATCATAGAGATACAGAACAAAGTACAATTTGAATATTATACAAAGTTAGTATGCGTTTGATAGCTGAACTAAAGGGATTAAGGAAACATTTACTTATTTATTTATTTTATTATTTATTTTATTTTATTTTCATTATTATAGCACTTATTTTATTGTTTATTAAACTAATCAAATAATTTATTACATTTTTACTAAATTTTAAATTAAATTAAATGTTTTTAAAACCTTTATATATATTTATTTCTTTAACAAATTAAAATGTTTTCTAATATCGGCGATATTTTTATAACTGTAAGAACAACAGTTCCAAGAATATTAAATTTATTGTTAATATCTTTTTTTTTTAATTATTATTATTATTACTGTTATTATTATTTATCATTCCCTAAGTTTAGGAGAGTAATGACCAAACTAAAGGAATGCGTTATTCAAGAAACATGTTTTCATACCGATTAGGTCGACAATATCATGCTAGCCAGCTATAGTACGACTATAATAACTTCAACTCAACCTAATCCAGCTTATGCGAAACGCCCCAGGAAGTACATAATTAATCAAAAATAAGTTAAAAATTATTTTATTAACAGAATATTGTCTTTTTTTTTTACTGTTTTTGTTCAGTCAGTTATAACCTTTCGGATTAAATATTATATCATGAAAAAGGGGGGGGGGGGGATTTTACAATAAATGACATATCAATATGTCGAAATTGTATAAAATAATATGGTTATCTAAATGTATCATGTACTCGTGTATATATATACATATATACTGGGTATCTCATAAGTCTGTAGATATTTTTTAAATTCATAAAGCTTGAAGGGATTGGTAAAATTGAACGCTGTTTGAGAAAAAGTTATTCTCGTAAAGGGGGATCTTTTTGGTAAAGAAGAAAATAGTTACATTTTTCATCAATAGAGGGCGCTACGCGGATGCGTAATAAGAAATATGCAAATCAGAGCTCTATAAATTGCACGATTTAACGATTAATTCATCTCATTTCTTATTTTATGTCCTCCTTTTGCATTCTTGGAGTTTAAATTACGATGAGGACTTGGTTGATAAATCGTTATTGGTGAAGATGTTGCCCCTCATGTAAAAACCGCTTACTGAAGTTGCAGTTAGCGATGTTGTTAATAGCCTACGAACTGTAATTTGTGGTTATGGCGAACACACACAGAATAGGATTTACGTACATGTAAGAATTTGCATGCAAAAGATTATAGTTTTACGTGGAAATGTGAGATTTGCTCACGCACAGCATCCTTATACGTCTAAAATTTTAACTATTATTCTTTTCATTAACCAATAAAAAAAAATAAAAAAAAAATCCCCTTTCATGAGAATTACATTTTCGCAAACGCGTTCAATTGTGCTAGTTCTTTCAATTTTTATGAATATATATACAGATGTTGGACAAAATAATAGAAACACTTTAGCTTTTTTTTACGTTTTGTCAAATATCTTGAAAAATAATAAATATGTTGCTCTTTAATTTTGGTAATAAGGAAAACATTCTTTCCTCAAACAGTCTTTCCTCATATTTTTCAGCAAAGATTGTGTCACGAAGGTTCTTAGAGGACGAACAACAAATCCAAAAAATAAAAATATATATTTGTAATTACTGTGTATATGGAAATGCATCAATTGATCTGCAAATTGTAGATATGGTTGTATATGTAATATTATTTACGTGTGTAGAGTTTTGTGAGGATATCTCGAATATTTAATGAGTTATTAGTATTTTATTGGAAAATGCAAAAATGTTTCGCAAGTGTTTACTTTATAATTGCAAAGGGTTTTCTTCAAATTTCATGAAACTTTCGGAAAACATAAAAACATATGCCTAATCATTATACTGTTGTTTAAAACAAATATATTTAATGTTCAAAGATAAATGGACAGTTGTAGTAAATAATTTATCACTGCGCATGCATGAACTGTAGCAGAAAACTTTGACATAGTTTAATACTCAACTGTATAAAACACCTTATAGAAAAAATCTAGTTGAATATTACAAAAATTCTTAGAAATATCCGTGATTAAATGAGCTGTTTTTCAGCTGTTTTCTAAAAAGCTCTTTGTGATAAGGGGTCATTCACAAATGAAAACTTGTTTCAGAAAAAACTATGTTTCACAATTAAATTTAATAGAAAATTTGCGATTCATTTTTTTTTTCTTTTATTTATTTTTTTATAGATATGCACTACATTACATATATATATATATAAGAAAAAAAAAATGAAAAGAAAAATGAATTGTTTGAAAAAAAAAATCTTGTACAAGTTTTCTTTAAAATATTTCACTGTGATTACAATAAAAAGACATTAAACTAGTTTTACTAATGTAAAAAATGATTTATAAAGTCTTAATTTGTCTTTACATTTCTACATTTAATGAAATCTTCAATAGACCTTTCAACTGCCTCAGTCCCCGCATCCATCAGATAGAACAATAAATTCTATCAGATTTTTGTTTCAATTTTTTCTAGCAAAAATTTAAACGCACAATTAAAACATATTTATATGTTGGTGAAATACACCACACCGTGAGTGTGAAACAATCGCCAAATCTTTGTGAGGTAAATTTTAAGCATGTTGCAAATATAAACTTGGTTGACTTTTTAAGAATCGCTGTAAAAAAAACTCTTGCAATTTTACAGTATAACGTGCAGTAAATTGCTTTTTTTTTTTTTTCATTTCTTAAAAATACAAATCATAAAAGCATTATTAGTGCGTTCTCTAAACTAAAGTTTAAAATTTTTATTTTATTTTATTTTATTTTTTTAAAGAAATTCATTTAAAATATTTTAATGTTTATTGTGGTTTCTTTCAACGAAAGGAAAATGAGTTAGCTTAATTAAAAAACTTACGAAAAAATATTAGTTCATTTTTAATCAACATTATCTCTCACATACATTCATTATGAGTCCTTTGACTGAACTTTATATTAAAAAATGCTTTTCGTTTGAAAGAATATAATGCCCTTTATCTTTCAAAGAGATTTAAATGAAAAGCAAAAGAAAACAATACGTTTCATATGAAAGATATATTAAAGGAAAGATAAATTAACTTTTAAAATTTTTTAATAATCTTCTTGTACTATATTATACATAGAAAAGATGTCCTTCGATTATTATGATTATTTTAATTATTTATTTATTTGTTATACTGTAAGGGATTCTTAAGGCATCATAAATTGTGGCGAATGAAATCATAGGTTCATTATCATCGCTGTAGATTTTAAAGGCTTTTAAATATTAATTTGTATTTTGAAATAAAATATTTTAAAAACTCTTTAATTAAAAATATATTGTCCCAACATTTCTTGAAAACATTGGATCATATTTCTATCGACATTTTATATTCACTGACTAATGATTTCTTTAAGAGAATTCTATAAATAGTTTAATTCAAAATCACATCTATGCGAAAAAAGAATATATATATATATATTTCACGATTACATTGGTATTATTTTTCTTTTGGATATAAATTAGATACTCAACTACAAAAAAAAATAAAGAAAAATAAAGAAAAGAAAGGAAAAGAAAGAAAGGAAAAGGAAAAAAAAAAAAAACTGTTTCCTTTATTTATGGAAAAAGGATGCCAAAGAAAAAAGAAAAATGTATACAATCCCATTTTAATGAAATAAAAAAATTAAAACTTTTTACTAAACTTATTTTGACATTTTTTTTATAAGCGTATTTCCTGTTTTTGCACTCTAGTCCTTAATTATATTCAATTACGGATGTTGCCAACAACTATAACTAAATAATGAAAAACTATCTTTTTTATAAACTAAAGTTTTCTTTTATAATTAAGAAAATGGTCTAAGGTGACAAACTATTGTTTAATTGAAAAACAGAAGTTTACATTATATAATATTTAGAAAATTTGCAATATCAATGTATCCATTTTATAAGATCAAATGCTTTTACCTTTATCTAATAAATGCTACCGTTTGAATATATATATATTATATGTGTGTGTGTGTGTTAACTACATACGTTATTACTCTAAAACAGGAACTACGTTACAAATAAAATCAAACAAGTTCATTTTAGGAAATTCTTTGCAAAAATTAAACTTTGATAAGATTCTTTTTTTTTTCCTTTCATTGTTTTTTGTGAAGAAATATAAATTAAATATTTTTGTGATTTTATATTATTTACGTTTTTAATGTATTCATTATAAAAAAAAACATGCTAAGAGTTGAACTCAAACTCATCTGAAGTGGATATCCAGGAAATAATGACATTGAATAATATTCTTTTTTTTTAAAAAAAAAAGAAGAATCTCAGTTTTGGATTTGTTCATTCCGTTTATCATTTCCTGTGGGTGGGACAATGTTAATAATAATACTTCAAATAAAAATTATTTTGTATTTATGGCATTTTTTGGCTAACTGCCTTTTATTTCGTTTTCAGAAGTTTACATAAAAATTGTTTATATAGAAGAAAGAGTTCCTTAAAAATTACCTTTCTTTTATTGTTAAGTTTAGTGACTAGGCAATTTTAGCTATTATCTTAAACTTTTAAACACGGTATTGTGCTTTATTACAACATTTGCTGTACATTTTCTTAGATTTCAAAATCTTAAAACTTATATTAACCTTGTTATTTAATAGGTTAATATTCGTGAGCTTCGTTGCACTGAAAATATTATAACTCACACTCAGTTTCCACACAAAATGAAATTCTACAATTATGTCAAACGAAGGTAACTATTTTAAAACAATGGTATTAAATGTACATTTTCGTTTAATCATCGCGCTCAGAATTACATTTATTACATCTACTCTTAACTATCTATTGTTTTCACATTGCATTCATATTTCACTTCTAATAATGATAATAATAATTACTATGCAATCACTAGATCTCTATAAATATTTCCATTTATAGACATGTGAACTTACCTTCTCACAAATCGATTCCATTCACAAAAATTTAATCAAAAAGTAAATTTCCAGCCTCCTAAAAAATAAATATTACCTTTTTCCAAACACCAGTCATTTTTTTTTTTCGGATTACACATTATACATTTCTATTTCATTTCATAAATATTTATAAGCATCAAAATACACATAGCATTTTTATTCAATCATTTCACATAAAGTACATGTTGCGTGAGCGCCTGGAATGCATAACTTTAGATTACATATTTATTTTTGTTTTACGGGATTGTGTGAAAACTGTATATTCATACGTTAAAACGATGTTTTAAACTGGTATTGTACCAGTTGTACAATTTAATGTAGGAACTTAGATTTTGGTCAGTGCGAAATGTCTGTTCAATAATGACATCTTCATTAGTGAAATTCTCTATCGGAAATATCTTTGTATTTTAAACATGCCTACCAGATAGAACTGAAAACATATTTATATAAACCAAGTAATATATGCATGACAGATTTTTTATAACGCAGATATACGAAACTATTAGTAATACAGATCGTACAACTAGTAAAATAAAATAATATAATCGTAATTTGTTAAACCCATGATTTTTTTTAATTTTCATACTGAAAAAAAAAAAAGCATTACAGGAAAATTATTGTGTATTTTTTTATACTTAACAATTTTTGTGTGTATATAATATAAAATTAAACATTTTATTTGATATATATATATATATATATATATATATATATATAAGCAATAGTTTTTTTAAACATGATTTTTTATTACAAATACACAAATTATGTTTATTTAAATGCATAAAATAGATTAAAAACATTGAATCTCTAAGTATCATATATATATATATATATATATATATATATATATATTAAATTAGATAATGGCTTGGCTATCTGTCTCTTACTTTTCAAAACTCTCTATTCTTGAGATATAAATATGAAGCTTTAACAAATTAGTAAAGGGAAGAACGTAATTAAGAAATCGAAATTAATGTGTCAATCCGACAGAATTTAATTAATATTCAGAAGTTTTAACAAAGGATCTAGGTCAGACTGCCTTTGGTAAATGAACCATCTGGTCGTTTAAATGGACAATTAAAGCTTAGAAATTGAAATTGTGTCTAAAATATTCTTCTGTTCGAATGTCGATAAAATAGGTTAGTGTAAACATTAAAATTTACTGTAATCTCTAAAGTCTGCTAGTTACAAAAGTTTAAACAAATTTTCACTTTTTTTTTTTTTTTATGATAATAATTCAGTGTAATTTTTTAGAATGTTTTTTTCATAAATGCACGGCTAAGATTATGTAAAATTAATCAATATAAATTAAAATTAAAAATTTACATCAATATTGGCTTTGAATAATATCTCTTTTAAAGCAATTGATTCTACTTTTGGTAAGGAAGCCATGTGGTACATTTTATGCCTTGTTGTTTGTTGTTGAAAACACTTTTTCACTAACATTTAATTCTTTCTTTGAATAGCTTCAAGAAAATATTTAAACTGTCCAAAAGACAAAAAATTTCAATAAATAATAATAATAATAATAATAATTTAGTGAACTTTTGACCTCACTTTAAAAGGTTCTTTTGTGATACAGCATTGTTTAACTTATATACATTCGATTTCTGTTTATTAAGTTAACATAAAAAATAGCTTTTACAGATACAAAAATTTTTATTTTTAATCGCAGCCATAGATATTTGGCATTTATCATAGCAATTCACGCATAATTTTGTAATAAATCTCTTTTTCACAAATAAACAAATTAAAATTACTGCAGTCAGGTGTATGTACCAGTATTAACAATAACCATCAGCTAATTACTTGTTAAATATGTAAAATTATTAGTAAACAATTTTAAGTGCAATAAAATTTATAAACTAGAAAAAAAAAAAAAAAATATATATATATATATATTCATTTTCATGTTGTTTCTAACTATTTATTGTATGTACTAAAGGGACCATTTAAATCGTATAATTATTCTCTTTTTTTTAGTTCAAAATGACATTTACTTTCGAATCAGTCATCTATTGCTTGATAAATTTTTGTTTGATTACCTTTGTTTTATTTCTATAACTGAAAAAAATAAAAAATAAGAAGAAGAATTTATTTGTTCACTGCATGTTTAAAAATCTACACTAAGAGGGGGGAAAAAGCGCACTTGGATACTTTTACTTTTTTTTTCAAAAATCTCCAATTTTAAAATTTAAATGTAGGAATGTTACAGACAGAGATTTTGCCGGATATAAGATATCTCAAATATTCTGCTGGATACGGATATGAAGTATCCGGCAAAATCACTAACCGTTTCATTCCTTTTTTAAACGATTAAATTGGACGTTTTTTTACAGAAAAAATATAAATTATCCAAGTATCCAAGTGCGGCGTTCTTTTTTTTTTTTTTTTTTTGTGTGTGTGTGTGTGTGTGTGTTTGTGTGTCTTACTGTATGTGATGATTCATGGCTACTTTAAGAAATTACTGGAGTTCTGAGTAAACGAAGTCAATGCTTTTTTATGTTATTGATTTTTTTTTTTTTTTTTTTTTTTTTTTTTATGTTATACCCCAAGGAATAAAGCAGTGTTTTTTATGTGTAAGAAGACGTTATAAAGTCTTGAAGATGAAATTTTAAAATAATTATGCGATATTTTAATGTTGCAGCTTTCTGATAATTACTTAACAATACAACTATATATGGCTTTCACAATATATTGGGATAATTGTCCATTATCGTTTTGAAAAAAAAAAAAAAAAAAAAATATATATATATATATATATATATATTGTACTTACAAAGAATATTTTTGAGCAGTAAACAGTAAAATTTGAAATGAACATCATTAATTGAATATTTTTATTAATTGAATAGTAAAAATAATATAACATTCCGTTATTTTAAGTAGCGTGGAGATATTTATATTTATACACAAACGCATATACGTATAAAAAATGTTTACATGTGCAGTTTATCTAATTGTACATGTTTATCTATTTGTACATGTGCAGTTTATCTAAGTATATGTACGTGCATAAAGTATAAAATTATATATGGCTTTCACAATATATTGGGATAATTGTCCATTATCGTTTTGAAAATATATATATGTATATGTATATATTGTACTTACAAAGAATATTTTTGAGCAGTAAACAGTAAAATTTGCAATAAACATCATTAATTGAATATTTTTATTAATTGAACATTAAAAATAATATAACATTCCGTTATTTTAAGTAGCGTGGAGATATTTATATTTATACACAAACGCATATACGTATAAAAAATTTACTGATATTTGTACATGTGCAGTTTATCTAAGTATATGTACATACGTGCATAAAGTATACATGTACAAAAATCAGTAAAATCGATATTTTAGATAATATTGAAAAGGAAAAAAAAAACACAGATAAAAAGTATTTGTCTATTTCATTATTTTTTATTCGTAATCAAGGTTTACAGGTTTTTTTTAAAGTATATGAATTAAAAATGTATCTGTTTATGGATCAAGTGTAATTTTTCTAAGCTTTAGTAACTGAATAGCTAAAATGAATAGATTTTCTGAAACAATTATAGGTAGAACTATTTATAATAGTGGCGTTATAGAAAATCTTTTGCAAATTTTTCGGAGAAAATGGCTTTTCTTTGACTTCCCAGATGTAACTCTTCTGTGGCAAGTGGGATTGCTACTTTCTTTGTTAGTTCAAAAAAAAAAAAAAAAAAAAAAAAAAAAAGCACAAGTAGCTGTAAAATAACCATAACTTTGATGGTATTGCTCTGTTTATCCCAAAGCGATCTCAAAACGACTACCAGATGTCACAAATGGCTTATCGTACTCATTATATTTGAGTAAGTATGCTTTGTATAGTTGTGCTGTTGGGACAGCTGACTAATATGGCTGTTCTTTAGCTTTTCTTCTTTAAATTATTTCGACGGTTTTATACCCATAAAAGTCCAATGTTTTAACCAAATACATTCACTTTGTTTCTATTTTTTGAAAAAGTTTATGGACATTGCAATGTTGTAGTTGGTGAATAATAAAGGAGAACATTAGAATGTTGTCATTTATAAATATATATTTATTCATGTAGAATATTGGTTTAAGAAATAATTATATAAGAACAATAATGTAAAGTATTTATTTATTTTATCAATAAAATACAAATCTCTAGAGTTTATCGTAAAAAAACTAGTGTTTTGAGTACACTGTAGTGTTTTTAATTGGTTAATTTCTACACACACGCGCAAAAAAAAAAAAAAAAAAAAAAAAAAACTGCAAAATAGTTATTGTAAATGTAAAAAAATTCACTAGGTAATCGAAAAAGACTTTTTTTTTAACTAAAAAATATAAGTAACTTAGTAGTTGACCACGAATTTATTATTATTATTATTATTATTATTATTATTATTATTATTATTACTATTATTATTTAAACCGTTTTTGATATTTAAAATTTTCACATTCATTTCGTCTACTTTTTGCAAGTGGTCAAAAATAATCTTAACCAAACTTTTAAATTACAACAAAGAAATACTGTTATATTGAAAATTATGAAATATTTTACTCATGCAGCAATTTATTACTTGTTTGTAGTATACAAAACATCATATTTTAATCAAAAGTCTGTTGATATATTAAATTTTCTACATTAAAATTTATTTCTCGTATATTATGCAAATGTCGCTTAATTTACCTTCCAGATTACTCTGTATATACTTAGATGAGTTATTTCAATGTCCACAT
Source organism: Salticus scenicus (assembly GCA_963930645.1). NCBI lineage: Eukaryota > Metazoa > Arthropoda > Arachnida > Araneae > Salticidae > Salticus > Salticus scenicus. The sequence continues at coordinate 256,493,864 of OZ005651.1, read as the reverse complement.
TACATTAAACATTTTAATGTATTCATAATTAAAGTCTTTGATTAATTTGGATGTATCCTAGATGCATCTTTTAGCACATACGTAAAAAAAAAAAAACACTGTTTCAATGCCAAAATCGAATGTCTTAATATTCAATTTTGCATATCAAATACACATAATTATTTATTATTCTCTTTTTTTTTATTAATAATAAAATTTTAATTATAAATTTTATCCTTAAGCAAAAAATGGGAAGCCTTCATAAATTGCATAATAAACACATTTTTATTTACTTGAACTCAATTCACATCTTCCAGCACAACACCAAGTCATTAGAAAATTCATTTTGTTTTTGCTTATTCTTTTTTAAGTTCTTTTTGAAGACAAGAAGATGAATTAAAATTAAGGCAAGTAATCTGATCTCTTCTGCATGTATTTTGTGAAATATTTTGATTTAGTATTAGATACAAAGCTGTTTCTACTCTACAGGTAAGTGTGATATAAAATTCCATGCAAAAATGAAAATATGTTCATCAAAATAGCATACGTGCATGCGCATTCATGTTAGGCTATTTGGGAACGTTATTTTATTTTACATGTCGTTCCTAACTCTTAAGCTTGAGGACTCTCAGTTCATTCAGATTCCATATCTTAAACGCAAGCCTTATATTAAGGTATCGTTTTAAATTCCATTAGTTTAAATTGTATCACTGTTGATGCCATTTCAACATACTAATTTAAGTTTTCTTCACCATATAGTTGGTGTTTTATCGCCTCAAGAAGTTCCTCTATCTCATTTTGCTTCTTATTGCCATGGAGCAAGCATTCTACCAGAAAAAAAGATTCACCTAATCGAGTTAGTTCTCATTTTATCATTAACGTTTTTGTGCTTTCAGATAGGGTTATTAAAATATATTAAAGCTATACAGTTCGGAGTTATACACAAAACGTTATTGGAGAAGAACACTGACAGTCTTAACATGATTTACGACTATTTATATCTCTTTACACCTCTTCAGTTATCAAATGTTTTTCTTTGTTTGCAAAATATTTTAAATAAAGTTTTTTTTAAACGTGGTTGTTGCACTTTATTCGATAATAATTTCACACTGTAAATATCAGTGATATTTGTAATAATATCATGCAATAAGAATTAATGTAAAATCAGTGTTCTCAAATAGCCTGGCTTGTTTGTTCATGCGATGCTATGTTTCATTTTCATTTCAAAATTTAGATTATCAACACAGTCGTACAGTCATAAAATAAATAATTAATTCAGTAATTTCTTTCATTTAGCGGAAATCACACTTATGTGAGTTATTCTTTTTCTTTATAATTAAAAAGCAAATTTTACGGCTGTTTGGTAGCACTGAAATCAAATAATCAACATATGTATCAGACAGTAAGTTCAGTTCGTTAAAATTATAATTAAAATTGTTACTTGTAATAATGAAAGAATATTTAATTAGTACACTTATTTTATTGTATTTCTAAAAAACTGAAATAATTTGTAGTTGCATGATAATATTACAAAATCACTGACCAAGATCATTTTATTGTGCATATTTTCCAATATTTGATTTTACACAAAAATTCAATAAAAACATCTTGACAATCACATTTGTAAAGTTTTTTAATGATGCAGTCTAGCATACGGTTTTATAAATAAATAAGTTCTCTTTCAGATATCGAAGTCTAAAAAAATATACGTTAATAATACAAAATCAGTATAGAACTGAAACACAAATATTTGGAAATTTTTTCATGATAAACATGCATTAAAATTCATTTGGAAAAAACTGTGTGATATTTATTTATTTTTGTTTTTACTTAAAATTCTAAAATATGTTTTGTTATTTATATTATCAATAACAATATATCGATTGTAATACTTGTTGTAAGTGTGTATGTTTGTGTATTTACCAATAATTTTAAGCATGTGTGGTGAAATTTTTATAAGGTCGATAAATATCACACATCTGAAAATATATGTGTGTTTATTAAAAAAAAAAAAGAAAGAAAAGACATTAAAATTTTAATATTTAAATCTCATTGCTCGTTTTATTTTTCTAAGATTTGTTTTTATTCTAAACAATATTTCTACATGTTTCCTTATATGATTAATTTTACGTAAAAGTGGACAAAAATGCTATTTTTAGGTTTCTACTAACTCAATTATTTTAAGCTTTTCTTGGCAGAAAACACATGAAACGTATCAAATAATACAACGCATTATATATACAATATATATATATATATATAGTAATACAAAAATATCAGTGCAGAAAATTTAAAGACGATTCACTTCAGCATTAAACCAATTATTTGGATCATGAGCGAAGACCACCCAAATCAAACCACAAAAGAATTAAATAAAAATTGAAATGAATATTGGAAATTGGAAGAAGAATAAAGCATAATTTGCATTCTAACGTTTTCAAGGGCCTGGTAGAATGCAAATATGCTAAAAAATGGATGTTTTTCTGTAACAAAGAAAGCAAAAGCCAAGAATTTCTTTGTTCACAGGCCCGAAACACCCATAGAAAAAACAAAAAAACAAAGATCAAAATAAAACGATTACCTAAGAATGATGATCCAAAACCATTTAAGATAATATATATATATATATATATCATCAAATGAAAAGGAATATTTAAATTTAAAAATAAGTAAGCAAAAGATAATTTTAAATTTTTACACTTGTCATGTCTATCACCCTATTAAATATATTTTATATATATTTATTCACTTAAATTTTAGAATTTTTTTTTTAATTACATGACAGATAAAGAACCTGTTTGCGCAAATTAAAATTTCTGATCTTCAAATGTGTTTAAATTTAGACCAATAGAGTGATAAAGATAATTCGTTGAAATCATGTCTGTTTTTTGTCATGTATGTCACGCTACATTTTTACCTTGTTAAGTGTAAATTATTTTTCCTCAATTAAAAGTTTTGTATTATTTATATGCAATACCTACAAATATATCAGCACACGAAAATTTATTAAAATAAATTAATATTTAGTATTTAAAATTCGACAAGAAAGCTCTTTGATGTCTAGCCTCTCGCATATGAAATTAACCATATGTATTGTTTAATATTTTAATGTTGTTTAACTTATTAAACTCTATATTTATATAATATCGTAAATGTTTTATATCCACAATACCTTATTGCGAAAATTTGATAAGAACAAAACTTAACACAAAATAAATATGTCAAATAGTTTTTAACACGAGGCTCTTAACTGCACTAGATATTAACAACTACTATTAATATATTGTAGAACTAGCATTAAATTAGCATTAATCTTCTTTATTTGAATGATATCAGTTTTAAAAGAGTAAACTGAACGACCAGTAAAACCTTTGAAACAAGATACATACATGCCTGGTAATATTTATAATTGGTTCCGAAGTATTGTTTGACCCGCTCTTTTGGTCACACCAATATATTTTAAAACTATTTTTCCTCTTATTTAATCGTAATTACATATTGGAAAAAAATTCTCTAAATCAAAGTGGTGTGTAAAAAGGCGGAAGTAACAGTACTCCCAAATAGCTACCAGGACATGCAAGATGTATAAAGCCATTCAAATCAAAAATATTCACTATAATACTTCTTTATAAAAAATATTCACTATATTTCAGGAGTGCTTGAAATATGGTTTGATCTAGTTTATAAATAAAGAAGACATTACATCCCAGAAAATATCGTTAAAAACATTTGCCGTTAAAAACAAGCATACATAAGTTGAACTTCCTTAAAATTGCTTATACAATAACTGAAGGCAGTATTATGTAAAAATAAAGAACAACCGAATTAAATTACATTTCGCGTATTTGAAATATACCATGAAATTTCTGTGCATGTTTGAAAGCCACAAATTTTATTTAATCGGTCAAAAAATACCTACATGAATTCCTTGATATTTTATTATGTAAAAATGTCCCATTTAAACGCATCCAAAGGTGTGTAGGGATTGTTATAAGACATCCCACCAAATATTTGTTGTGGTCACACAGAAGTGTTCAGTATATTATGTCCTCTGAAATAGCGTGTGCCATCTAATCAGTTGAATGCAAACAGCCGGTTGCGTTATGGAAGCAAATACCATGCTTCGTCGATAAATCATTTGCCTCGCGTGATAATCCCTGAGGCGGTAAATAATTTCTAAGCGAATAAGTTATTAGTACGCTTAAGGTAATATCGGCCCCTAATGTCTACATACTGAACTTGAGTTAGATTTATGAGGTAGTGGGGAATTTATTTATTTATTTAAATTTTTAGTACTATAGATATTTCTCATAAATGGCCACAAGACACTAGTTTTAAAAATTAACAGGTAAATTATTTATCATTTATTATGATAATTTTTATAATTTACCCTGATATGCAATAATTAACTTATACAGAGGTTTGAGGATGTTTTTTTTTTTTATTAGAAAATAATCTTTTTCCATGAATTATTGTAACATTTTCATGTGTAAAAGAAAAGAAGAAGAGGAAAAAATGCATATAGCCTTTTACCTGTTTCGGTGTAATTAAACAAGTAATGTTTAACCAATTTGCATTTTAATCCCGGAAAAAAACTTTAACTCATTTTTTACAGTAAAAAATTAATTTTTTATACTAGATAAAGAGACTGTTAAAATGAAAAAAGATTATCATTGTTTTTTATTTAATTTTCTATATATATCTTTTATATTACAATAAAAATGCAACACATATAATTTTTATGAACTATAACCCTTTCCTTTAATAACTTTTTTTAAAATCAAAATGGATGCTTTAAACCTTTTTATTTATTTAAATGTTTATTTTCTTTATTTCTTTTCGAAAGAGTTATAACTTACGTCCAAATTAGAGAGAACTTAGATTTGCGTGACGCGATTAAAATTGTTACATTGTTTAAATTACTGAAATATAAATTCAGTTTTACTGAAACCGATAATAATAACAAATAAAAAAATTCTTCAATCCGTCCTAGTATTTAACATATTTCTTTCTGCAGTAATTATTTAATCATCGCTTTTTTAAATAACTTTTATCACTGCATAATTTATTGTGCCTTGTAACGTTTGAAAAAAACAAATCAGACAAGTAATACATTTTTTTAACATTTAAATCTTATCATATTATAAAAAAGTCTTTACACTAAACATCAATAGTTAGGGTGTTTTTCTAACATGCTAATAATAAAGGAGTTCATTTATCTTTTATAATTGTGGTTGTTAATAAAGATTTTTCGTAAATGGAATTTACCATGTAATGAACAAAAATATTAATAATTTATTTCCAAAATAACGAAAGGTAAAAAAAAGAACCAAATGGAATTTTTTCTTCTTTTAATTGGTATGCCGTAATCATTCATCTTCATTTTTTAAATAGCATTGTCTTTGTCGCATTTCTTTTTCCCCGTTTTAAGGACATTATCTTGCGACACGAAATTAATTTATTAATTAGTTTCTGAAGTCAAGTTTATTTTATGGTTTTTGAAATTTTTACGTTTTAAATTATAAGTAGTTTAAAATATTGTGTATGAGTATTATCTTTTAAAATTGTGTTTCACAAGTTAAGTAATTTTTTTAAGCATTTTATAAAATTCCTAAACCAAGAAATAATTTCTTTTAATATTTTACAGCTATTATGTTTTAAATGCATATATAATTATGGTTATTCTACTACTCAGTATATATTATCTTGTAACATGAATATCTATTCTGCATTTAGTTTCATCAAATTATTTTTCTGTATGTCGAAGTAGTTATATTTTATAGAAGTTTTTAAAATAACTTTGATTTTTTTCCCCTTTATTTCTATAACAGCATATATTTTCATTTTAAATTTACTGGTGATAGAATACGTAAAAATATAATAAATAACCTGTCTGTTTTTATTTTTTTATCGCACATTTCATTTATGTACAAAGAAAAGTAATTATGACTCCTTTTTTTATTTTTTATTTCTTAGTGTGTATTTAATGCAGTGCTTTTGAAAATTAGTAATTTGACCAAAATATAGATTTTGACATTTTTGTACCGAAATCTTCCTCACATTTTAGAAAACAGGCAAAATTTTAAAGCCATATTCCTTTTCAAACGCATGCTACAACTGTTTTAACAAATATCTGTCTTGCTTTTGAAATCAAATTTTTAAACACATTTATTTCATTTTGCGTTTATTCAGATTTTTTGTGTCTTCAAAATAGTAAGAATTTGCAAAATATGCCTAAAATTTCTCTCTCTCTCTCGCTCTTTTTTTATGATCATTATATTACATTTAGTAGGTTTGAGGATAGGTATTTGCATTATTTTGAAATATTTTTTAAATAATTATTTACGTGATCATGCTTGATTTTTCCTTTTTTTTAACTTATGTTTGTACTTTTACTGACGGTCTATATTTTCACTTTTTAAGATTGTGCTTTTACTAGTTGTTACGGTCTGTATTTTTCTCTGTTCCATTCACCGCTATATCTATACAGTAGTCTTCTCTATCGTGTTTCTAAAATCAATAAAAGGGAAATTTTCTACAGAAATGTGATGGTGCAAGTGTCAAGGAAAAAAGGCGGAACCATAGAAATCCTGTTTTATTTATTTTAACAAAGATTAATAATTTTAAACAAAATCCGCTACTTAAGATCGTTCAATATATTAATATTGACATTATACTTAAAAAAAAAGATAAAGTAAAAATAAAATAGGAATAGAATAGTTGTAATAATTCAACATTTTTAAATTTTTAATAAATTTATTATTTTATATTTTAAAGTTTATTTATTTATTTTTTTAATTAAAAAATTTCCATTTGATATTCATTTAATAATATCTAAAAGTATTTTTCCAGTGAATAATAAAAATTATTTTGTTTCTTGTGTCAAGTCCTCTTAACAATGACTTAATGCACTTTGTATTGTCTTCAATTTTCTGAATTGACATCTTTCATATGTCATATTTCAGTGCATCGTCATACCTTAAGAAAACTTACTTTTATAAGTATTTGGACAAGAAGATTAAAAATACTTTAGTGGGAGCATTATCTTTATAAAAGGGAACGCACTTTTACCCACACTAGCATAACCTTGTTACTTATTTTATCTTCCTCGGAGCGCGAAAGCTTTGCCCTGTATTTTGTTATCTAACTTTCTTTTTTTTTTCTTTTTCACCTTCCCTTAGTCGATGTCTGGGCCAGTAACACACTTATTCATTCAGAATAAATTTATTTCACTTTGTATATTTAAGAATTTAGCACATCTTGTATGTATTTGTATATACAGACATACCACGAAAGTATGAAGGAGTGTTTACATTTTATATTTTGATTCCGCTCCAAGGAATAATTTCGTCTTCTCACAATAAATAGTTTCTCTTAGAAAAATAGTTTATTTTTCTGGAACTCGAAATTCTGAATCTTTTAATGCACGTCAGGGAATGTTTGAATTTGTAGTATATATAATGCATTTATTTTGGAGTGCTTTTACGGTAAAATGCCTTATTTTTCCAAAATGTACTTTTGCATAATGCATTTTACTTATATATATATATATATATATATATATATATATATATATATACATATATATATATATATATATATATATATATATATATATATATATATATATATATATATATATATATATATATGTATATGTATATATATATATATATTGTATGAGTTAATACATTAATCTTAACAGAAGAGTACAACAAAATTTTAAATATTTCTCTTTGCATGTTTCTCTTATGCATGTTTTTTTTTTTATAAATCTATTTTGCGTTAATGTAATCTAATATATTCTGAATAATAATTTTTAACAAAATAAATGTTTAACACGGAATTGCAATGACCTATTTATAATTCACGTCTGTATCGACAAATATTTCTTTATCTCTCTCTCTCTCTCTCTTTTTTTTTTTTTTTTTTTTTTTTTTTTTTTTTTTTATGCATTTAATAGTACAGCACTTATAATAAGAAAGGAAATAAAATTCAATAAAAAACAGACATTTCAAATGTCTTTGTAAGAAATAATATATCTGTGATTAAAGCTAACATTTTAATAACGTTGATCGTGATTAAGCTTTTATTGATGAAATTTTTTTCTAGAAATTTTGATGATGTTTCTTATATTTGACAAAATAGCTATTATATAAAAAAAATCATATTCACTTCATTTGTAAAAAGGAATTTCATGTGTAATTAATACATTTGCGTCTAAATATGTATTATATTGAACCACATGTGACAAATACATTTATTTTATCTATCACCTTAGTCTGACCATATGGGGTGATTGTATATTTTAAATTCTACCATTTGGATTATCTTTTAGTCAGTGTTTCTCCTTGTTAAGTGATCACAATAAATACTGTGAAATCATTTTTACCCATGTTTAGATATAAATATATTAATCCTATCACTTGTTTTTATTTAAGTGTACTTTTTATTTATGTATTTTTTTTTCTCAAATTTGTAATTAATTTCATATTTCATTTATCCACTTGTCTTTTTCCTAATTTTAAATTTATGATCTGAATTTAGTCCATTCACTAAACATTAGGTAGATTAGGAATTAATAGATTAAATGATTCTTACATTGATTTAATTTTAAAGGAATGTTAGATATATTTAACAAAGAAGCATCACAAAACTGGCGTTGTAAAAATTATTACTTACAAACTTTGAATAAACACCATAAAATGCAATAAACTCGCAACAATTGTTTCGGGTCGAAAAAACACACGACCCTTCATCAGGCGAACAAAGTAAGCACGAGTGCTGCAGTCAAAGCGGCAACGCACAAAAAAATTTTTGCCGCTTTGACTGCAGCACTCGTGCTTACTTTGTTCGCCTGATGAAGGGTCGTGTGTTTATTCGACCCGAAACAATTGTTGCGAGTTTATTGCATTTTATGGTGTTTATTCAAAGTTTGTAAGTAATAATGTTAGCTATACTTAAAAGATTACACACATGTTGCTTATTGCTTGTATATCACTATATATCCAGTCAAATAATGTATTACTTTATCATAGTTCGTACAGTCCTTGAATTTTCTTTATTTTCTGCACCAGTATTATTATTTAGCAAATTTTGACATTAAAAAAGCCTTAAAACTTAAAAGGAAATCTTTTGTATAAAAGTAATGGTGGGAGAGTCCTTGAAAAAAGGCGTGGCCGTTATTTAATTTTTAAATCAAAATAAAACTTGTAAATTAATTTTATTGTCTTAAAAGTAGATATTGCAACAAGGACTGGAATTCAAATTTTTCATTTAATGTACTATAATTAACTTATAAAAATTATCATTTATTAAAAGTTACTAATTCGATTACATAAAAAACTGGCTTTCTATATTTATTTATATTTATATATATTTATTTATATTTATTCCATCTTGAATATTATATGTCATAGTGATTCAGTAGAGTATTTTCAATAGAAACAAGACCCGAAATTTTTAATTAATACGTAAGAAATTTTGCTAAAAAGTAGCTCATTTCTTCATAAAGTTTTGCAAGGTTAGTTAAAAAAAAAAAAAAAAAAAAAAAAAAAAATCAAATAATTTTGAACTTTTCACCTTTACTTTTTAGAGTTTTTTTTTTTTTTTTTTTTTTTACTAATTTCTAAGTAAAAACTGTTTCTCTGCCTGAAAAGGCTTTCAATTTTTGATTAAGTAGACAACTGTTTGAAAGAATAAAAATGTTATGAAATTGGTCATTTAAAGTAAATTCTTTCTAGGTTACGGAAAGCTCTCTTAATCTGAGATGTATACATATCTCTCTAACATATTCATACATATTAATTTAACTTTGCTATATACTGATCATCTGTATCTTTCTTTCTTTAAAGTGTGTAAGTATAACAATACTATTAAAAAATTTAGAACATCTAAAAAGCGGAATAAAATCAATACTCAATATATTCGTTTCAAATTACTGTTTTAAAATAAGATAATGTGCATAAAAAATTACTCTGTGCTAAATTTAGTGCTTTGAGAATTCTTTTACATGTAAAATGCACTTTTGTTTTTAAATTTGTAGTTTATTTTTACATAATTTTCAACTATATTCTTGTCCTCTTCTCTTCTTCCTGTTTTCGGAAATCTAATATTCATTTAAAATCATGAATATCTCAAGTCTACCGTACAGATTTTGTCGCTTCCTGATAACATAATCGTGGATCTAAACTAGCTTTCTGGATATATGCCAGAGAAATGTCGTTTTAATTTACTAGGTACGCCCCTTAATGGATTTTTTCTCACAACGTAATTGTTCAAGCTCCCGTGACATTGTTTTTTATTTGCTGAAGAGAATCTTTTTATTTTCTTTAAAAAAAAAGGGGGGTTCATTCAATGTAATAAGCAAATTTATGAGTAAATTATTGTTCGGTGAACTTGAAAAATTTAAGGTGTCGCTTTTAAGGTCACAACTTTTATATGAAAAATATTATTTAATACTAGAAAAGACATGCATTATCTTATGTAGAATGATTTAAAAAATTCCAGTTTAAATTATTATCTTTTTTTTTTTTTTTATTATTATTAATATTATAAAAGATATCGTTATAAAACTTTGATAATTGTTCACATATGATGTTGAGATGTAATTAAAATTGAAAAAAGAAAATGAAAAACTTTTTCTGTTTCTTAGTTCGTATATTTTTGCTTTCTTAAACACCCTTTTTTTTTTTTTTTTTTTTTTTTTTTTTTTTTTAATAGTACTGTTTCTACAGGTCTAAAACATTTATGTAGGAATTGGAGGAAGTATAAGCACGTTATAACATGGTTCGTCTTTAACCTCATTTAACTCAATTGCTATTATACTTACAGTTCTGACATTTATTAGACATAAATTATAATCAGAAATGACATCATTTTTAATTCCTTCCATAGCATTGTTAGTACTCGTCTTTTTTCATACCACTTTCTTTGTAGAATGATTTTCTCAAATAGATAATTATAAGAAGAAAAAATAATTAAATTAGAAGAAAAATTTTCTTGTGATTAAAATAGTGTGAAAAAAAAATCGAGTTCTAACAATGAATGAGAAATGAGCGAAATAAATTAGAAATGTAGTCAGCTCTATAACACTGATTGGCTTAAAGAAAAAAAAAATACGAACTCTTTATAAATTAATTTGCTTAAAACAAATACGAAATCTTTATAAATTAACAATATGACACTTAAAAAAATTAATGAATTCTTTTTTTCTTTCTGTTTTGTGCGAGCTCTGCTTACTATACCCATTTGCAAGACATTAAGAGGTATGTAGATGAAATTAAAATTTTCACGAATTTTGGACTCTTTGATGTTTTTAAATATCGCAATTCATTACAGATCTGTGAACTTTTTTACCTTTCTGGTCACTTCAAAAAATTTCCAAAAACTTTATATCTACTGTATGCATCTAAAGACTGAATATTATAACAGAATAAAGTACTTACATTGAGCTTTTGGCTCTTTTACCTGTTGATTATTATACTATCAAAGAAAAAAAAAAGAGTATGTGTTTACAATCAATTCATTTTAATCGTAAAATATTAAACAGGTAAGTAGTTAATTGGCATACGTAGACAATAATACATTAACAAAAAAAAAAAAAAAAAAAAAAAAGAAAAGAAAAAAAAAGAAAAAAAAATGTTTAATGAAGGAATTGTGAATAATTTGGATAGACATAGAATTTGTGACAGTTTAAATTTAAACATTCATGATAGCTTAAATTTTGTGACATTATGATATGTTTCTTGAGTGCACTAAACACTGTGATTCGTTTTCTTTGCACAATTTTTAAACACCTTAACTCCTAAAGCTTACTAACATTATCACAAAACCTAGAAAAAGAGCAAGTTTAATTAAAATAAAAAAATAGAACTGAAAATGTAAAGTAGTAAACATTAAGTGACGCAATTGAGGTGGCTCTCACAAAATTACTGGAGTAACGGTAACCACAAGTAGCAAACCGAAAGCTTAAGAAATAGAAGAAATGTAAGTTCTCTAAAAACTGTAGAATTTACTGCCCGGTTAAAGTAATGTTAAATTTCTGAATTTTAACATTCGTATTCTTGTCAGAAAGTGGATAATAAAGCAATTTTCCAAAATTCTAAAACTATCACTGAAAGTAAAATTTTTATGAAACGTAATTTTTAAAATATCTAAAAATTTCCAAATAGAATTATTTAGACTTACAAAAGCTGTTATATTCAGAAAGCTCAAAACCATGGGGATCACATCTGGTAATAAGGATCATTATGAAGAGAATTCGGATGAGATTTCTTCAGATTCGTCATGAAGAGAAAATTTGTCAAACTTATAACTACTTTTATTAACATGTTTCATCAGAAATGGCCACCATACTACCTAATCATAATTATTATATAATATATATATTAATCAGTCAACAAATAAAAGTATTTAACAAAATGTTATGTATTTAAATATATTTAAAATCACAACAAACAAAATTATACATCTTCCTTCATAATCATGGATCCTTCATTAGAATGACATACGGGCCATTTAGTCCCATCTATACTTTCTGAACATATTCAAGTTTACATAGAACATCATATTCAAATATCATCTAAATATTTAATTATCTACATTTGCAAACGTTTGTAAAAATGTAAACAAATATTTGTAAATACTCGTGGTTTCCACAAAAACTCTTTAGCTACTTATTATTCTACATATATATATATATATATATATATATATATATGTGTGTGTGTGTAACTATTGTAACGAATTTATGAGTTTAAAGATAAGAAAAACGAAAAAGGAGAATTGCAAACCAATGCAAACCAGAACTGCTGCAAAAGGAAATGCAAAACTTAAATATAGGGATAGATTATCAATGAATAAAATAAATTATCAATGAATAAAATGAAATAAAACCCCAAAAAAACACTGAGATCTTTATCAGGGAGACCTTCAGTGTAGGGGTGAAAGAGAAGTTTCTGAAAGGACAGTAGCAATTAGCTAATTTTTTTTTTTTATTGTTTTATAATTGTTTTATAATTGTTTTTGGAATTTTTAAATTATATGTATGTCAGATTTCTTCTCAGTTAATGGTGGTTTTCTGTTTGGTGAGAAGTTGGGGGCTAGGGATAGTTATTAGCTAGTTGCTACTGTCCTTTCAGAAATTTCTCTTTCACCTCTACACTGAGGGGACTCCCTGATGAAGACCTCAGTGTTTTTTGGGGTTTTATTTGATTTTATTCATTGATAATCTATTCCTATATATATATAATAAATTAAAAAATCTTACTTCCCAAACAGATTTTTCACCATCTTACTCTGCTAGAGAAAAGTATTCTCACAAACAAATGAAGATTTATGTTTTTTGATAAAACAATTAACTGAATGAATCAATTGATAGCATCTAAAATGGTTTTATGCAAATACTTTTTCATATAATATTACAGGGTGTCTACTAGGTCATGAAAATCATGTAAGTCATGAAAAAGTCATGAAAATCAACAATGGGTCATGAAAGCCATGAAAAGGTCATGAAATTCAGCAATGGGTCATGAAAGTCAAGAACAGGTCATGAAATTCAATCGTCGCTTTGAGTCACGTATGGGTTTAGGAAACCCAATTTCACTGGTCAGGTCGAACAATTTTTTTCTTTCGCAGTTCGGGTTGAGTTGACTGAATTTTTTTTTCCTACGAGTCGGGTCTACTTGAGAATATTTTTCAAAATAATTTCTTTAATGGACAAAAACATAATTCGGCAATGCATCCTTTGGTGCATTGTCGCTTTGCTTGTAGCACTTGTGCCTACTTTGTTCGGCTGATGAATGGTCTCGTTTTTTCAACCTGAAACAATTGTTGTGAGTTTATTGCATTTTATGGTGTTTATTCAACGTTTTGTACTTATTACTGAACTTGAAGCACATTTTGTACAATTAAAGTACACAACACACCTAAATGGTTAAAAATTATTATTTACCCATTTTTCAGATTTTAAAACTTTTAACTTGGTGCAATAGTAATTACATTTAAAATTATTTCAAATTATTTACCAGTTGTATAGCAATAAAAATTTACTTTATAACTTAAAGTGCAAGATTTTTAGATGAATTATTAATTTTCATTTTAGATTTTGAGTCGGGGGTGGGTCATTAAAATTCTCTATTGTGAGTTCAGATCCATTTTCAGGTTACTATTGTTTAGTAGCGTAAATATATAAGCTTGATTATAAACCTAGTATAGTCATTTATATATCTTTAAAAAACAAAATTATCTTCTATGAAAATCTACAGGCATCCCCCCCCCCCAAAAAAAAAAAAAAAAAAAAAAAAAAAAAAAACTTCGAATTTTTTTTTTACTTAACATTTAAATTTTCTAAAATATATGTATGCTCAAAATATTTTGTTAATCAAAACAGTACTAATGTATAACTGAATGAATTAACTTTTTTCTAATTCAGAATGTAATTCTATTTTGAAGTATAGGAAAGGCATCCAAATGCAAAGTTTGCAATGTATAGTTATATACTTTTAGTTTAATAATTCTTTTCTTCTATTAGTCTTTTCGTGCAATATATGTATATAGATATGTGTAGATTTGAAAAAAAAAATTTAATACATATATGCTATTCCTCTCCTTTATGCAAGAAAAATAAATGACATTTTTCAACCCTCCCCCCCCACAAAAAAAAATTATAGTTGCAATATTATAACATTGCACAAATAGTGTACACATGTTTGTAGTTATATGTGTCTGTTTTAAATTGATTTCCATTACTATTTACTTATATTGTTAATAAAAAAAATGTTTTCAGTTTTTTTTTTTTTTTTTTTTTTTTTTTTTTTAACAGCTATTAATGTTGTTAAACAATAATTTTAAAAATAAAGCAAGGTGATATATCGGTAAGAAAAAAGAAAATGAGTATGTTAATTTAAAAAGAAAGGTTGGATATGTCGATAAAAAAGTTCATGAAAATTTCTTTGAGGTCATGAATTTTTTTTCTGTCAAGTCAGTAGACACCCTGTATTAGTGACCCTTTCATCCTCGTGACCTACTACTCCCCCCCTCCCCTTCATAAACAAGACTATAATACAAATAACTTAGAAACATTTATATTGAAAATATATATATATATTCCTGTAATAACCATAAATTTTTTATTTAAAAATTAAGATTCAACGAATGATACTCAGAAATATTTTTTAATAAATGTTTTACAAAAAGTTTTAAAAAGCAAGAATTACTATATTTTCGAAATGTATTTTTATTAATCATATCATTAAGAAGCTTCTAACTTTCTTGACTTACTAAAAAATGGTCGATTTTTGTTTTAGTGAGGAAAACTTCTTTTCATATGCTTTTGAAAGTAGCTATTCTGGCACTTAGCCATAATGCTCATCTTCGAAATATTGTTTGTGTCAAGAGTTTAAGAAATATAGCCTCTAAAGTGAATTTGAAATGGCTGCAAGATATTAACATTCAAGCCTCATAAAAAATTTGGATTATTGAGTTATATCACTTGGGCTTTATTATCGATTTTAGAGAAAAATGATGGAAATAAAATAATAAAATATTGCATTTAGACATATTAAATTCCTCTGCCATTCAAGGATTTTTATTATTATCATTGTATGTTTGCTAAACAATTTAACGCTGTAACGTGATGCGAGAAAAAATGAGCATTTACACAAAAACTACGCATGCTACTAAAAATATTGATTTCAGCAGATTTTTATTACATTTTGGAACATTTGAAATCTTTTAAGTGTGCTTCGTTTAAATTCTTTTAAAATGTCATTGAATATGTATAGCATTAAATTTACTTTTATATGAATTTAATACTGTTGTTATATGAATTTAATAGTTTATTATTGTATTCGCATTCACATACGCATTATTTATATTGGTATACAGAATTTTGTTAATATAGTGCGACAGGTAAAAAAAATAAATAAATAAAATAAAAATGTTTAGATATTCATTTTGTTTAGAAAATTCAATAATATTGTAATTTTCTAAAATAAATAAATAAATAAATAAATAAATGCTTAATACAGGTTGATTGTAATTAATTTTGCGATTTCGAATCTCTCTAACTTTAAAACTACCAGTCAGAATGACTTGATATTTTACCAGAACAATCATGTGACAATAGAATTTTGTTTAGCGAAGGAAAAATATGTTCCAAAATGTGCCGCTAATCAGCCGTAAGGTGATTTTCTTTCATGAAACCCCTCTTTTTCTCTTGTCACTAGTACTTTTTTTTTTTATCGCTGAGGAATTTGTTGCAAATCATGGGAGTCTATTGCTTCCATTCAGCTAACAACATTCCTGCATTTAACGATCCATTTAGGCCTTTCCCCTGACATTACTCTGACAGCGTCATCTGTCGACACATTTTGGAACTATATTTTTTTCTTCAACAAACAAAATTCTTTTGTCTCTCGGTTGTTTTGTTAAAATATAAAGTCATTCTGGCCAGTAGTTTTAAAGTTAGAGCGTTTTGATCGTAATCACCCTGTATATAACTTAAATTTATGTGCGTTCTAGAAGTCAATCATATATTAAAAATACTTAGAAAATATTTACATGAAAATTTAATTTTGAGGGAAATAAGTAGTTGAACTTTGAAGTTAAATATTACTTTAGAAAAACTTTTAATTCGATTAAACAGAATTTTTTTAACCATTTATTTTATAGTTTGATATAACAGAACTGATATTCTAAACACATTTTACTTCTTTAACATTTCCTTTTTTTTTTTTTTTTTTTTGAATTCTGTACATTATAAAAGACAGTGAAATATTTTATGGTATTTGAATTTAAAAAAAAAAAAAAAAAAAAAAAAAAAAAAAACTCTATTTTTTTCCTTAATTTTATCAATATCATTTTACTATGTCTTTAAAAAAGTATCAATAATTCGGGTTTATAAAAATCAACAAAAAAGAAACTGAAATTAAATTAAAATAAATTAAAAACTTTAAAATAACTGTAAATTTTCTCGTAATTATATAACGCCTATTCTAAAAAAAATCTACATTTATGTCATTCCAAATATTTCATGAATAACTTTTAAGTATCATATTGCAATGTTATCTTATAGTATGTTATGTAACTCTTACAAACACCATTTTAAATATCTGCTTTTCGCTTTCAACCTTCATTTTTCAAAGGATTTTTACATTTATTCATTTTGTAGTTACTTCGTCGATACATTTTAAAGCAAAATATCTAGATATGATTTAAAGTACATTTGAATTTTTTTCCGATATCACGACCATTAAAATATAATAAATAATATAAATTATTTCATTTATTGAAATCTAATTACATTTAATTTACAACTTTGATTTAAATGAAATGTAGTTACCTGACATGATTTATATCGAATTAGACTTTTTTAATTTAATAATCTTAAAATGAGAAATTCTCTGCATCTGAGAAACAACATTTTACTTTAATTCGATTTTATTGAAAATGAATTAAGTGTATTTCCTTTTTTTTTTTTTTTTCATTTAGAAATTTACATATAGCACTTCATATCTGCATGAAAATTCTTTTTAAATTTCTTTAAATATGAATAATGTATACCTATCATCCCCTTTTATTTATTTTTTTAATTAAAATGTAAATGTATAATAAAATTAAGATTCTGTTTTTGCGAAGTATACTTTTTTGTTAAAAATACAGCCCACGAAGTTTCGTATTGTTTTTCTTGTAAATTTAATTGAATATTCGCCCAAACATAAAGCCAACATTTCTGGCCTCAAGCCATAATGTTTATTTACAAAATATTTTTCATGTTTTCGAATCAAGAAATACGACCTCTACAAGGGATTTAAAACTGCTTAAGTATATTAACATTCAAGACGCATTTTAAATTCTGCTTGTGAGGTAACATAACTTCAAAATGTTTCTTTATCTGATTGAAAAGAAAATGTGCAGCTGCAGAATTTTTAAATCGATTATAATTTATTCATAGACATACTGGAAGTGTTTAAATAATTTGGGCTCTTAACATCGCCATGTGCTCGAGATTCCCTACGACTTTTCAGTTATTTGAGAATTGTATTTAATTTTGTATACATTTGCATGCAATTGTGTATCGTTGGTCCAGGTTTTCAAAATAAAATTTATCTACGTGATATGTAATATTCAATTTTTTTTCCTTTCTTTTTCTTTCAAATTTATTTCGTTCGGTGCAATGTAAATTTTATTGAAATCCAAAAAGAAGAAAATAAAAAAGTATATAAATACTCAAACATTAATCCAATTTTTGAAAAATATGCTCTCCAGATTCCTTTCAGAAAAACCTGTAAAATTTCGTATCAATTCATACTTTAATTACATCGTTTTGTAAGAAAGATTGTAAATATTTTTCCAAAACTCTCTTCACAGAAATGCATAAGTGTGCATTAATTCCTTCAAGGGACTTGGCACATTTATCGGCACCACTATAGTACATCTATATATATAAAATCGTTCTTCCTGAGTGAGTGAGTGGGGGGGGGGGGGGGGGTGATTCATCATCGCCCAGACCAAACCCCTGGACCTAGAAGCATGCAATTTCGTGACAATGTTCGTTCTATGACGTAGGCATCCACTAAGAACCGATTTTACAAAATTCGCCCCCCAAGGGGGGGGGGGGCAAAACGTGATTTCACAAAATCCTTCATATCTCAAACAAAAAAACAGATATCCGTAAAATTGTTCTTTAAAATATAGCTAATATAAATGTCTAAAAACCAATTTCTGGAATTTTCAAAATTCGGTCCCAAGGGGGGCGGGGGCAAAACGTGATTTCACATGCGTAAAACGTGATTTCGCATAATCCTATATATCTCATACAAAAATTAGATATACGTGAAATTTTTGCACTAAAATATAGCTAATGCAAATATCTAAAAACCAATTTCTGGAATTTTAGAAATTCAGCCCCCAGGTGGGGCAGCAGGGGGAGGGGGCTAAGGGGCAAAAACAAATAGAAATACAGTTAGGGCGTTCAAAATTCATACAGATAGGTTTTAGAGGCCTGCAAGTCGAATGAGGATATTTTCGATTGTGTAAAGTTATTAGGAGGGGCAGGAAGGGGGGAGGGGAGAGGGGGCAAAAAATAAAAATAGAGTTAGATCGTTCAAAATTGGTACATAGAGGTTTTCGATACCTACAAATCGATTGCGGATATTTTCGAATTTGTAAAATTATTAGGAGGGGCGGGAAGGGGGCGTTCGGTAAGGGGGGGGAGCTATGGGCAAAAAGAAATAGAAATACAGTTAGGCCGTTCAAAATTGGTACAGATAGGTTTCAGAGGCCTGCAAGTCGAATGGGGATATTTTCGAAAGTGTAAAGTTATTAGGAGGGCCGGGAGAGGGGAAGGGGAGAGGGGGGGCAAAAAATAAAAATAGAGGTAGATCGTTCAAAATTGGTATATGGAGGCTTTCGATACCTACAAATCGATTGCGGATATTTTCGAATTTGTAAAATTATTAGGAGGGGCGGAAAGGGGGGCGTTAAGGGGGGGCTATGGGCAAAAACAAATAGAAATACAGTTAGGCCGTTCAAAATTGGTACAGATAGGTTTCAGAGGCCTGCAAGTCGAAGGGGGATATTTTCGAAAGTGTAAAGTTATTAGGAGGGCCGGGAAAGCGGGAGGGGAGAGGGGGGGGGGCAAAAAATAAAAATAGAGTTAGATCGTTCAAAATTGGTATATAGAGGTTTTCGATACTTACAAATCGATTGCGGATATTTTTGATATATTCTCATTGCGGATATATTCTCATTTATTCAATAAAAGAAAAAAAATTGTTTTCTTATCGGTCACCACGCTCAAAAAGTGTAACTTGAATTAATATTTTCGAATTTTTAAAATTATTGGTAGGGGCGGGAAAGGGGGAGTGGTGGGGAAAAAAAATAAAAATAGAGATGGATCGTTCAAAACTGGTGCATAGAGGTTTTTGATACTTACAAATCGATTGCGAATATTTTCGAATTTGTAAAATTATTAAGGTAGACGGTAGGGGGGGGGCGAAGGGGAAAATAATAGAAATAAGAGTTAGAGCATTTTGGGAATTTTTTCCGAAGGCAGTGAGAACCCGGTGCGACATTTTTCCTTATCAGATATTGTTTCTCTTTTCTTTCCACGTGATAAAAATTAATGCAATTTTGAGAATTCAGTAATTATAGTGATTCATTTAAAAATAGGGACCAGCGAAGCGGGCGTTGCCTGCTAGTTTCATATGAAAGCTTATGATTTCCATTTAAAATTTCTAAATTTAAGTAGATTTTTTTTTCAATAAAATATATATTCAGGAAACAATTCCTATGGTTTTTAATATATTTTTTATAGATATGAATTCTTTAAATTGCATTTTCTTAGTTTTCCCTAATTCTTTTAAATAGGTTTCATTAAACATCCAAAAATATTATTGTCTTTTTTTAAGTATCTGTAGAAATTTTATCATTTTGAAAACAATAAATTCATAAAAAATGCAGATTGAGAAAACGGAATTTAAGAATTTCAAATCTGTAAAATAATAATAATAATAATAATAATAATAATAATAACATAAAAAATTTTACGTGAATATATGTTTTAATAAACAAACCTACTATAGTTCAATTTATAAATATTAAATGGAAACATAAGCTTTTATTTGAAACCTACTTCAAGGTTGCCGTTAAAGGTGCCAAGACCCTATAAAATGCATCTGTAAAATTTCTTTCTTAATTTTATTCTACACTGTAAAAAAAAAATAAATTATAACATACATTACTTGTGAAGAGATATTGATAATATTACCAAATATAAACCAAATTTTACTTTTATAAATTTGCAGGAAAAAAATCATGTATTTCTTTTCTTCAAACATTGCTCGTAAATTCTGGTGTCTTTTGGTATTAAATATGCGAAATTTCCTTGCCCCTCAAAGGGTTAATAAACAAGTCATATTAAATGCGTATACTTTCAAAATTTTGATAAATATATATAGTATAATTATTTTGCAGCGGGAGTGCAGTATTTCTACGGTACATTAAATGGATTAATTAACTAAAATCTTAATCAATTATATTTTTCCTAATTTTATAATTTTGCTTAGATTCGCAAATATCTGGTCAAATTTATAGACGTATGTATGTAATATAGCCAATGTGACAAATGTTTTTTCTTAATTTCAAACGATCATGTTCTTAATTCGCGTCATATTTTTTAAGTTAATTTTTATATTTAAACTATTATTATTGTAAATAATCCATATAAGGAAAGAAAGCGGGTATTTTTATATTATAGTGTTAAAGCAAGTTAATGCAATAAATGTTAAAACAAAGATAAATATAAGTTATTGTGCATTTTTAAATCCTTTCTTTCAAAGAATTCTTTGATATCTTAACATAGAAATATTCCGAATGCAGGGGTTGATGCAGTCGCATTTTTGAATACTGCTTTTTTTTTTTAATCGAAAAATTTAGAAATGATTGCAGTAGTTATCTTCGTCTGAATTCTATGGAAATTGTTTAAAATAATATGTGGTATTCGAAAACGTGACTGCGTCAACCCATACAAATATTATAAAAGAAGAACTAAAGCACAATTACAAAATTATTTGATTGCAAATGCAGAAATTAGCTTAGTATTATGTAGAACACTCATTATTTGCTCTATGCATTGCTAGAACATTCACAGCTGCACACGGCGTTCATCACCTGGTCAATAAATAATTTGTCATTTAATCATGTTGATTGAAGGATGACGTCTATTTTCTCACACAAGCCGTTGATGTGTTAAGCGCTTAAAAGCATGGCATCTTGTTAAACAAGAATGGCTAAACATATTTCAGACAAATGAATAAAATTATAAACAATTCAAAAGTAACCATGGGAAAAATCAAGGAAAGCACAGTTGTTCTGCGTTGATACTTTTCCATATATTCACCGAAAATAATTGCTTCGATATTGATATAAACGGACTGCCTTCATAGAGAAATTTGTGACAGAGTTATCCGAATTTCTTTTCCGGGGCTAAAATAACATAGAAAAATCAAGTAATGAAAATTAAATAGCAACACAAATCAAGAGAGATCCGTGAATATTAATATCAAAATTTCTTCCCATATCGGTATTTTATAAAGTGCCTAAAATATTTAAAATATCGAAAGTTCTAGTTTCCAAAAATTTGAAAATGAAAGAAAATTAGAGAGATGCATAATTGAAAATAATGTCAAAAAAAAAAGAAGAAGAATATATATGTATATATATATATATATTATTTCTCTACATTCTAAAGTCAATAAATGAATAATTAAATGCTACAAAAAAATTATAAATAAAAGTTATAAACGAACAATTTTTACTTTACAAAATTGCTGATCTTGGACTGTCTTAGGTGTTACTTATTCGTGAAGGCTTCTAATTTCTTTAATTAATTAACTGTTTGGCGAGCATAAATATATACATACACCACAGTTAAATTATTTTTGTTAGTTTTACATGATAATAATCAATCAAATAACAATGCAAAATATTTTACACTATTTTTCTCTGAATAGTAAAATATACTTATTTTTCAATTTTAATTTTACAAATGTTATTTTTTCCTGTAAGAAAATATAAAGCTTTAGATTTTGATAATGAGATTTATATGAGTTCATTTATAAAAATATTCATAATTAATGGCAAATTATGACATTTATGTTATCCTAAGTTGTACAAAATTTCGAAATATTTCAAGTTTTCAACGTTGATATAAACAGAGCTTTCATGTGGAGTATATCTAAGTTTAATTAAACATATTATTAGAATAAATGAATTTTAGTTAAATTCAGTCGCCTATCCTTTTATCCTATACACTATCCACTGAACAATATGAGTTTACAATTTAAAGTAAAATGCTTTGCATAAATTTAGACTGAAGAAAAAAAAAAACCCTTTTCATTGTTTTTATTTCAGCTGAAATATGGTTATTGTATACATGGTGGTCCTAAACTATAAGTCAAAAATGTAAAGGCAGGTAGAGGGGACCTAAATAAGCAGATTTTGTATAGGAATGTGTGTGTGGTAATGCCGCCTTGAGCCGGTAGAGAGTGCTGATGACTGCGGCATATTAGAAATCCTTGGATTTCTACGGCATATAAAAGCGCTTCGCTAGCTGGATTCATGATTTCCCGCTCGGGTCTCGAGCAGCATGCATCGTTTGGCCGACATGCATTTCATGTATGGGGCTACACAAGGTAATGGATTAGCTGCTCAAAGGATGTACAGGGAGCGATTTCTGGATATGAATCAGACGGATCGTCGAACATTAGTATTCTTTCTTTCACTGCAGAAATTCTGCGATATCTTTCAATGCCAGTTCCATGCCTGGAAGTATAAAACGATCCACTCGTGCGGAACTCCTAATGAAGACGCTTGAATATTCGGCGATCCGGCTGATTCCTAACCGGGTATCGCTCCCTGTACATCCTCTGAGCAGCTAATCCATTTCCTTGTGCAGCCCCATACATGAAATGCATATCGGCCACGATGCATGCTGCTGGAGATTCGTGCGATAAATGATGAATCCAACTAGTGAAGCGCAGTCATTAGCGCTCTCTATCAGCTCAAGGCGGCATTACCGCACACACATTCCTATACGAAATCTATTTATTTAGGTCCAATCTGTATATTGAAAAAGATTTTCTGCAATTTAATGACCAAAAACTTGAAATTGACCTAAATAATTAGATGCTATTAAACTGGAGCACATTTTTGGAGTATGTTACTTGTATACTGAATAAAATTTAGACGAATTTTTAAGTTAAGGAAAACTGAAGAATTAGTCTTCTCATATTTAATCGAAAAATATTATTTTAACTGAATAAATATTTAAAACTCTGTTACCTTTTTTCTCAAAACACCATTTTACATAAAAAGTTATTAACCTCTAAAAACCTTTGCCATAAATAGTTTATTTTCTTCTGCCATTTAAATGAAAATAACCGTTCATTAAAAGAAAATGCATTTAACAAAGTCCAAAATTAATTCTTAAATCAGTCGACCTTTAAAAAAAAATTCTTAATATTGAGATATTAAAAAATTGTCTTCAGAATAAATTTATCAGATTGATCACAGGGCATTAGCATTAGGGCTTTCCTCGTAATTGGAATTATAGCAATATATCACTTCGGATTTACCATTAAATTCAAGAGAGGTGAAACTAATTAACAAAGTACTTAAAGAAACGGATTGCTTTATTTTAATGTCCTTTTGGAAAGAAAAGTTTGAACTGAATTTCCTGCAGTCTTCATCTTATAAAGTTGCTAAATAAATAATGTGAAGTCCGATGTTTTTTATATGTAGTTGTACAGTTATTTTAATACCTGGCCTTTTTATTCATTAATATAAAGCAGTAAATAATTTGTGAATGCAAGTTTATCTAAAGTTTTCTTGAAAGAGACATTAAATAAATTATATTACTTTTTTTTTTTTTTTTTTTTTTTTTTGCTTTTTTGCTTTTAATCAACATATGTGCACATAGATTTTACGTCAATTGGCTTTAAATGTTATGTTAATATTTTTTTTTTTTTTTTTTTTTTTCGATTAGTCAAATTTAATTAATATTATTTATTAAATCTCGTTTTCTTTTTTTTTTTTTTTTTTTTTTTTTTTTGAGTAATCAATTAAACGTTATACTTTTATTTATTTATTTATTTTTATCAGAGGTATGGTTTTCATAAGTAAAAGTAAAATCTTTTAAATAATTTATAAAATATTAAATAAATCTATATTTTTACATGTATATAAACTACATTAATAAAATTTCAATTGAAATGAATCATCTAATCGTTATTACTATAACGTACATAAGTTAGACCGTATTTACCTAATACCTGTATGTTTGAGATTAAAACAGCACATTTTTTCTGTATTAAATAATTTGGATATCTAGAATAGCCAAATTTATACAGAGACTTATTGAGCATTTTAGAGAAGAACTATTCTTGAAAATTTAGATAACGATTGGTAAGTCAAATTCAGACCGGTAGAATGGAAACTCATAGACTTTGGACAAAATCTCGAACTGAATTTTTACTTCCAGAATATTTAGACAAAGCTATTGAACAGTTGTCACTCACCTCTATTACTGATATTTGTAGCTGATACAAGAAATAATTCCAACATCAATCTCAAACTACTTAGGTCTTCTTTTATACCAGCCACAAGAGTAATGACCTAATAACGTCGAAAGTCAAAGCCTACGTTATTCTGTGGGGAAATTTGTTTCCACAATTACTTCTTTCATAATGTATGTTTTTTTTTTTTTTTTTTTTTTTTTTTTTTTGTCGGCTTCACATTCAGAAAATTTACAATCGTTAAATTAGCACTCGTTTTCGAAAAATTGATTTTTAGCATTTTTAATATTTTATTTCCTAGCTAAAATATACGAAAAACGCACTTAGTATTTTTCAAACTGAAAAATAAAATGTTAAAAATTAAAATAATAAATTTTAAAAAACGAGTATTAATTTACGGTCGTGAATTTTCAGAATGTTAAAACGGTATTTAAAAATAATAAATAAACAAATTTTCTTATATAATAACATGGGCTTTGACTGCCGGCGAGATTAGGTACTGCCCGCATTTAAATAGGTTGTCATTCAAGTTAACATCAGTTTTATTCTTCCAACTATACCGAACACATGAAAAAGTCTAAGTAAGACATACCAGCATGTCCATTTGACTTTACAATAAAATAAAGTCTGTTTTGTTACATATGCTTTAGGTGTATTTTGTAAAGCAATACTAAACTTTTTTTATTGTTGTTATTTGTTTGATGGAAACTGAAACCATTATTAGCTATCAAACATAGACTGTACGTGATTTATACGAAAACGACAGTATTTTTTCGGATATCATTTTAGGTGAATGCACAGTTTTTCAGCAAGCAAATGTGACTGTTAAAATCGGTAAAATGTAGCATTCGTTATTTGAAGAAAATTTAATATTTCAAATTATTATTTATATATTTTAATTTAACAAAATCCAGAACCTATTTACATTAAACTAGTATTGATCTCATGATAAATATTATGGTTTGGTATAGCCACCATGCAAAAAGAAATAATATTTTTTTAATTAAATTAACATAGCTAACAGCTTAGGATATATTTTTTTTTCTTTTTTCTTTTTTTTACTTTATCTTCCCACTGAGTAGAATTTATGCACTACTACACTAAATTGTGTTAAATGCCAAATCTCATTCATATGGTACTTTCATGTAAAATAAGATATGTTTTTTGAGATGTATATGTCAACAACACCAGTAAGTAGCATGAACTGTTTAGCTGGATGAGCGCGTGCGTACTCACGCGATGTTTAGCTGGGTTCGAATCATGAGTAGTGCACTGGTTTACTGGTATAAAACATTTGGCACGGAGATACATTTACGTACTGCATGATGCACCTCGAATGTTTCAATTATTAAATGATTCGTTGCAAAATACAGTCGACAGCAAAAATATCCGAGTACTAGCAAAAATTCTTATATAAAAAGTACACTTAATACAGTTTTGTTAAACAAATCCTTGTCGAATCCTGTTCTTAGTCCGTCTAAGACCAAGATTAGACTCGGATTTAATTACCAAAACAGTACTTTTTTTATATAGGAATTTTGCTAGCACTCGGATACTTTTGCTGCCGATTGTACCCGTGATAGGGATACAAAGTTTACCATATGCAATAATTTTTAATTTTTAAATGAAAATAGTTTTCTTTTTCAAATATTTATTTTTTATTTTTTTCTATGTGCTTAAAAAAAATATAAATAAAAAATACATTGAGACGTTAAACTGCATTTCTTCCTTATAGAAAACGGCTGTGGGAAAGACAGGTTCGCTTTGCATTAGGTTACTAATTTTTACTTAATATTATATAACCTTCCAAATTTTATATAAGCTAAACATAAATTTGAACTTATTAAAAAAAAAAAAAATCTTAGTAGAGAAAAAAAAAAAAAAAAAAGCTGTTACTTTCTGGTGACTACATTGCAGCCTCAATTAGAAGATTATCTTCAATCGTATTGCTAGGTGTTATAGTTGAATTAAGAACTCTAATTTAAAACATCAAATTTTATTTTAGTCTTGAAAGAGAAAGGGGATACTAAGATGCAGAAGAGCCTCTATAAATACTCAACAGAATAACTCAATAATTTTATCGATATCAAAAATTTTATCTTGCCACTTGAGAACTTTCGAGGTCATTAAGCAGTAGCACTTGTCGTAGGAAGCCTAAATACACACTAAATGTTAAACATCATCAAGGTTCTATCATAGACATTCGTCATAAAGCCGGTCAATAATCACTCCAATAAGCACACACTTCCATAGCTTGGAAGTAAATTTAAAGTAAACATCATTAAACGATTCACTTCATTTTATACTAAACACTTTTCTAAAGTTATTTATATTAAATTTCTTTCTACTTTCGCGATCTCCGTAAATCCTGTTCTCAGTTTGGCAAAAGAACTTTCCAATAGTCAGAAACACTCTACGCCAACACAATTGTACCTCTACTCAAAACTTCTAAATTCAACCTGATATCTCACCCAAAACTTCGCCACCTGATCCTGGATCCAGGTACTGATCTTAGTAAAGGTACTGATATTTCTAACTTAACTCGACGTTACCATTTGGAACCACCTCCAATACTAAATTCAATTGGTGACCTTTACTTTCTCAACCCAATATTTCTAATTCAATACTATCACTTCCGACCAACTGTGATACGATATTCCACTGGTGACCTTTACGCTCCCGACTCGACACCTCTCATACCTTACAACCTAAGTAACACATTAATAATAATTGAGAAATACCGCTTTTTATGTCAGATAAATATAGCATCGTACGCGCATCATACGTCACACAATATAACAAAATCGTGCGAATTTACAAGTATAAAAATAAAATATAATTTAAATTATATTTATTTAGATACAGTTATTACTTAAAGAAAAACATTAACCCTTTTAAAATCGTTTATTTAAAAACATATATTTTCTAGAAAAGTATTTAATAAATTACTGGTATCAATTGAAATTTCTTCTAATCTGATATTGTTATTTACACTGTACAGTAGGGCGACCAGATTTTTTTAATGCAAAATGAGGACAAATTATGGAATGTCCTCATTTCCATGAGAAAAATGAGGACAGTCTTCTTTAAAAAAGAGGACATAAAATGTAATAAAATATAGCACAAAATTAGCTTATATTAACCCCACTTGTAGCCATTAATTACTACTATGATAAATTTATACTACTTATGAACTTATACACGATAAACATTATAAAAAAATATTTATATAAGCATTATTAAATTTATAATGAACATTATCATAAACTCGTACACATTATACTTCTCTTCCTGTTATATAATGGCATGCTATATGCTGTTGATATTAATTTCTGATATGTGGTTGACACGAAGGTACCAAACTATTTTATATCTGCAATCTGCTTCTATTAAAACTTTTATAAACTGTTTTAATACAATTGATACTGTTGTATGGATCAAGTTTTTAGTATAAACGAAATCATAACTACTTCAAATGGAAGTGATCCAATAAATAACATTTTAAAAGGAAAAGGCAATCGGAAGAATGTCAAAATCTGTCTAGGCTAGGAATAAGATTTGATCTACAAACAGGTCCTGATTAACCTCTAAAGTTAAGGGAAGCATAGTATCATTTCGGGGGCCCCCACTAATAGCATCAAGATCGCATATAAATGGTTTACAACTTATTGATTTAGAACATTCAAATTTTGCGTTTAAATAATAGAATTTTCCCAAAATTGTATGTACTTTCTCAGAAAAAAAAAAAAAAAAAAAATGTATCAGTGTAAAAAATCTGAAACTGGCAATTCAGGACCCTGCTTTCAATCATTTTGGGGGCCCTGTTAAATTTATAATGGAAGCTTGTTCTTCCCGAGCCTTTTCTGTAACCAGGCCCTGTCTACAAACTGAGTTATTATGATGACCTTCGAGTAACACTATTCACTCACTTGAGAGTAAAAAATCATGAGACGTTAACAAGATAATCTGTGTTCAGCTTCTATCTCTGATTAGTCAGTTTTCAATCTTGCTAAAAAATGCTTTTCCATTTAAAATGTTATTTAAATTTAGTTAGTTATAAAATCTAATTAGTAATAAAATAACTTCCAGCTTCATGCTAAATTTTTAAATCCTTATTTTCTTTTGTTTTACTTTTATGCAAATTCCACTTTTCTTTTTTTTTTTTTTTTTTCTTTATATTGTAACCCTTTGCGGCGCAAGACAATTCGGATCATTTAAATTACACTGCCACCGGAATTCATGAACTAAATTAAACTAAAAGAAATTTTAAGTTTTAAGGTTAAAAAAACGGCCTTTTCTGCTATGTAGTCCGCTTGTAAATCTTCGTCAGATAATTACAGATAGCACATGACAGAATTACAATATGAAGAAATGGAAGAACACCCAGAGCCAGCACGGGAATCGAACCCGCTCTCCTACACTCGAAGGCGATTAGCAGTGTGGTGATATAACCACTCGGCGACGGAGGGCCCACGAGAGATGTAATAGTGCTGGAGATGATTTAAAAATAAATGTAATGAATCAAGAAATCGTGATTTGTTTTACGTTGTGTTGAGTTGTAGAATCAGTATTGTAAATTAATAAGGTCGGCAGCATCTCTAATGTTGAAATTTTATGTAAAGATGAAAATACTGAAAAATGAGGACAAATGAGAACAAACGTTCGAAAATGAGGACATATGAGGATATGAGAACTTCTGAAAGCAACTGAGGACAGCATTTGAAAAATGAGGACTGTCCTCAGAAAATGAGGACATCTGGTCACCCTACTGTACAGTCACAGTGATAATTCACAGTTGTTACTGTACGAAAACTCCTAAAGTATCTATTTCAACACCAATTTGTGGGATTTTCAAAACCTACTTTACGTGGACAATTTCTTACTGTTACTATCGCATATGAATAATGGTCACCAGTTAATTTATTATCCTTATAATAAATGAACTGGAGATTAAAACTAATATAATGATTCGATATATAAACCATTTTAGTAAATCAAATAAGTGATTTTCCTCTACCTTAGTATCTACTGCATTTATTATATGAATTTACTTGGTCCTGTAATAAAACTTATTAACTACATTTTTAAAAGTGCTTGAAATTATAGTTTTGTTTCAGTGTTCTGCGATTCCTTTAACGCATTTTCTTGGCCCCTGTATAGTAAAATTTACTAAAAACATTTTTTTTAAATATTCTTAAATTTACATTTTTTCAGTAATTTTCAATCTTTTTTTTATTAGAAAAAACAGAATTATAATTTTTCGAAAATCAAAAATTTCTATTTGTGTGCAACTAAATTGATTTAAATAAACATGTATTTAATAATAAAATTAATGTGCTTCAAAAGATAAACATTAATTATAAATGTCACATCTTTAACGGTATTTAATGATAAGCCCTTCTTAAAACATATAAATTGTTAGTTACTACTCTAATTAGTGCTCTACAAATATGTTTTGTTTGATTTGTTTTAAAAGCTTTTCAGAATGTACATATGCAGAACTTTAATTCCATAAGTGCTTCAAAATTTCCGTATTATAATATTTTCAAGCTACGAAATTAAATACTTTAATAACTGATACTTAGCTGCTACACTATAGCATGTTTCAGTTTACTATTTGTCATCAAAATGCATTGTTAAAATTAATTGCTTATTACATAAATATATTCCATTTAAGTATTTCTTCAAGAACCCAATATTTCCATTAAGGACTTAATACCTTTTTAAAGTAGTTAATGAAGTTTTGGCAATACAACTATTAATTGAAGCATTCTTAAAAGCCACTTCTGAAAATGACAGCATTTCTTTATAATGCATATCAGAATAAAAATACGTAAAATTCCTTTAGCTATAAATTTACATTATTGATTTTACTTACAGTTAAGCAATCGTATCGGTAATGAAAATACTTTTTCTCTTGGCAGTTTAAATGAACTTTTTAAAGTGAAATATATTTCGAGGATTAAGCTTTGATTTTTTGCGTACATTTTAATTAGTGAAAAATATTAACTAAAATATAAGGCTCTGCATGTTAAAACATACGTAATTTTATAAATGACGTTAAAAAAGTTAATTTAAACATATGATTTTTGAATATATTTTTTTTAAAGATTTCATCAGTTATTAAGTATACAATGATAACAAAATAAAATGTACATAATATATATATATGACATTTTATGACGTAATATTTTATGACATAATCAATTTTATTTTTACTTTTTCTTTCTGTTGATATATATTATCAAATTTAAAAACTATTTACTTCTTATATTTACACATATTTGTTATTTTTACGTTGCGATACACCTTATTATTTTATTACCATTACATAGCTCCATACTGAAAGAAATGGTTTCTTAGAAATGGTTTTTAAATGTAACATTTTTGTGCACGAAATATTGTCTAATCGTTTTTATTCATAAAATATTCCGTAATTCATTTTTCAGTGATTGAACTGAGCTTATTGCGCTGTGAACTATCAAATATTTACAAAGTAGTATTAAAGAAAAGAGAAAAAGAAAACATAAAATTATTTATATAACATGATATTGTTCTTGAAGAATATTTTTAAAGTATATTTGTGTAAAATGCTGCTTTTATAGAAAAGAATTTTTTAATAAATCTTAAAATATCTATCAGTGTTTCAAAAACTTTATCTTTTGCCCCAAAAGAAAATACAAGTTATCTGTATAGCAAATGTAGCGTAATTGGCTGAATGTAAAAAAAGAAACAGAAAGATTCATGATGGGCCATTTGGGAAACATGAGATAAAGAGAAAATCAGAAGTCAAGAAAGAATCAACTAAACAAACAAGAGAAAAGTGAGAAAATTTTCAAGAAGCTCGAAGAAAAATAAACAAATGAATAAAAATTACATATACAATAACATGAAACAATAACATATACAGTAAATTGAAATATAGACAAAATATAAACAAGTATAAAGTTTTAAAATATAAAATAAACATTTACGATGAGAAAATGAGTTGAATTGAGAAGGAAAAGAACTTTACGAAATATTTTTGCTAAGTGAAAAATAAAATTAATAATAATTTTCCTAAATAGAGATTTTAAACTGTACTGCTTTTTATACTAATATTTCAAATTCATTTGACAATAATATTACTTATTACTGTCACAACTGTTGTCGCCGGAGAATTTAGATGAAATTCACATAATATATTTTATCCATATATATATTCATTTTAAGTAAAAGTCTTTTCTTCATATGCTATTTTATGTTAATACTTATGTTTTGCCTCGTTTACCTACAGAATATTCATCCCCTTTATTACATTTGATATTAAATAACTTCATTTGTTATAAGTAACTTAACATATTTAATCTCATTTGTTATTGAGCAACTTCAGCTTTAAATTGTTGTTGTAATGAGTGTTCATTAAATATTTTAACAAAAGAATAAATTTTAATGCGTACATGAAATGGATAAGTGAAAATACAAGTTCAAAAATCGTTGAAATTATTTTTCTTATTACAAATGCTAGTTTTAATGAAAAGAGCAACAATGAAAAAAATATTTTTCTTTTTCCACATTTCCTCCAAATGTGTATAACAAGTGCCGAGTTTGATCTCAAGTCGCGGTTGTCGGCCTAGTCCTTCAGAAATTTCTGTGTTTTTCACTGAAACTCGCGTGAATATAGTCTAGGACTCCATACAAAGTCTCCCCCCCCCCACCAATCGAAAACATCCCCCCCCGCAGACCTAGGTCCAGCATATAGACGATCTTTTTTAATTTCTGCACCAACACCTCAGATATGCTTAAAAGTAAAAAATAAATAAAATAACAAAATAAAATCCCAGCCTATGTAGTTTTATTCCTAAGTACATTAAAACTATTTCAATCTTTTAAGCTTCATTCTCTTTTAAATTTTTTTTTCCATTATATAATTTGTGTTAAAAATAGTTTTGTAGATTTTTTTTCTTTTTGAGCATGTCTGTATGTTTATCCTTATTCTTATTATTATCTTATTTTAAAGAATTGCCGGAAGTTATTTGACAAGATATCGCCATCTAACTTTTTTGTAATATAATGTCAAAAATAAAGCGCAATGTTACAGATGATACAAATGATACAGATGATACAAAATTAGTCTAATTTGCCTGCAACGAATATCTTTAGAAATTTTATGCTAAATTTCACCATTTTAGTATACTTTTTACTAAAATGGCACTAATAAAATGGTGAATCTTAGTAGTAAATTCCTGTGCAGCTAAACTTATCTCAATTTTGGTGAAACTATAAACTGTATTTTTATTAATATACTTATTCTGTAGTTTGGGAAACAGGAGTTTAAAAAAAATAATAAATAAATAAATGAGCACATAACCGTCAAGATATTTTTCCAGATGTATTAAAACCTGTATATAATACGAACACGATAAACTGAAACATCAAAACTGTCTTTAATTTAGTTAATGAAGATAAGTGCATCTAGTGAAAATACATGCGTGAAAATCGACAAAAAATGGTCTCTGAGGGCAGTAATTGATTGATAACGACGACCAGTTGAACAAATTACTGGCTTACTGACAGATTTAATGTGTGGAAATAGAAACTGAGAGTGATATCCGTATCTGTCTCACTTGTTTCTTTCCCAATTAACCTACTTAAAATGAGAAGAAAAAAATATAATATTTCATTGCATTTTTTCTGTATGTTCTTGGCGAACATCAGTGTGACTTCTTTTGTTCCCTAAAAGAGCTAATGAAATTTTTATAGTAAGCTATCAAAAAAATATAAACAGTTCTCAAGTTTCTAAGTAAATTTGCCATTAAATATGAAATATACATCTCATCCAATTAAAAATGGAATGATTAAGACATATTAAAATAAATTACTTTAGTGAAAGCAATTCAGTTTAAATCAAAATTTTTGCAGTTCAAAGTAGTATACAAGAAAAAAAAAAAGGATAAAAAAAAAGAAAGTGAAGAAAAAACAAAGAGAAAACTAAAAGAAAAGAGAAGACGGACCGAATATAGCAGTTGTTTCTCTGTGATATGTTTTTTCTTCTACTGATCGTCTTTTTGGACTTCTTGTTTTTTTATTTTTTATTTATTTATTTTTTAAGTTGTTCAATTTTAGGTGTTATGATACAACATATTCTGTTTAATTATAATTAAAAGAGTAATAAAAACTATATCTGATTACATTAAATTATTTTAGTGAAACATGTATATGTGCAAGCACTAAAATTAGTGACTTGGAAAAACGCTGGGGAAAGAACTTAATATTTTTTACGAATTTGATTTTTTGTCCTGAATGCTAATTTATAATTCCTGTTTTTAAATTAAAGTCAAAAACTAACTGTCAAAAGCTATTTCATTAATGAATCCTCTACCTTGACAAAAGAAGTTTTAAAAATATTTTATTATTATTATTATTATTATTTTATTTATTTATTTATTTATTTATTTATTTTATTTTATTTATTTATTTTTATATAAAATAATTTCTCAAAATTCATTTATAAAATTTTTAATATAATGACGTTCAAATGTAAAGTGTGAAAACTAAATTTCCATCAGCTTTAACCTGTAATGATAGATTTTAACCTAATTTCCCTTGATAATTAATTAAAAACAAGTTGCATGCAAGTGATTCCATGCATTAATTGATAAATGTATACGAAATTTTTGACTTCTGAAATCCAACTTTCTACCTTTATCTAACTTTCTATTTTTTGATATTCTAAGAACTAAATAAAAACTGTCACGGAAGTTTTATATTTAGTTCTAGCATTTAAAATGTGTCTCAATTTAGATTGATTTCTAAATTTATAGCACTTTGCTTTAATATATATATATATATATATATATGTTAATAATTTTTATTCGCTTAATTAACTTTAGTAATGTAATGATTTTACATTTTTTATTATTAGTTTTAAAATTTTTATTCCGGGTCACGTTAAAGTACGTTTTTAAAGTTACCTTGGTTTAAAAAACTTTAAAAAAAAAGTATTTTCTGTCATATATATATATATATATACATATATATATAGTAAAGAAAAATTTTTAATTCGAAATTTTGAAAATATAAAAGAATGGCATTGTGATTTTCGATATCGCATATTTCTCCCCTACGGTTAGAAAATTTTCGATATCACAGATGTTTAAATAATATTTTGTAAAATTTTCATTAAAAATTCTAGAAAATTCACTCAGTGGATCCTGGTTTACGGAGACCCTTTAGAAAAGCGGTGGGCACGATTTCTCAAAAAATAATGCACCGATCTTATTGAAATTTTGCATATTTCTTCAAAATAGAATTGACTAGCACTGGAACAAAGAACTTTTATTTTCTTCTATTATTATTATTATAACTAATTTTGCAAGGCTATACAATGTACTATAAAATGTACTAAATTTTGTACTGTTTTTTCATATATCTCTGCCGAAAATTCAAATTTCGTATATTTAAAAAGTCTTTAAAAAACTTAATACACTAAAAGACAATGTTTACTGTTCAAAACAGAAAAATACCTAAACAATAACTTAAAGCACTTATGTTTCCTAAAAGTAGAATCCTAATAAAAAGGGAAAATTTACTGCAGTTTTAACGCAAATTTTACATTTTTTTTTTTTTTTTTGTATTAATAGGGGAGGACTACATGTGTATTGTACATGCATACGCAAAATTAATAATTATATCCGTCTGTAACTCAAAATTACTTATGGCATTCTTTTAAATGTAAATTTTAATTATCTGAAAATTTTCTAAAAGCCAAAAGATTTTTGGTTATGGAAACATTTGTCGTAATATATCATTGAAATATATATGTATATATATATATATATATGTGTGTTGACAAATGTGACATTTCAAATAAATATTTTCTATTTACAATAAACAGCTTGTAGTGACTGGAAATAATATTGATCAAAATTTATATCCCGAAGTAATGAAAATACTTTTGGTAAAAAATTTAAAAGCAATGGCTTTATTTCTTTCATGTGCTGAAATCAAACATAAACACATACACACAAGTACGCTCTTTTTAAATTATTATTATCAAATTTATTTCAATCATTAAAATCCTGAGAATATACCGAAGTTTTTATTAAATTTGAAACCAATAAAATAACGCCGCATCTAGCTATTTCAAAATAAACTACTTCAAAGAATAAATAAATATGACAGGCAATATTTCTGCTCGTCTTCCAAGTTCGTGAAGTATAGGCTATAAAACTATCACTTAAATAAACATCGTTACTTCAAATGAAATGAAACCTGAACGCTAGGACAAATTTAAAGTTGACTGAATATTTACTTATATTGGTCAGAGAATTCAACAATATAAATAAAAACAATGAAATGATCTCTTTTGATTTTTTTTTTTTTTAAGAAAAGAAAAACAAAATGAAAAAAACGTTAAAAGCAACTTTATTATTTTAAAAATGTTGTTGGAAACACAGAAAATTTATTTTACTGTAAACAAGTTAAAATTGGATTTAAACAATGCTTTTACTTTTTCCATTTGTTTAAAATTCCGCATAAATGTCTATTTTGTTCTCTTATAATGTACTGTTTTGTTAAAAAAAAAAAAAACTATTTTAGCTATTAAAATATATGAAACCACCATTATTTAAAATTAAAACTTTTTACTTCTAATAATAATATTAAAAGCTTTTACCTGAAACCATGCGAAAGAAGAATAATACATAACTGCACAACTACGATATCTATGTATATGTGTATAGATATATAAATGTACTGCATGCGTAGATGTATTTTTAAGTTAACATGCATGTATTATAAAATGTAGATCATTTTTTTTTTTACAAGTACTTATTTAAAAATGAGTCTTTTGTTAATCTATCCGAGTTTATTGCTGATATTTTGAAAATGAAATGTTTTCTTCTATTATCTTTTATTACTTTGAATGTATTAAATTTTAAAATAATTTCCGCAATTTGCATAATAACGAATAAAATAATTCTTTTAGCATTTAATTACTAATTTATATTTTTTTTTCTAAATTTTAATTGGTAATATATAAAAATGTATTCACGTTTATTATCTCTCTTTTTAAATATATGTTAGTTTTATGCTTATTTGTTCCAAAAATAATATTGAATGCATATGGTGTAACTTTTTGCGATTATTAGGTATTTGCCAAGCTTTTTTTTTTTTTTTTTTTTTTTTTTTTTTTTAAAGGGGGGGGGGGGTTATAATGAGAAATACATCTAAAAGGGCATTTTCATTTGAATAATTTATTTAAAAAAAAAAAAAAAAAACCTTGTTTGAAAATGAGATATTTTGACTTTTTGAACACCCGCGCAAAAAAAAAAAAAAAAAAAGAAGAAGATGAAGAACTACCGTTTTAAAGCTTGTCACGATTTTGCAATATTTATCTGACTCAACACCGTAATTTTTATTTTGTGGGTTCACGTATAAAGTTTAATTTTCAAAATCTGCAAACGGGCACGAGTATTAATCATCATAACACTGAGTTTATTCTAGATCCTTTAGGCATTTTTTTTTCTTAAAATAATCAAATAAAATCACGTACCTCCAACATTAAATATTTACTATTAACTTCTATGGTGCTTTAGTTGTCAATTCTTATTCAGTATGAATTTTAGGACTTTTTTATTGCCAAAGATTCTTTTTTATCGGTTAAATACTTAGAAATTTATAAATCATCTTCACCATTAAGGAATTGTAGTGTTTTTCTTTGCATAATTTGCCGATGTTTTATTTTTATGTACCTGGAACGAATGAAATAAATTGAAATATTGAGAGCCTTATATCTGTAATTGTATTCAGATAAATGTAAAAAACAAATTGCGTACATTTCCAGGAGAGTGCGCAGTATCAATTTCTAAAAGACAATAATTATTAGTATCAAAAGTCGGAAATCATTCATCTCTGCAAGCATAATGTATAATTTAGGAATAATCTATCATCAATTAAAACAATAAATAACAGTTTCTTTTTAATAATAAACAATGTTTACTGTTAATTACAGATGTGGCCCAATACGATCATCATTTTAATGTTCCAATAACTGCATGTGGTGCACAATGATTTCAATGGCGGGTCACAGGTTATCGACACTTATTGTAATTCCAGTTAATGTTACATGCTAGAGTATAACGTTACACTATATGTAATGTTTAACTCCTAAAATTTCTGTTGATTCAAATCAGTCAATCATTTTCCCTAAGTTAATTATGCTTATAGATCATCTTTTTAAAATTTTCAATCTCCTGAAAGCATGAAAAGTAGCACTGACATTTTCGTTCCGCTGGTAAAATAGCTTGACTACACTGTCATCGACAGACAATACGTTTCTGAATGTAGAGATTTTTTTTTTTTTTTTTTTTTTTTTTTTTTTTTTGTCCTGCATACAACGCATTTATGCAAATTTCTGGCTTCACAGCAGCATCAAACAACTTAAACATTTGGTGCTAAGAGTTGTTTCTTAAGAAATCGAAACTGTGCAAGTAGATAAATTTTCGTTACATTTAGCTGGCTACAGTAAGAGTTACAAGGCGTGTTCACTGTTCTGTAAACCACTGTTTTTAATAGAAAAATTTAGTAATCATTTGCAGTAGCCATATTCGATTGAATAATACGGATATTGTGGTATTATAAAAATAGTAGTATTGAAAATAGTGGCTGCAATGGTCACTTATGGTCCTGAAAATTACATTATCCTGTTAAATCCGTTCATGGCCATGCTATAAAAAAAAAAAAAAAAAAAAAAAAAAAAAAAAAAAAGTGTCTACTTAAGATGAAAAGTAACTCAAACTTAAAAACTTATTGTTAACGTTCCTTGAATATATAGTCACCATCAAATATATCATTAAAAATAATATTACATTCCTGAAATCAGGAACTTTATATTAGGAAATATCTGTTATTCTCAGGAACCTTTTTCCAAACTTATAAAAAAAGAAACTTATCCTATATATAAAAGCAAATTTACCAAAACATTTTTCATTATAAGGTAAAAGAATCTGTCAAGGTTTCAGGTTTAATTTTCCTTTTAATAATTTTTACTTATTATTATTTTTTTTTTTAATTGTTCTGTTTGAGGAACAATGTAGTATAATATTTTATTTTATTTTATTTTATATATGTTTCGAATGCTCTTCCTTGCACAAGTTATTTTATCTTTATTTCTTGGTCTAGACAGTTATTATACATTTCCTATTTGTCTGTAGTTGGGGTAGTTCTTCCTTTTTAGCCTTTCTTTTTTTCAGTAAATCTAACATTAAATATTTTAGAACTTAACAAAATTATCAGCAAGTTCCTCTCTCCCAGATTTTATAGAGTAAATGAGAATATTTGA
The DNA here is from genome assembly GCA_963930645.1 of Salticus scenicus. Lineage (NCBI taxonomy): Eukaryota > Metazoa > Arthropoda > Arachnida > Araneae > Salticidae > Salticus > Salticus scenicus. The sequence goes on along the minus strand of OZ005651.1, from coordinate 256,454,483 downwards.
AAAATCATACGTTTATAGATATCTTATAAATTATGCCAATTTAACAAATATAGATTTCGTTTTACAATTGAGAATAAATCTTCATTGGGAGTTACATATTTTTATTAAAATGTAATTCAATTGTTTTCTCAAAATTGAAATATCAGTTGATCGATTTACAAACTTAAGTGACTTTTTTTTTTTTTTTTTTTTTTTTTAATAATTCAGCATGTAAATAGTGAACTCTTACTATCACGATTCCAATCAAATCATGATTCCAAATCTGTATTAACACTTTCTAGCGTAAGATAAAATTTCAAAGCTTCTCATCATCCGTCTATGTGTATGCCATTCTGTCTACATTCTAACTTTCTCAGACACGTCTGATAAGGAATAAATTACAATAATTCGATACGCATACTCTGTATTGAAAATTTTAAACATTTAAATTTTTTTCACAGATTCATAAAAAGTTCGAATATCTTTACAGCTTATTAATGGTAATTTTTAGAAGTGTATTTACATATGCACTACTAAAAAAGGTTCTTAAATATAAAAAATTCCAAGATTTTTTTTTTTTTTTTTGTTTTTTAGTATTTTAAATTGTAAACGGTTTTCGAAAAGTGAAATTTTTCTCATTTTTATGAAATACTGTATCATTTCATTCAATTTGTACGGAGTCTTTAGATGACTTTTGATATCATCATTTAAATCCTAATTAATTAAAAAAAAAATAAAATGAATATTATAGTTAAACTTATCAGCTTTTAGTTTGCACAAAATATTACAAAAACTTAAATTATAAAAAAAAAATACTTTTTATCGGAAATCTAACAAATATAAAAATAAATACATACTATTTAATGTTTATTCAATTTTGCAGTCTTCAAAGATTTGAAAGGATAATATATTTACTATATTTAAAAGCCTTTTTTAATTCAATGCATTATAAAATAACATTTGTATAATGCAAAATACAAAATATAAATTACCTTTACTTTGCCTAATCCAAATATTTTGAATTGTATTTGAATATTTGGATTTGGAAGCAAATAACATTTGCTGAATGATAATTGTTTCTCATAACCTGAACCGAAGCATTATTCCTCAATTCGCGTGGAACAATTTTCGTATAAAAAATACAATCATACTATATCACTTCATTCACATTACAATAAATATTATTCTCAAATGTAGAATTTTCTTTCTTTTCTTTTAAAGGTAAATTCAATTCGCACTATATCTCACTATAAAAATAAGTAAACTGCTGTTTTATTTGCCCTATCAGTGTAAATGGAAGTTTTATTATAATGGATATACTAAATGAATTAAACTTGTCTGAAGGCCTACAAAATGTATTTCTGACCTCTTTTGTATTCTGCGGTGACCACTTTATCATCATCATCGTTTATCTCAAATGATTATAGCTATAAATATTCTTTAATAAAAGAAATGACCGAACTTAACATCGGAACAGAATTGAAGGACGCTCGCCTAGCTTGATTTAAATTGACTTCACAAAAAGAACAAATACATCATGTTACTGTGATGAAACTTTGAGGAACAATAACGAAATATGCATACTATGGTATTTGTCGTTAACGTCTAGCATGATAGTAATCAGGTTCACCGTAAATAGTAATCATTTCATACTTGTACAATTTTGTTTGTGGTTTGTTAAAAAAATAAAGAGCTTGCACTTGTCAAATTACTGATCTATGATACGCTATTTACGTACGCTGATTATTAGAACTGAAACTGTGCTACATAAAAATCGTTCAGATAATGCCTATCGTCTTTCTTTTTCTTATACGTTACAATAAAGTTAGATATTATAAATTACGTTTCATTTAAAATATGACTATCTACCAAAGATATTCTTGTAGTATATTATTTCTATTTCACTAGTATCTTGAATAGTAAATTTTAAAATCAGAGATAGAAAAATAATTTCAGTGCGTGATTACTAAATTAATTACTAATCAAACCAACACTTTCGATATTTCAATAATTTCCTTAGCAATTTTTCTGTTTATCTAATATTTTTGCTTCTAACATATTTCAATATTCAAGCATTTTTTTTTTTTACATAACTCTTTAAAGATTAAAAATATCTCGCATATAGACGTTATTAATAATTTTATTTTTGAGTGTAACATTGTATCTCTCTCCAGTGTAAAACTATTATAATTTAATCCCATTCAAAGTAAAAGTTATTACGAGTGCTTTTTTTTTTTTTAATATAAATTTTATACTCAGATTTATGTAAATAATTATCGGATTTAAAATTATGAGGCGTAAAAACTTGCATAATCAATTATTCCACTTTGACTTTTTCAACCTTTGAAAGTCTAATCATTTTAGAACGTTCAAAACTAATTTATGAAGCACTCTAATAAAAGTGATAGGGGGGGAAATTGCCTTGTCTCTTTTTTTTTTTCTATTTCCCCCTACAGCTCACCAGATTTTGACAAATCGTTTTTATAAACTAAATTAAGCTGTTAGCGCAGACTTCTTTGCCTAACCCAGTGACTATAATTATTTTAATACTTCATTCAAAATAAAAACATAAATCAAAAGGTTTCCGAAAAATGTTACTGTTTAAAGTTAAATTTATTAGAAGTAGTTAGTTTTTACTGTAAAAAGAAAGTAACTGCAACGTTAATATATACGTATGCCATATAGTTTTAGTATAAAATTAAGAAAATTTATTATAATCGAAATAAAAGATTAATATTTCAAAACTGCAATTCTTTATTTTTAAAGAAAATTTTAAAGACAGATATAGAAAAAAAAAAAAAAGCTATTTTCAGTATTATTGTTTTTTAAAAAAGAGATTATTCTGACCCCCCCCCCTTTTTTTTTTGTGTGTGTAAATTAATGATTACGATTAAATAATATAAAATTAATTACTAAATTTCCAACTAAATTACGATAAAGAGTTAATTTTTTTTTTTTTTCCCCTAAGAGAAAATTGTATATGTATGTATACAGAGTTGTCAAATTTCCCAATTTATTTTGGAGCATTGTTAATTGTACTACCTCTTTTTCCGAACCACTTTTTTTCAAGTGAAATGTATTCTTACCGTAGTTTATACCGCTTGCCAATGTGTTAGTTTACCGTAGTTCCATACTACTTTTCTTTCAACTGAAATTTATTTTTACATATTGCAGAAAATTACTCAACAAATAAAGTGGTGTGAAATAAAGACAGGAGCTAACAAAACATTCCTGAATAAAATATAAATGTTGGCGACTGTGTATATATAATTTTTAATTTTTGTATTTTTGATTAAGAATGGTTTTCTAAGCGATTTCCGCATTGTAGTTTTTTTTTTTTTTTTTTTTTTTTACTGAGAACTTCTTGGTTTTTATTATTATTATTATTATTATTATAAGAATGCGAGATCTGTATCTGTATTAAAAAAAAGTATTATTGATTGATATTTATAAAAGGGAAAAATAAGGTGTACTTTTTTAAAATTCTGAATTATTTTAATAAAATCATCGGTATTGTATGCATAAGAATTTATGATAATATCAAATTGAAAATTCTGCAAGTTAATTGAAAAAACTTATTAATATTTCATAAACAGGACTCTTTCCGTTATATATTTTGGACTTTCCTTTATGTAGCTGATTTTTAATCTTTTTTTTTTTTTTTCTTATCATATTAAAAACACAGCTTTAATGTATTTGCATTTGAATTTTTATTTAATAAATATTAAAGGGCTAAAAAATTAATTTTCTGCGAAAAAAAAAAATAATCTAAAAGCGAAGCGTAGATGTTATGTAACATCACTTTCTTGGGATTTTGTTAAACAGTGATTCAACACAGCTATTTTGAATATTTTTAAATGCATGTTTCTGAAAGCTTTTTTTTTTTTTTTTTTAAAAATCTGAAAATTCGAGAAATGCATTTTTTTTATTTTATATATATTTTATTTTTACTAGGTAAGTTCAAATATTAAAATTTAAATGCAATTAAAAAAAAAAAAAAAAAAAAAAGGAGAATTTTTAAATGATAATTCTCTATATAATATGTTGATTTGCAAGTTATATTTTTACAAAAATTATTTTATTTATTTATTCAAGAGGCTGATTTAATAGTTCCCACAATAATTCTTAGATGCTCTGTAATTATTTCTAAAAAAGAAGTAATAATTTAATTATTCTTTGACCTCAGAAGTTTTATTATAATTCCAAATGGAAATAAATTATAAGCCGTAAATTTTAGATATGCATACACTCGATAAATCTGTTTTCATAGTATCGAACATTCAATAAAAATTGTTCCCTTATGTCGAGCACTGTCCTTCTTTGAACTTTAACAAAATGCCTGAAAAACATTTTAGTTTAGATGCCACATTATGTAAATTCACCACTAGATTATTTATAGTTTTCCTAAGCGAAGTTTCGTCCTGAAGACTATACTTGCAAATTGTTCTTTAAACAAATGGTTTAGGTAAAACTGATTGGTATGTCTTTATAGAGACGGGGACTGAAAATAAAAGAAATGTATGGCAGACATCATGGAAAAACGCAAAAGTACATGGCTAATATTTTATATTTCCTTTCGAAGTTAGCATTTGTAAATGTTCTTTTGGCTCTGAAGAATAGTAAAACAGCTAGTCAACTCATTGACTCCCATATTCACCATGCTACAACTATAATTAGCAACATATTTAAAGCACAGCAAAGTTTTTTCAAAAAAAAAAATAATAATAAATAAATAAACCAAATACTTAGTTTTTAAACACGTATTAGTTTTTAATAATCATTATCAGACATTAACATACACTGTGTAAAAAAAGTAGAAGGACAAAAGATTTTTGTAAATTATTTGCCGTATTTTATTCCGACTATTAGATTTTTATACAGATTTTGTGTAACAAAGTTTTCTTTAATTTCACTAAAAAAACAAAAAAAAAAAAAAAATCGACTATTGTTAATTAATGTATTGTAGAAAAACTAGTATTTATGATTTCGAAAGTATAAAATAAGTCGAAGGACACTATCAAAAATTTGTAATTTGGCAGACTGTTCATGAGTAAATGAGTAAATATTGAATTTTCTTTAACTACTTTTGTTGGGGAAAACGTATTTTGTTAAAAATTGCATTGTTATTTTCTTTTCAGACTGTCTAAAGAATACCTTTAAATTATTTTCAAAAGGGGAAATTGCTGCGTTTAAAATTAATGGTAAAGGTGTTAGACAGATTATTCGTATACTGCACGTCAGCCCCAATACAGTTTCCAACTTTATCTGAAAGCCAGATAGAAATAGGAAAAGAAAGAAGACTGGTAGGCCTAAAAAGTTAACGCTTTACGATTTAAGAAAACTTGCCCATGAGCTTAAAAAGAACAGTGGAAGTATCGCAAAGTCCCAAAATCAAGCAGGAATTACTCATGTGTCAAGGCAAACAGTTTACAACTACATAAAAAAATCCAAATAATTCATTTTCAAGCATCATCCAAAGTGGAAAAAAACACATTTTGGTTATCGTTTATCATGGGCTATTGAACACATGTCCTGGACCTCACATGGGACGTCTGTAATATCTTCACACGAGAAGAAATTTAACTTAGACGATTTAGATCGTTACCACTAATACTGGCATTGTCTGAGAATTACAGAAGAATTTTATTCAACTTGACAAACGGAGGAGGAAGGGGGGAGGGGGGGTTGGAGGTGATCGTCTTTTAAGCAATTGGATATGGAAGAAGAAGACGTCTGGTCATTTTCAGTGGTAGGCAGAAATATACAGACTATATTGAAGTGCTGAATTCTGAGCTTCTTCCTTACAGCTCAGAATTAGGAGAAGAGTGGATGTTTCAACAAGATGAAACCTCCATTCACCCCACTAATGAAGTTCAAAATTGGTTCGCTGCAAATAATGTGCAGGTTTTAGCAAAGTCAGCCTAAAAGTCTTAATCTTAACACAGTGGAAAACATCTGGCCAATGCTTCTTCGTCAAGTATATGCTAGTGGAGAAAAGTTTGCATTTCTTACTGAGCTTCGAGAAGCTTTGAATAGTTCATAAGCTAAATTTTGCCAAACAAGAATCCAATCTTTGTATGATTCGCTACTAAAGAAAGTATTCTATGTCATAGAAGTTAATGGGAAAAGTATTCCTTACGAAAATCACTTATATTTTATATTTTGTATTACTGTCCTTCTACTATTTTTACAGAGTTTAAAAAAGAATAAATTATTTTTTCTGTCATTAATAATTAATTTTTTTTAAATCATGGTAATGATACTGATGTTTTCTTGTTAAATGATCTGCAAAATGCTACACATAAAAATAATTGCATTAAAAATAAAAAGATTCCTTTTTTCGCCAAAAATGTCTAGTGTCCTTCTACTTTTTTTACACAGTGTAGTACTTTTTTTTTTTTTTTTTTTTTTTTCCTGTTATATATATAATTTTCGCAAAAATAAGAAGAAGAATGCTTCTTTTAATGATCAGTCTGTTTTCAATTATAATATAACATACTAAAGTGTCTTAAAAATCTTGATTCTGTATATATATCATTATATGTAGTTATCAAATATATCATTTTTCTTGATTGTATTTAATTATTAATATATTTCCATTTTAAGACAGCGTTAATTTTTATTTGAAAAATATCAGCACTTAGACATGCAACTTATACAACAGACTTGTGTTCTATTATAATTTAATCATAAAAAAACTAAGTTTGAATTTTAGTGTATTTATATTCATAAATATTTTTACTGGATTTTAAAGCTACCTTTGCTATACCTGATGAGACTGATATTCTTTTCCAACATGTGTAATTTACAATGCGTATTATTGAAAGAATCACTTAACAGCAGTGGGACTTTAAAATCACCTTCTTAGATTGATATTTATTTCCTTTTGGCAATACATTTTCTATTACATAGAGTTTATAAACTATTTCTTAATTCCAATATGTTTTTTTTTATAACCAAAAATCAAAATAAAACACACATTTTAGCAGTAGAAGAGAGTACAATCATTACATATTATACATTTCACAGACGAATATTTCCGTTGAGAATATCAAATTAAAAATTCATTAAAAAATTAAATTACGTTAATATTGCTTTGGAAAATTAGCAGATATAATTTATAGAGGGTTTGATTTATTAAAATAGAGGCGAAAAAAAAAATTAAGGTCGAGTATGAAAAAAAGTCAAAAAAATGTTCCTTAAGGGCCCGCTTCACTCACCGCTGTCGAAAGCCGAAGCTAATGTTATTCTATGGGAAATTTTTCTTTACAAATAACTTATTAACTAATACATATTTTTAAATTCTGTTTTCACATGCTGAAAATTCCCAGCTGTTAAATTGACGGACCTTTTTAAAAAAGTTATTTTTTTTATTTTTTTTATTTTATTTTGAAGCTGCAAAATACGAATTTTCAATATGTGAAATTTTTTTCATTTTGCAAATTGAAAATAAAATATTAAAAATAAAAAAATACATTTTTTAAAAAGGTCCGTTAATTTAACAGTTGGGAATTTTCTGAATGTGAAAACGGAATTTCAAAATATGTATTAGTTAATAAGTTGCTTGTAAAGCAAATTTCCCCATAGAATAACATTGGCTCGGGCTTCCGGCGACGGTAAGTGAAGAGGGCCGTGCGTGTAAAAGATTAAAAAACTTTTGAAAAATTATACATTAAATTTTTAAAGATTTGTCGAAAGTTTTTGAGCTGTGGTTAAATTTTATTCATTTCTTTTCTTCCTTTGTTTTTCCCTTGTAGTAAATTCATCGGCTAACAGTTTAGGTATATTAAACTTCAATATTTGTCGTGTATCTAAATAAGAAATACCCTTGTCCAGCTAAATTATATATCCTTGCATACAACTCTGCACCAGTTCGTTCATACTGCGCTTCGCTGAACTATATTCTTACAGAGGCATTTCTAGAAAATATGATCTTCCTGTCGGAACTGTTTTTAGTGACTTTACCACCTTTTATGTGTCTGAAATTTGAACCACTATCGCCCATAATATGCATATACTAAAAGGAATCTCATAGTTTCAGATTTATCCGAAACCAGATTTTAAATAAATATATGACGTGTAAAGCAATTAAAAAATACAGAATAAAATAATCAGAATAATAAATATAGTGTAATGAAACGATGATTAAAAGTTCTCTAGTATGAGCTTTTCTTCAATGTATTGTCAGACATTTAAAAAAATACAATATTTTCCCAGATCTAACACACATCATACTTAACTCCCCCCCCCCCCCCTCCTCTCCGAATTATTTTTCTGTTTACGGCCTTGATTGTAGCTCATTCTTCTTAGTTTAAAGTACCTTTGAGTTGCGAGTTTCTAATTTCTGTACTGCATACAAATTTTTTAGATAGAAATGTGCTGAGTTTTATATCATAGAGCAATTTTTTTTTCTTTTCTTTTGGGGAATATTAGTAAAAGAAAAAACATAAGAAATCCATGGGAAAAGCATAAAGCTGACATATACTCTTTCTATGGTATTTCTTACTGAATATAATATTTATATTCGCTTAGAAAGGTAACAGAAATATTTCTGCATACGAAATTTTGAACTCATTTCTTATTCATGCAAATTCCATATTTGAGTTGTAAGATTCCGTGTATTGACTTCAAAACACACTTACAATATTATTTTAGTAGATTTTAGGAATAGTATTTATAATAAAAATATAGCATACATAAAAATATGTATGTGTGTGCGTGCGTGTGTGTGTGTGTGTGTGCATGTGTGTGTGTGTGTATGTGTGGGAGGGGGGTGTAATTCATCATTATAGTGATGAAACACCAGGACGGAAGTTTGAATTAAACAATAAATAGTTACACATGGAAATGAAGCATTTTACAACAAAAAAGTTTAAAAAATGTAGAAAAATAACTTTGAAATTTACGTAAATGCTGCTATGTCTTTATCAAGGGCAGTTACAGCAGCAGGAAATAAAAATGAGTTGTTTATGAGACAGTGACATATGACATCATATGACATCACTATTATTGTCCAACAACTCAAAGGCTTAAATTAAAAGACATTTAAGATATGAAAAAAAAAAAAAAAAAAGAAAAGAAACTAAAGCAATTACCAAATATCCTCCGGTGAAGCAAGAATAATTTACGAGTATTGAACACGATACAATATTAATTTAAGTTACAATAATATTAAATGTTTAAACCGTAAACATTGCAATAAATTAAAAAGTTTTATTATAATTAAGTAGCTAAATACATAAATCATTGTACTATAAAAGTAGCTATTTTTAAATACATTACTATGCAACAACATTTTTTGTTGGGAAATACCCAATTTTCAGAAATGAAGGGACGAGTTGGTGAATATTTAAGATACCAATAATTATGTTAGGTAATAAATATTTCATAATATTTAGTGATATTTATCAATATTAATTTTAATATATATATACTATATATGTATTTCTAAAAATAACTAGAATAATTAGATTTATGAAAAGAAAAAAAAATATTTTTGTTTAAACGTCCCTATTTAGATTTCTTACCAAATGAGCAATAAACGCTACTAATTTTCCTTTGCGATAATATCCGAGAGGAAAACTGGATACTCGAGATCATTCACTGTCAAGCCGCTAGACTACGTTTGAGGTTCTCATGGTGATTGACATACATTTTAATGAACCAACGTAAGCAGTTTGAAGTGATCAGCGGAAACTGAGAGAAAATTGTGCTTAGCAAAGTACAACATTTTGCGAAAGGATAATTTTATTTGTTTCAGTGTATGATCACTTGAAAAATATTTTTGGTGACTGCAGGAAGAATGGCTTGAACGAGAAGCTGTTACATAAAGAAGAGATTATTGTTCCGGATTTAGAAGCCTGATACATGGCTGTTTAAAATATGCTTTGTATTCCAGGTAACAATGCTACCTGAAGATAGCAGACGTTGCATAATTTTGATAAACTGAAAAAAAGGGTGCGAGAAAGAGAGAGGATTTACTAATTGTCCATATTTTATTTAAAGATTTGGGTAAAAGTAGAAAATGATATTATAGTGATAACGAAAAACTAGTCTTCAAATTAATATTGGAAGTCAAACATTAGGAAATATTATGATAATTTTCTATACTTTTTTTTTCTAATAGGGAAAATGATTTTCATATACGCCGTCTGGAAGTGAAACATTTTAGCATATTTTAACAATAAAATTTAGGGATCGATAAGAATAGACTACTCGACTTTTTATGCGTCCATGCCAGGATAAACTATTGGACTAAAAATCATTAAAATATACTTCTAAAAATTTCTTTGAAAAATCAAAGTTTCATTTTCTTTCCATAGTACCTTTCTAATAAGTAGAATTTTTGAAATACTTACATTAGGTAATTCTAAGGGGAAAGAATATCAATCATACATATTCAGATTGTCTTACACACAGACATTTACATATATATGAAAATCATACAGTAGCTAAAGCAGATTTGTTGATATCCTTTGCTTATATTACACGAGTTAATCACGTCACGTAATATATGCCTTGGATAAATATTGTCGCGTGTGTACATATGTCTTCGGTTTTTCGATAAAAGCTCAAACAATTTTAATGAAAGTTTAAGGTTAAGAGTTTTTGGGGTAAAAAAACCGATTAGACTTAACCCTTTAACGTTCATTGGTTTCGCAGCGAAACCAAACATTTAACATAATTTAACATTTTTTTATGCAGCAGTTTTTTAACATTTCCCCCTTGTTTTAATCAGGTTTTAAACTTTTGTTCCTTTTCTGTTCGGTAGATATCAGCATTATTCTAAAATTTAACAAATAATGTTTCAAAGGGAGCGAAATGCATAAGTCACTTGAAGTTTCTTAGTGTGCGCAAGTGCGATTTGCTGGTTTGATGATGCACGCACGTCTAGTTTTTTTTTTTTTTTTTTCCATTAAATGAAGAGCTGGACTATTATTTTCACCTGAAACAACTTTTACGAGTTTTTGTAGTCGATAATTTTTACTTACAAAGCGTTTTATTTATTAAATTAAATATTATTTCAATTTAATAAGGCTAACTTACAGATGTTTCAAATCAAAACTTTCTCGAAAAGGAACAATGCTATTTTTTTTTTTAAATATTTATGATCAGCTATATGTCTAATAGCCCTTTTTTAAATTAGTTTAGTAATTTTTAAAATAAATTAAGTAGTGAACGTTAAAAGGTTAACTCCATCTTGGGGAAAATTCGCTGTTAACCCTTACTCCGCCGATTTCAAAATATGGCAATAATTGGGTTTACATGGAAATGGATTAAATAATTTTATTTAAAACTTAGATTTAAGATTTTCTGAGAAGGCAAATCCATCTGACTTATCCACGTCTTTAGGAAAATTAGCATCCATTGTTAATCCTTACTGTGTCTGTTGGAATATATGGCAAAAACTTGGTTTACTCCAAAATTACTCTGACGGTTTTGATAAAAATCTTAGGGATAATGGTTTTTAAGATAAATCATCTGACTTCCTCTCATGTTCATGATAATTATCATTTACTGTTAATCCACACACCACCCGCTGCTAAATGTAACAGAAACATCGTTTTCTCAGAAATGAATCTAATGATTTTCATAAAAAGTCACGGTTTAGAATTTCTTAAAATGACAAATTCTTCAGACTCATTTTTATCTTCAGGAAAATTAGCATTTATCGTCAATCTTACTTCGTCTGACAGAAACATTGTTTTCTCAAAAATGGCTCTGATTATTTTCTTAAAAATTTAGGGTTAATGTTTTAGGGGGACAAATCAATCTGAATCTTTCTTATCTTTGCGAAGCTATTGTTCACTGTTAACTCTCAATATTTCCATTTCAAAATACGGCAGAAAACTGGTTCTCTCGAAAATAATCGACAGAACGATTTTGGATAAAAACTTAGGTTTCAGTTTTTAATATATGAGAAATCAATCTCAATAAAATCTTATCTTCATCTTTGGAAAATTAGAGTTAGGTGTAAACTTTTCTTCTTTCTCTTGCAAAATACTGCATAAATTTGCTTTACACAAAAACATGTATGATAGAAAATCCGGGGAAACATGCATAATAAATTAAGGGTTTTTTTTCAAGTGAAAACCCTTACCTTCATGTTCCAGAAAATTCGCATTTGATGTTAATCCTTCCACCGCTGGTAGTAGAATATTGCAAACATTTGATTTACACGTAAATGGATCTAAAGATTTTGAAAAAAATTAAAAATTTATAAAAATATATAAACAAATATGGGGTAATATGACAGAAAATTCGTTTTTTTTTTTTGTTTTGTTTTTTTTTTCAAAATTACTCGTATGATTTTGAAATGACAATTCGATTTAAATCATTTTCAGGATAATTAGCGTTCACTTGTGGCCTGCACTTCACTCAGGAAAAAATGTCAGTAACTTGTTTTCTTAGAAAGTGCTAAAACGATTTTGAAAAAAAAAAAAAAAAAAAACTAAGGTTAGTAAGTTTCTTTTTCTTTTTTTTTTTATTTTAGATGAGAATCCGATATTGTTTACCTTCTTCAGAAGCATTAGCTGTCGCTGGTACCTCAAGCTCCGCCTGGAGCATAATATATCAGAATCTGGTTTTCCAGAAAACTGCACGAACCATATGGATAATAAATATTTAGAATAAAGTGTTTTCTGAAACGACAATTCAATCTTGATTTCCCTGAACTCTATGAGAATTAGCTTTCACTGGTAACCCGCTCTCCGCCAGGGGCAAACATATACGAAATACATTTCCGAAAACAAATAACTGTATTTATACTATGAATGACTTTTAAGGTGAGTCCGAGTAAAACGCGATCATCCAGCTACTTTAACTTATAGTATGGTGTAATTTTTCACACTGGAAAAATGTTTAATGTTTCATTTACCATTTTCAGTATTCAAATTTTTATTACATTTTGAAAATAATATCCCTGAAAATATTGATCTCAATATGTAAAAAATTAAAGGCCACAAAATTTACTTTTTTTAATTGAAAAACTAATGAGTTAGGGTATGATTTAAAACTCTGTGATGAAAAAAATCCTTTTATTAAGAGAAATTAAATCACTTTAGAAGAAAAACGTTACTTTTTGTAAAAAGTTTGATATAAAAAGTTTCTATCTCGACTTCTTTTTTTCTTTCTTTAAACTGTGCCTATTTCAAAATTATGGTTTCTCCTTTCCTACAACTATTACTGTAGCATGGTTGCGTGAATAACTTTTGATAAATTGCAAGAGTTGTAAATTTTATAAAGAAGTTGAGATTTGTGATTCGATTGTAAGATTTTATTCTTCTTTAATTTTTTTTGACTACTATTTTGTATTGAATGACATAAGAAAGTTTCTTTTTAATATTAAAATAATAAAACACTATTATATCCTTAAACACATTGTCTATCTTTTAGATATATTAAAAAGTAAAATTTATTTTAGACTTTCTATACAACATTTTCAAATTTCCTTTTCAGTTACAAAGAAATCAATTTACATTCAAAGTACTATATCTTTGCAACAAATTTGAAAAATTTATAACTCTGAAGATAGTATTTTTAATGTATAAATAATGACATGGCTATACCATAAAAGGGATATTTAAGTATTTAATTAATTTTTATTATTTTTATTTTTATTATTATTTACATGACTATGAAAAAAAATTGCTCTTTTTAATCTGAAAAATCCAAAGGCTGCAAATCAGCCAGATTCACTTTTTCTCTCTTCCCACACTATCATATGACTTCTTTATATATATATATATATATATATATATATATATATATATATATTATTTATTTATTTATTTATTTATTAGGATATTTTATTAAAAAATTAAATTTATCGATTTTTTTTTTTTTTTTTCGAGATTAAAAATTAAAGCCCTGAGTTTACTTACTGAAATAAAATATTTAAATATTTTTTATTTGTATTTATTTATTTTTTAATTAAATTTACGAAGATAAAAGTCGACACGTTTCAAGAACGGAATTTAAAAAATCAGAATTCGAAAAACTTAATTCCTGAGAGATATTTTTATAATATGAAGCAACAAAAATCACATATATTTACATGGGAAGGAAGAAAGAGTGAATATAATCGCTGTGCTACATTAAGAAATTTTTATTTTGCTGGAAAATATGTTTACATCCCGACCTAAAGCGGAAAAGCAAATTAGAGGAAAAATTTAGTAAACGACCAAAATTGTATTATTTGTAGGTATATTTCCAGCTTATTTGGCCCAGAGAGGAAAAAATTCCCTTTTTTGCAATCAGTATTTTCCTACAAAAAATTTTAACCTATAAAACCACAAACAATACTGTAAAATATGGTAAAAATTTATGTATAGAAATGCTGGTGGCAGAAAAAGCGGATTCTTTCGTACCTGTTAGGCTTTAATTAAGACGTAGCTAAATATAAACGGGATATTAAGCTTTAAAATATGCAGAAAAAATTGGTAGACCATTGGTTTTTGACTGTGAGTTGGAGATATTTTTTTACGCTGAAAAAAGTACTTGCTTAAAAGCGCTGAAACTTACAGAAAACTCCAAAACTGAGTCTATATTTCAACGCAACAACTGAGAAAACTAGTATGTTGTGGCCACCACAAGACTTTCTTCTATATTTACCTATACATATTCAATCAGTAACAATATTTAAAAAAAAAAAAAAAAAAAAAAAAAAAAAAAAGTACGATTTTTTTTTTTCTGTTTTTTTTTTTTTTTTGTTAAAAGTGAAAAAAATCAATAACTTTGTTTTAAATTATCACAGATTTATAGTTCAACCATTCGTTTTAAAGGTATTGACGAGACCTTTCGAAAGATACCCATCTTGAAAATTTATCCCCCCCGGGGGGGGTACTTCCCCCCCAGGGGGGAAGCGATGGCCCCCCCCCATGAAGAAATTTTTTTTCCTAGTTACATACTACTATTATCAATAATTCATATTAATTTTACAATCACAAGTTTAAAACAACTCTAATTATGCACATTTATACGAATTTTTGTCCTATGCTGCCATGTTAAAAATTTAGATAAAATGCTATCACAGCGCCACCTGTTGAGCTATTGATCCCCAAACATAATCAGCACCAGTTTATGTCGGGGACCAACTAAATACCAAGTTTGGTTAAATTTCGTTAAAAAAAAAAAAAAAAAAAAAAAAAAAAAAAAAAAATTGCGATATTTTTCTAAGTTTTTTTTTGTTAAAAGTAAAAAAAATCGATAACTTTGGTTTAAATTATCACAGATTTATCGTTCAACCATTCGTTTTAAAGGTATTGACGAGATCTTTCGAAAGATACCCATCTTGAAATTTTGCCCCCCCCCGGGTGGGAACTTCCCCCCCCCGGTGGGGGGGCAACCGATGCCCCCACATGCACAAAATTTTTTTCCAAGTTAACTATTACTATTATCAACGAGACCTTTCGAAAGATACCCATCTTGAAAATTTACTTCCCCGGGGGGGGGGAACCGATGCCCCCCCATGCACAAAATTTTTTTCCTAGCTAACTACTACTATTATCAATAACTCATATTAATTTTACAATCGCAAGTGTAAAATAACTCTCTTTATGCCCATTTATACGGAAATTTGTCCTATGCTGCCATGTTAAAAATTTGCATAAAATGCGATCACAACGCCACCTATTGAGCGATTGATCCCAAAATCTAATCAGCACCAGTTTATGTCAGGGTCCAACTATACACCAAGTTTGGTTCAATTTCATTCATCGGTTCGTGAGATACGGTGTGACATACGAAATTTTGCGATCACAGCGCCACCTGCTGGACGATTGATCCCCAAATCTAATCAGCACTATGCCCCGTCAGGTTCCAACTATATACCAAGTTTGGTTGAATTTCATTCATTAGTTCGTGAGATACGGTGAAAAATACGAAAATTTGTCCTATACTGCCATGTTAAAAATTTACATAAAATGCGATCACAGCGCCACCTGATGGGCTATTGATCCCAAAATCTAATCAGCACAATGCCCCGCCAGGGTCCAACTATATATCAAATTTGGTTGAATTTCATTCATTGGTTCGTGAGATACGGTGAAAACACTAAACCACAGACAGACAGACAGACAGACAGACAGACAGACAGACATTTTTTAAAAACTATCAATTCGTGTTCAGGACACCCCAAAACGTGTAGATCCGTCAAAAAACGGAGGTCGAAAATTTTCGCGAATCCAATACTTTCTCTATATTACATATAGAAGAAAGTAAAAAATTACCCTTAACTAATTCTAAATCCCTTAACTAGAAATATAGATTTTCGAGCTATGCGCGTAAGGCACGCCAATAAACTGAATAGACGAAATTATCGAGAATTTCTAGTGTATACATTTCTAGATGGTGAAACAATATTCTGAATACTTTAAATATTCTGAATCATTTGTATTTCGAGAAATTCTCACTAGATTTTCTAGAATTTGGTAATAAACCAAGATTATAGTTGCTGAAACCCGCCCCTTGCAGTCTCATTTATTTGCAGAGATTTTTAAATAACTTTGCCCTTGAGAATATAGGCAAACGCTCTAGAATTCTAATAGGGACTTCTAGAACTCGCTTTCCAAGGGGACTAGAATTTATAAGGATGACATGGAACTATTTTTTCTAGAGACACAACTTAGATTCCAGATGTCAGTTACAGAATTTTTTCTCAGTGAACAATATCGATTTGGGTATTTTCTTTCAATTTTTAATTTTGTATGCAGGATACTTCAATGTTTTTATACACCGGTGAAATGTGTAAGAATAATTTAATTCTTGAAATAAATTTGTCAGCTGAATTAAACTTTTATGCCTTTGAATCAACTAATTTAAAGACTTTGGGTTGACCAAAATTTAATATTTCTATTTTTTAATAATTGACAACAACAAAAAAAAAAAAAAAAAAAAAAAAAAAAAAAGAAGAAGAAGAAGAAGAAAAGAAAAGAATGTTAAAACTTATATATTTTCGCCTAAATAACTAATGTTTAATTATCAGTACTGATCCAATATTGTCATTAAAAACGCCATCATTTACTTAATAACTATCCGCAAATAAAAACCTAACAAATATTTCTTTGTTTCAATGAAATTTAAAGCTATTAAGTTTACTCTCTAGTCATAACTAAATGCCATCGAAAAAGTTCCATTTTCATATCAATTATTTTTCTCCTTATAAACAACTGTGTTATTTACGCAATAGATACTTTTCAGCGACAAAATTCTTTAACAAAGTGTCTAGATACATTAAGAATGTATCTGATATATCCGAAAAATGCCATCAATTCTCATTTAGTCACCGAATCTTCGTCATTTCAGGCTGTTTTCCCTTTAACTTTACTTCCCTCCCATTTTTTTCATCTCACTCTTTAGCTGCCAATGTCATTCTCTCCTGGGCTCCAACAGCGTTGTTTGATTTTAGTATTCAGACACATATGCATAGCTAGATTATCTTTTTATATGGCGATATTTTATGCTTTCATAAAGGTGTATTATAGGCAATAAATAATTCCTTTGTTATTTTAAATATTTAACCCACTTTCCTACATTTTAGTTACTATTATATAAAAAAGATATTTCCATTTACATTTTCCTGGGCTTCTGGTGAAAAATGGGAATATTAATTATGTTGGTTAATGTATTGATATTTATATTCAGTTTTTATGTAAAATTTGGAAAAGTTTATTTTTTTTAATTTTTGAACAGACGTTTATGGCTGTATGGTTAAATGAATACATGTAGAATTTAAAAGATAAAGAAATAAAAGAAATTTTGCATGTCTATGTGTATCTCACGTTTTCATGGAAATGTTAATTTACTCATTTCATTAATCTATTTGCTTTAAACCTTTTTTTTTTTTCCTTTAAATCTTTTTTTTTTTTTTCAACAGTATGAAAAAATTAAGCTTTTTCATTTAGAATAACTATTTGTCTCCGTGCTTAAATGCCAAGTTTATTTCAGAGGCAAATAAATTCTCCCGTGTACTTAAGTGAAAAATTTAGCTTAAAGTTATTATTTTTCATATTTTAAAGCTAAAAGCAATTTACCATTATTTTCATCTTCTACATGAAAAGCGAACCGTTTATCCATGCAATGAAAGACACGTGAAAATGTAAATAAACTTTTTTAAAGTTTTGCCTTATCATTTATTATTATCTTTTAAGGGTATATTGTTAAAATAGCTAGGAAAATTTCTTTTTCAAACAAAAAGAAAAAAGCACCTTTTTTTAACAATCTATATTTTTAAAGTGCTTTAAAAAGATTTTTAAAAAGAACTAGAGGCAATTAATTTTCAATGAAGGATATTGTTTAAGTAGCATGATGATATTTATTTGGACATAGTGCTTTACTAAAAGCCTTGCTTAAAAAATGCTAACATTGTGTAAAAATAAAAACAAAAAGTCCTGCGTGTGCAATATACAAAAAAGTAACTGAAAATCCGCATATTTTTTTTTAAATATTTTTGTACAAGAGAATTGAAAAAAAAAAGTGAATTTATTATCTTATTATATTACATTTAAATGTTTTTGGGTCTGCTGTCTTTAAAACTATTTCTTTCGTGTACAATTCAAACATTTAATCCTACATCCCTAAAAGTTGATTTTTTTTCCCTCTTTTTTTCCTTTTCGACCCTGTAGAATAAATGTTTTCCTTTTGAATTAATTTGAGACCTGAAATTGAAGGTTTTAGGCATTTATTTAAAAGGTAAACCAAAAATAATTTCTATAAAATGTCTTTATGTCTTAAAATCTCATCTCTTAATTAAATATTTTTTTTCCAATGTTCTTTACATCTAAATATTCCTAATTAATAACTGTTTCAACTTTTTGTAAGTTTCACATGATACAAAATTATCTTTCCTTTCGACTGTTATTTAGTTAAAGTTTCAATAGCTATAAATATCTAAAATATTTATTTTTATTGACTTCGATAGCGAATAAAAAATTCTTAATATCAATTCCTATTCTTGTAAGAGTTTAGTTTTGATCTTGAAATCATCGCTATGATAATTGTATATTCGGTTCGATATTAAATCTGAGGGATAATTGTTACAAACAAACAAAGCAATTCGCGACTAAGATGTAGCTTAGTTATGTCGTAGCCTCAAGATATTGTAATTTGGTAATTCAAATGTACGGTATCCGTAGTGGATTCCTCATAGCGACTCATCTGCTTGTACTATATGACAGTCCTGTATAAATCTAGTACAATTAAGAAAATGCCAAACGATCTTGTTAAATAATATGGAAGTTATTTTCTGTAAAATTTTCAACATTTATAACCTGTCGTAAAAGGCACCATATTGACGTCACAGTGACGTTAATATGGCTCTGCTTTCATGTCAAGTGAGTATAATACGAGTCGCAGATATAAAATATTTCAGGTGTTTAATTATTATATATATATATATATATATATATATATATATATATATATATTTACGAGTATTAACTGAATCGTGCTTAAAACAGAATGATGTACAGGTAAGTTTCTACTCCACCCAAAACTAAACATTCTATACAAAATGTATGAAATAGAAAAAAAATAGAAAAAAAAATGAAGGAAGGAAAATAAAACAATAGAAAAATAAATAATTACAAAAATAATTGATTCAAGCTGATAAATACAACTCAGACATGAAGCAGTTTATTCAAAATCAAACATAACGTGTAAACAAACATGAAACTTTGAGTGGTTATAATAAAACATTATTACCAAATTTTGGATGTGTGATTAATTTTGTACGAGATGCGCTAAAGAAGGTAAAACATAATAGTTTAAATAAGTCTAGAAGGTAGCACTTTAATTGGAAATTGGAAATTATAACAAAAGAATTGATTCAACTGAACACATAAGAAATTTATATATTTACTGATTAGTTTTTGGTTCGGTGTGAGCCATTCCATTTTTTAATTCACTTTTTCATTTAAAGAGCCATCTATTGGTTTTTTTTAAACTATTTTTAATATATTGAGCACGGCTCATGAATCTTCCCATACAAAAGGTGATGACAATGTTCTCTTTTATTTTAAATGCATAATATAGTTAATAGCGAAATTTTAACGATGGATTTAATTTGTTCTTTTTTTTTTTTTTTTTGGCAAATTATGGATAATTATACCAGGATCTATGGCTTAAAGTCTATAAAATTATTGCAAATATCCCTTAACTGGAACTCGAAACATGGTTATTAAAGGCCCCCAAATTGGTAAATTTTATTTTTAAACTTTATTTTATGTACTGGGTGGTGATAATTAAAGCTATCATATTTAGCCCTACGTATATCACGTTCTATAAGACATACTTCGTTGAAACTTGCTGTAGGCATATGAACCATGGGGAAAAAGAAATCTGCAATAAAAATCAATAGCTCAATTTTTAACAGATAGAAAGCACTTTTTATGTAGAAAGGACATTATGGAGATTTGGAACGTTAAAAAAAAAAAAAAAAAAAAAAAAAAAAAAAAGTAGTGAATGCCGTAAAATTATACTTCAACATAGCTGTAGAGGAGAAAAATCAAGATTATGATTGATCATGTTATTTTACTAAAACGGCATTAATTTTCAAGTTTACTACGAGAATACCGTCGCTTGAAAAGCTTACAGAAATGACCTTTGACGAGACAGGGCTTGAGAAAGATAAATATTACACTTGAAGAGATTATAGAGTTGGCTATGCTGTGAAAAAGACTACAGAAACTGACTTGAAAATGAAACTAGAAGAAAAGTCATATTGCCATGGTCGAAGAAACGTCTTGATCCACTGTTAGCGACAGTTCTTACCAAAATAATGCAATTAAAATCAATCTTTTTTTTTTTTTTTTTTTCCGGCTTCTCAACGTGGATCTTGTATGCATAGCACATTACAATGGATTACAAAAGCTTTCTTACTGTAGACAAAGAAAGAACAAATCACGTGAGCAATGTGACACTGCATTTGTTGAAGATTGTTTGAAACTAGACGCTTTTCGACCACGGCCACGGCAATATGTCTTCTTCCACAGTTTCATTTGAAATCAGTTTCCATAATCTTCCTTGCAGCATACTCAATTATCGAATTTCTTCAAATTTTATAATCATCTTCTTGAAACCATGTCTCTACCGATGACTTACTATAAGCCTTTTAAGCATCAGTACAATTGCAATGCAGTTGAAAGATACTACCCTTCTAATAAAGCAACTAGATGAGTAAGGATCGAACTTTCTCCTTTTAAGGCATGGTGAAGAACAATTTTACTACATTTGCTATTGTTTTTTTAAACCCTCTAAATTTGCATAACGTCTTTTCTGCATTTGTATGAAAATTGCTATCTATCCGTCGAAATTTGAACTACTCTCTTTTATTATTTATTTGCTTTTCCATGATCCATATATCGCATATACGAAATTTCATTGAAATAAATGTACTGGAAAAGATCTACGTAGATCTAAACAGGGTAACTTTAATTATAAACACCCAGTATATATATATATATAATATCAAAATTATCAACGTTTAAGATTAATCATGTATATGAAATACTAGCTTTAAAGCTTATGAAGTTTTCTCATTTATATATATTTCATCTGAAAACGTATAAACTCAAAAAGAACTAAAAACTCAAAAGTTACACTGACTCGTACTGTTAATTCAAATCCTTGAAATATATATATATATATAATTGCTGACCGCGTTTTTTAAAATCAGATAAGCTAATACAATTGAGGACATCTATTACTCTCAAATTATTCAACGATATTCTCTAAAGAGCAAAGCAACCTTCAATATTTTTTATTGGAAAAGAAAAAAAAAATGAGTAAATAAAACGTTTAATAAAACTTTTTCTGCCATTTAATTGACAAATACAAATCTCTCTCTCTCTCTCTCTTTTTTTTTTTTTTTTTTTTTTTTTTTCCTGTGGGCTTTTAACCCTTTGCGGCGCAAGACAATTTGAAACATTTAAATTATACTGCCACCGGAATTCATGAACTAAATAAAACTAAAAGTAATTTTAAATTTTAAGGTTTAAAAAACAGGCCCTTTCTGATATGTTATAAACGTGAATTTTTGCTAAAAAATTTCCGGGATGAATTTTTGCAGCTGGATCTTAAATTTTGCGTCCTCGTAGCGAGGACAGCGTGCGTTAAGGGGTTAAAATATGCATTATTATTATAAAGTTTTCATTTTCTGTTTTATATATGAACACATTACAATTGATAATTTCATTTTTGTTACTGTTAAAATATTATTTTTGTAGTTTAACCATTGTGCAAACAATAAGACATTAGATTTTAAACTGCCAATTAGTTCTTATATAAACAGGAATATTCCCTTATAAAGCATGCTCGTGATAAAATAACCTATTTTTATACTAAGTTCACTATGAAAATTTAGTTGAAAAGTAAAAATCTGAATACGATAAAAATGTAAGATTTTTAAATGCGTATGCATTTATAATTCAGCTAAACAAATCTAAACTTTCATCAAACACTCTTTCATGTATCTGATTTACAACTGAACTTTCAACGAATGTATCCTTTTACTAAAAATAAACATTATTTTTCTTATTTAAAGTATTTATCATTTATAAAGAGTAAATCGTATTATTGTATTTATTTAACGAAAACATTTTACGACAAACAAGAAGCACACATAACATAGTCCTTCATTTTTCTACACTTTTGCAGTTAAATACTGTCAAGCGAGTCATTTTCTGCACATTCGTAAATCTTTTTAATGGAAACGAAATATATTTTCTATAATGAGCTTTGTTAATGAATGTTAGACATTTTATGTTTATGTACTTTATCAGGCAGATTGTAACGAGCAATGCCTGTCACTTTTGTCGTTGACATGGTACTGAAATAGTAACGTTTTGATTTTCGTTCAACTGTATGAGGAAGTCAAATATATATTAAAACAACTGTTTGGTTTCGCTTGATATGTGTTTACTCATTAATTATTTAGTGTGTATCTTAAAACAGCTGTGCTAAAAAGGGGTATTTTATTTTGAATTGTTTTGCGTTTATAATAACATTAATTCTAAAGGTAGATGTCAAAATAATTTATAAAAATATGATATTAACTATTGGTTAAATTGGAAAATTAATATGGTTATTTTTTATGAAGTCGTGTAATTTATGGAAATATCTTAGTTTTATTAAGTCTGATTGTAGATTTTGGAAAAACAATTTAAATGTGCTCACCATAAATTATAGCATTTCTTTTGTGGATAAATAGCCAAAATGGACTGAATACTAAAAAATAAATTAAAAAAAAAAAAAAAAAATCTTGATCGTCAATTACATTCCCAATCTTCATAATTCAATTATTTGTGAAATAAGTTATTTTTAATTAGAGTATTAACTTCTGCGATATGTAAACCACGAAATTTTAATAGAAAGGCCATTTTATTTTTCCAAAGGCGAAAATTAACCCGGTCTAGAATTGTGCCTGGGGCCTTTAACCCTTTGTGGGGCAAAATAATTCCGCTCTTTTAATATAAGTCAACAGAATTTACGATCAAGATTAGAATAAAAGTAAATTAATTTTTTACGCAAAGTTATAAAAGTAAATTTTTAATCTGGGATTATTTTTTGCTATTAGAAACTAAAATTAAATGATGCATATTTGGCATCACAGCTCTTTAAGTGGTTAACACATTGCCGTCAGGGTATTTTTCCTATTGAATAGTAAACCCCTTCTTTTGTCGTTTCTCCAAAACGTTACATTTTTAACGAAAGCTTTTGGGTATTTATGGTTAAATCAATTAAGTTTTATCTTCTGAAATCGATGTGGCAAGTGCATATATATACGGCGGCGGCACATAATGCGTTTAATACGAACACGCAAATCCTTCTTTAAAGTAAAGTTTTGTTTTAGAGAAACGTCTTAAGACGTCTCTCTCTGTTTTTTTTTTTTTTTTTTTTTTTTTTTTTTTTTTATATAATTTACTTTTGCGTGGATCGCAAACAATGTGTTAACTTAACGTTCCAACGCTCTATCATCTGATCTAACCTGGTCGATCACAGATTAAAAATTTCAAACTTCAATATGAGCGAGTCCTGTCTGTTGGACATCGACAGGAATAGTTCGTAGAGTTTGACACGTTAACTAAAAAAATTAAGTTTAAATCCTGACCTATCGTATTTTTCTTTTGTTAAAATTTATTCGACTTTCATCAAAAAATCTTGTTTCTTACGTAATGACTTTCACGTAGTTATTTCTTTTTGTCTCGAAATGGGAAATAGCTGTATTCAAGACTATCTCATAACTCATCATATTTCCTCAAATGGGATGACATACCCATACAAGGCATTTAAGAGTTGAGAAAGAGTCAAAAGAGCTAGTTAAAAATGCGGTACTAAATTTATTGTTAATTTTTGTCATTTACAAAATGTTTCAAAGTGAGAAATATTATCATCCCACTAATATAAAAGCAATCAGTATTTTATAGCAGGGTTACAGGGGTCTCACTTTGGCTAGACAGCAATAAGAATTTATTCACAAAGCTGTAAACAATAAGCTGTAGGGAACGACTTGAATTGGAGCTTATCTCATTGTGGCTCAACAAACACACATATGTCAACTCACATATTTTTTCTCTCACTAGGCAGAAGAGATTGTAAAATGGACACAGAAAATTTCCAAAGATCCGAATTCAATCCGCGGTAATGCAGTTACTTTGTAGATTATCCAGTGTATTTTTTCTTATTGCTGATGGAAAACTTAGAGAATCAGTATTATTCTTTGAGACGATTATTGTCCATCAAGACCGCTAAACTGTTAAAATTATCTTTTTGTAAATATAACCAGGTTTTATCGCTGAATTTAGTCATTTAGACAAACGTTTAGTCGTATCGTGTGTGCATCAGTAAGTTAATGCAAGTAAATACACTCTTTGATTCCGTAGAGGAACATTTTAAGCAGTTCTACAACAAAATTAGGTAAATATTTATTAATATAACTTTAAAATGTTCTTTTAGTAACATTAATATGGCTTGTATATATTCGTTTCATACAAAAAAAGGGGGATTAGTGATGTTCTGAAGGTGTTTGTTCGGGAATATAAATCAATCATTATTTTCAACTTTGAAGAGCCGTAATAGTTGCGTTGAATAAATTTCAGACAAAATGTCGCAAAAGTGATTAGACAGTGATTTAGAACTAACGTAAAAATGAAATAAGCCATATGTTATCCTTTATAAGACGAAAAGATGCCATGAGATTTTGCTTGCAGAGTGATTTTCTTTTACATTTCTATTTTCATTATTTTATTGATGAAGAAACAATTCGGCAGTTATTGAAGATTTATATTGAATACACGAGTAAATCATTATATAAAACGTTAAAATAGATTTGAATTAAAATTAAATAGAAAAATTTAAAAATATATGTGATTTCTACATCACAGACGTCAACAGAAAGAAGAAAAAAAAATGACACACATTTTAATGTGCTTACTCAATTTAAACAAAAATAAAAACAAAAGCACATACATTAAGATTTTTTTAACAACACTCATCAATAGATACATTAAAACATTAGATCCATTTAAGCTGTGTTTACAAAAATCATATATATATATATATGCTGAGTCTACTAGTAATACGAAAAAATTGTTTGGGGGAACTTTTTTCTGTCTAGATTCTCGAACAGAAAAAATAATCCACTGGGAACGACCGTGTGCGGATCATTGATTTTGCTGGGGGCCAGGGTCATTTCTTAGCGGGAACAGGATTGATCTGCTTTTCAAAGTCATAAAGCACGCTTCAATAACCGAGTTTTACATTTTTTTTTTTTTTTTTTTTTTTTTTTTTGCTTGCACTTTCCAGATATCCCCTATTTTGTATGAAGAAAAAAAAAATGTATTTGAATTCACATGTTCAGTTGCTTGAAATCTATATTTCAATATCGGAGATTTTTGGTGACAGGTAAACATAGAAAACTATATAAATAAAAAAGCATTATGCTTATATTTGTAAATGTGACAGGTATAGTGACTAATATACGTCGCGTTATAAACTAGAATGAAATATATGTAAATTATATATACGATTGAGTTTTAGTTGTACAATGTGAATTTTTGATAAAAGTAAAATAAAAGCAATTAGCAAAAAGGGTGAGTTTTTAAAAATTAAAAATTCAAGTGTTTGGTTGAGGTTAAAATTACTTTCAGAATACAAATTTAAATTAATAAAACGATAGTAGACTATTCTTTTTTAAATAATTATATTTTATACATCATAAACATAGAAAAAGAATTCTTAATAGCAAATTTATAGTACGTTTGTAGATTTAAAAAAAAAATCATTGAAATTATTTTTTAAAATAAAACATTTTAAATTTATGTTGTAAGTTATTTTAAATTTACACTTTCAACTTTTACATTTTTATGCGTATCAGAAGCTCTGTAGTTGTACATTTTTTGTGATAAAAAATATATATACAATTTCTATTTCATTAAATAACCTTTAGCAAACACTAGTTATTCGAAAAAATATAATAATTTTCTTTTATATAGATATACTTTTTTTTATCGCATGCGCCTTTTAAAAAATCAATATAATATCCCGAATAATATCAGAAATATATTACAAAGCAAAAAGTTCCTGTACCTGATACAGCAAAAATTACTTTTATTTTCACATATTTCTTATTGACTTCTTTGTACATTCAAAATCAACAAGGATAACAAAGGTATATTCAAAAATAATATCATTTATAATGATAGTTATTATTATAATAATAATAGTAATAATAATAAAGAATACTATTATTATGTCTTTATTTATTTTTCATGTTTCTTAAACGATTAGATTCTTTTCACCTTTTTTTGTTATTTCAAATGCAGCGCAAAATAATAAACTATATTTTTGTCATTTTACTTATAAGGATAAACTAAATTTGTCATCGGAAAAATAGGTATTTGATTAAATTTTCCCCGTCCAAGCTTTTCTTTATTATGATATGTTAAAAAAAACCGTAGAATTATTTAATTGAGAAATATTGCTTTAGAAAATCGTATAAAGTGCAAAGTATTTATTGTATTTATATTGCTTTTGAAATAAAATTGCTATTTATTTTTATTGTAATTTCACTTAAATTTTAAAATCAATTGTGTTATACTATAAATAGTAAATGTCTAGTTTCTTGAATAATATTTAATTTTCGTTGAATAACAATGTTAAATATCATGTATTTTCTGTAATATTTCTGAAAATTTATATTTTCACTTAAATAAATGATAGTAGTGTCTGAGTGCCTTCCCATCTTAAGCTTTTAAAATTCAAATCTAGAGAAAAAAGAAAGAAAAGAAAAAGAACTTTTGTGTCAACATTTTGCTTTTAAAAAAGCAAACATATTCATTTTTAAAATTGTTTTTAGGATTTTTCATTGCTCCGAGATTTTCTAAAAAGTATACGTGTTATTTTTATTTATTATTATTTTTTTAATATTAAAAAGGTTTACTCATCTAGCTTCTACATTTACCTTACCTCAAGTACTGAATCTTGTGAACACGTATAAATGTCATCGCCGATACATAGTAAAGTATTTTTTATTACTGTGTGTTATAGAAATATAAAGCTATTAAACAACTTTTAAGTACTAAGAGCAAGCCTGGTTCAAAGAATTAATTAATTTTTAAATACAAATGTGAATATTAACATATCGCGTATCGATTTATGACACAACTGCACTTATATTTTTGTATATTTTTAACAATATTATTCGACGTAATCTTTAAATAATAATAATAATAATAATAATAATAATCTTAAGATATATCTGTAATTTTTTAAACTTTATTTTTATTATTGTTATTATTATTCTTTTTTAATCTTATCTCTTAAAAACGTTCAATCGTTTAAAGCCTAAATGTAAATTAAAATTACTAAAGGAAAAGTGTGGTACTAAGAAATACCGATAATATGAATTCAACTATGCACAGGGTTTTAAAACTTTTATAAAATCTTCTATTATTAATTTTTTTTATCCCTGAATAGGCATAAACTTTCAATTGTCCATAAAAAATCCATATAATTCTTTAAAGGAGTTTTTGAGAAATATTGATTTTTTACAAAACCAAATTACAAAAAGTACTTTCTTTTGAATATTCTTATTAAAATACCTCAGGTGTATAAAGAAAAAAAAAATCGATATTCAAAAGTATTTCTACTTCTTTCCTTAATTAAAGATTTTTTTTTTTTTTTTTTAAATCTCTGACATAAAGCAACTTGAGTTATTGATATATTTTAAAGGTGTCTTGGTGTCAAATCCTTCTTTTGTATATCTTCTTTTCTTTGAAAGCTGTTATCCTTCCACTGAAAGGTTCACCCAGACACTTTCTACAAATAATTTATCTATTTCCTCTTCCACAGCTACACCATCTTCTGTTAAGCCCTTTCAATCTTTTCAATGAAATCCACTTGAGTTTTTCTTTTAAATTGTGTAATTTGTCGTGATTTTTTTTCCTTGAAACTCTAGAATTTGGCACAATACTTCAGTACTTTTTCATTGTAATCGCATCCATTTTTGATATATTTTTTATTATTATTATTTGAATGATAACATATACTTAAATGTTTATTTATTTACACTGTGTAAGAGCATTTTTTTTTCTTCTATTATTCAAATGGAAATTAAAATATTATCAGGACATGAAAAGTGTTCTTATTAAGTTATAATATTATCAATATCATTTTGAAATTATATTTTAACCGCATGATTATTAATATTTTTTCTTTTAATCGCAAGAATGTTTTTTTCTTTTTTTTAACTAAAGGTTTTAAAACTATACTACCTGCTTATATTCATATTAGTTAAATTTCATAGACAAAATATTACTTTTTAACTTTTTATTTTACTTCTAAGAATTAGTCCACAAAAGTTAATTTTATAGCTTCTAATATATTTATTTCATCTTACAAACGAAATTTCATCTTGCAAACTATAAAAGTTTATCTACATATATCTAAAGTAGATAAGTCAATATATATTTTATAAATATATGCTAATTTTTACGCCAACAACGTTTTCGACTGATTTTACGACTAACTTAAAGAGATAACAGTATTTATTTGTAAATTTATGTTTTAATTTATGTTTTAATTTTTTCTTTTATTTTCTTTTCTTTACATGTTTTATTTCTTTTTTTGCTCATTAACATAAAAATTAATCGTACAGTATTTGTATCTATTCTTATTTTTCAATTATTATTATCATTTATTATTATTATTATTATTTTGTATAATACATCAATTATGGGGTTAATAAGTTAATACAATGTTACTTATACTACTATAAATCAATTTCTTCGACCTGATGTATGTGTATATAAATATTTGCATTACTAACATTTTTTTTTTCCTTTATTATTAGACGAACTATTACTTTTACGTAATAAATGAAATATATTGGTTTCACTTCTAGCTGATATATTACTAAAGTAAATCATGTTTTACGAATGACATTCAAAAGTACATTTTTCTTAAAAAAAAAAAAAATCTTCTCAGGATTTTTTTTTTTTTTTTTTTTTTTTGCTAAGGCATTCTTTGAATACTTTTAAGTATGTTGATTTATAAACTTCACTTTTTTTACTGAAAAGATGAAAAAATCGAATATTTCACTTTTTTAAAGATAAAACTGGAACGATTTTTCTAAGCTTCTATTTTTTTTTTTTTTTTTTTTTCATCTCAAATCCAAATACATATCTATCTTTGATTCGCTCACTTACGCATTCATGAAAAAAATTCTAGACATGTTTGCATTCTGAATTTTTTCTTTGAATCATATTTTTATAAACTTTTATCAAAGCATATGGCTTGAAATAAAATTTTTATGGAGTTTTATGCACAGGAAAAACCGATATATAGGGAATATATAAATCAATATATTGGGGAGGGGGGATTCCATGATGCTTCGAAAAAATATAAAATAATATAAAATTCAAGTAAATAAATAATAACAAAAATCTTTAGAAAAACTCACATATTTCGTTAACTAAAAACCCTATTCTTCACTTTTCAAAAGCTAAATGTCCTGCATTCCCATTGAATATCCTAACAGATTACATATTAGATTAGTTTAGTAAAATTAAAATTACGCTTGTGTGAAAGCATCTAATTCTGAAGGTGTAAAATCCTTTTACATGTTAATCTTAACTTAGTTTGGATCGTAATATTGTTATTGTAATAAATAATGCTGTAAGTACCTAAAAATTTTAAAGTTTAAATTTAATCATTAATAAAACGAATTTTAATAAGAAACTGAACTAAATTTATTATCATAAAAGTATTTTTAGTTATGTTATAATGTCCAGTAAAAAAAAGCAATAGATTACCTCAAATCTCGGAAATATTTAAAGGTATTTTAAATTTTAACTTGATTTTCTAAAATTAATTATCTAATATTTAAAATAGTAATTTTAAAATTTGATTATTGAGGAAATTTTGATTTCTGAACTTTTATTTTTGTTCTATATTAAATATATTTATTTATTTAGTTAGTTATTTATTTTTACATTATTTTTAACATTATGACATTATACTTTTTGTTTAACTCTGATAGCATAGTTTTCGCAAATTTTATTATCTGAAAATGTGGCATTTATTAATTAACGTTTTCTAATTTATAAAATGTTCTTAAGTTTCAAGAATGTTTTAAGATACAAAATTATTATCAAATTATAATGGATGATTATGACTAACGTAAAAATGTGTGAAAATAAGAAAAAAGAACAATGAAAGATTAACTGGTCAAAATATGAGAATTTAAATAACTATGAATCTGAAAAGGGTAAACTGCAAATAATAAAACATAGTCATAATTTTATAAAATTCAAAGAAAAAATGAATAGAAAAAGAAAATTTTAAATTATGAATAAAAATGATTAAAATATGTGAAATGCCCGGAAAAAGTTCGTAAACTCTTATGTGCAAAATTTAATTCTTCATAGGGTTTATTCATCAGAACTCTCTGCCTTTTAAGATAGTTTTGAAAGCTTTTTTTTTTTTTTTTTTTTTTTTTTTTTTTTTTTTTAAGCACATGAATTAAATAATTTTTCACAGTTTACCATAAAGATTCTGCAATTATCCTGTGAAATTTACATTTACATCATCCAAAACACCTATTTTCAGTTTTTTTTTTTTTTTTTTGACTTTTTAACACTTGTTATTTTATTCTAGATACGAGAAAGGCGAAAATATTTTTCATTTTTCTGTAAAGACAAAATAAATTTGAAAAGTCGTATCAAAGTTGGCACCTGGGATTTTTCGAAAGCAACAGTTAGTAAGACGTCGACAAAAGGATAATCGTTTGTAACACAAGATGTACCGCATTGAAAGATAAGCCAGAACCACTGATGTGTTCCAGTTACTGCAAAGAATAACGCGTTAATATTTTGAGCATCATTGTGTAAAATAAGCTGTAAGAGTGACAAAGTTTTGCTCTTATATCAATGAAAAAGACTTCAGATCATTCTTAGAAAATAAATAAATGAATCTTTCATGCAAGAAAAATGCTGTATAAAACTATACATATATAAATTTAATAAAACTCAAAATTTATATCATATATTACTACGTAGTTGTTTTTAAAGAAAAATATTTTCAAAATTTGTTTAGAGGTTTTTTTTTTTTTTTTTTTTTTTTTTTTTGAGAAATTTCATGTGCTCTTTAGTTTTTGAGCATTTTAATAATAAACCTTCCACATGCTGCGTTTTCATCTAATGCATTTTAATGTTAACAATTTTTGTTTAACTTTTATAAAAGCCATTAATTAAGATACTAATGTGTGATATTTCCTACAAATATATATTTAAAATATTCAATATTATTGAAAATATAAGTATAAACATAATATCCTGGCTTATTTAGATTTCTTATCCAAATTAAATAAAGTGCAAAACCATATTTATATTTGCAGAGTTAACTCATCTTTTACTGTGCTTAAATGTTGTGTTTATCTGTAAAATATTCTGTGATAGCGTTTACAAGATAGTCTGATCAAGAGCTTTACAATTACCCTATTAAACCCTCTACGATAGATACAATGCCCCAACCCTCCCAGCCGGCTCCTCGATGTCTTTTTTCTAGTCAATTCTGTCCTTATAATCCTTCCAATGTTAGCATTTTTTTTTTTTTTTTTTTTGCAAACTTAACATTCTGAGTTTTTTCATTTTTATCCCATGCTTTTTCTATAGATTTTTGACTGATTTTTTCCCCGTTTTTCTATGCATTTTTAGCTTCTTTTTCCTCCTTTCCTACATTCTAAAGTGTGGTGACTCCAACCCACCGACGAGTCTTATACTAGGCGACACGTATTAAACCCTCAACGATAGATTTAATGCCCCAATCCTCCCAGCCCGCTCCTCGATGTCTTTTTCTAGTCAATTTTGTCCTTTTATTCCTTTCAGTGTTAGCCTTTCTTTCTTTTCTTTTTTTTTCTTTTTTTTTTTTTTTTTCTCGTTTTCATCCCATGCTTTTTGTGTTGATTTTTGACTGATTTTTTTCCCGTTTTTCTATGCATTTTTAACTTTTTTTTATTTTTTTTCTTCGTTTTCTACATTTTAAAGTGCGGTGGACCATGCGGTATCTTGGTATTTCACCAACAATTTTAATTTAAGTTGTAAATCTATGTTTATTGCTATATAATAATATTATCATATTCAAGTGATTTCGAATTATAAATAAAGAACTGTTCTATTTTTAACGGGAAAAGTTTACTTCTAAAAACACTTTTTTAATCTTTCGTTTATTTAGGTTAAAAAGAGGAAGGGGATAAAAGAAATTAGAGAAAAATTATAACTTAAGTATTTCTACTACATACTCTGAAATAATTTTACAGTAAACTTTAGAATTATCTCTGATTAAATATTAAGTACTAGCCGTTTGTCACCAAACATACCTTTTTCAAATATCATATACATTTTGTAATGTTTGTCACCCTTTGTTTTGACTTAATGTAAAGACAGAACATTGCTGCTACATGCTTTCTTTCTCTCTTCTTTTTCTTTTTTTTCCGTCATCTTCTTATGGCGCTTCTCCAAAGTTAGTGCAATGGGATCAAAATCCTCTTTCAATGTGCGTGTCTTTTCATTTTTCTCTGCTAATGACAGTGAAATAAATAAACCTGAAAATAACTCAGGCTTTCCTTGTTATAAGTAACCTTTTTCATTATTTCGACATTTTTATTAATTTAACTGATGATTAAAATTCACTGAAGTTTATCACATATATGTATAAACAAATTGCAATTGTGTGAATGAAAAATGTAGGCATTTCTGAAGGTTTTTTGGCAGCTATACAAAAAAGAAATCTCACATATTTTTATCGATGCTGTGTCTACATAACAGTTAGAGCTATTTCTGTTGACATTTTAAAGATACGCATGCGGAATAGGTACCCAAATGAATGTTGTCTTGTAATCTTAAAGCAGTGTTTTATGTTTTATTCATTTATATTTTATAGTAATCGCATGATTCCAGTTTTATATGAAGCATTCATAAACATCATATCTTCATAATTTCTTTTCAGTAACACCAATACTTTAAATATCTGTCATATTTAAAGAAGAGTAATGTAAAACCAAATTTTATTTTAATATTTATATAAATAATTTTTGAAAAATATCTTTTGTAAAGAAAGTATTTCATAAAAGGTACGCGTGTTGGTTATTATTTTAAATTTACGCATGAGTTAATAAAACTCTTACAATGTATAAAATTTCAACACTTATTTAGCCTTTGGGGTTACAAAAGAAGTTTTACATTAAACAAAACGTTTTTTCATTTGTAATTAGGTGAAATTCTACTAAAAAAATTACTACCACCAATTTTTTTTCATGATTATCTAAGATATAATTTCCTGACATTAATTAAAATAGTATATTTTCCCTTTTTTATTTCTTTCTTTTTTTTTTTTTTTTTTTGTGATTTTCAAATTTCTAGACTTAATAGAAACGTTCGCCTTAAAGAATAGAATTTTTAATTTAAATGGAAATTTACTCGCGAGGGATTTTTCAAGTGGTAATTTACACATTCTACCACGAAAACCCTTGTTAGAGTATTTAATTTTAATAATGATTGAATGAAATTTTTTAAAAAGAGTTTATAATTTAAATGGATAGCTTAATTTTTAACTACAAAATGTATTAGCCTGAAGTAATAATGTAATGGAATTGTTAATATTGGCAGTTATTAATTTTCTTAAATATTTAAAATTTTAATATTTCTCCGTATATATTTACTTACTTTTTATGGTGAGCATTTAAAAATGTTTAAAAATGAACATAATTCTTCATAAAATAGTTTGGCATATATCTGGGTAATTTACATGTCTAAGCTAAGAAGAAAATTAATCTTTTTTTTTTTTTTTCACATGATATCGGAAACTACCAGACATCTTGTTCACACCAATTTTTTCCTTTTAAGTAATTTTATCCATGGAATTTTGTAACTAATGACGTAAACAGCAAATATATTTTTTATACTTCCTTCTAGACATTTTGACATCAGTTTTGGACAAGAAAGAAGCAAAATTTAAGAAGTTTAATAATAATGATTACCCGTGTTTCCAAAAAGGAAAATGTTGGAAATATTTTGTCCTTGCTTTTGAATTAGACTTGATTGACGGTGTCAAGAGAAGGTTTTCCTTTCTTCAGCATATCAAGATGAAGAGGAAGGGGGGGGGGGTTCGAGGATTTGTAATGAATCTGCTTAAGACTTTTCTTTCCTTCTGTCATTCTCAAGATGTTAAATTTTCAAACAGTCATATGACGGATGTTTTATGTTATATTTAAACATATATATTTCAAAAGGATATGCATGTTTAAATTTACCACTATCTTTAGTTTTTAAGAATGTGAATATTATTGGGGGGAATTTACGTATACTTTAAATTTATATAATTCCGATTATTGTAAGCATATGTCTTTTTAACTTATTTATTTATATTTTTATTCTACATATAGTAATTTCCCTTTTTACTTTAATGGATTATACAAAGACAGTGTATAAAAACTGTCTGCTACGGTTTTTTTTTTTTTTTTTTTTTTTAAGCTTTTTATTAAAAATATAGACAAAATGCATTGCCAGTAATGGAGAAATATTAAAATTTCAATAGTTTATTTTATTATTTTTTTAACGATAAGAAGTAATCAATAATATCATTCAAATATTTTATGTCTGGTTCGTACTCTAGTGGAAAGAAACTGGTTCGAGCAATATTGGTTAATTAAATACTGTTAAATATATTCCTGTTAAATACTGTTAAATGCTGTTAAATATATTCCTGTTTTTAATTCGTTACCGAACAAATCATTTGAAAATTAGTTCTAATTCAGGGAGCAAATAACAAAAAGTGGCTAAACAAAATTATTTATCATATGGTCAAACAAGTCTGAAAAAATCAATAAAAATCATTAGATTTACTATTTGCATACACATTTACCATTCTACGGTAGATTTGACAAACCTCCAATTATGAGCCAACTAGTTGTGCATCTTTGGTATGATATCTTTATTAAAGAAACTATGATTCATTCAATTATAATCATTTTT